>JAHRHZ010000144.1:68165418-68202995 GCA_024137785.1 Ginglymostoma cirratum
GTTTTCATTCTTTTCTCCAAGTACAGAGACATGACAACAGATAGTTTCACTCAGTGAACATTAAACAGCAAAATAACATTTGAATGAAAACAGAAAGGTAGTAGTGGAGTAGTCGAAATATCATTGGACTAGCTAATCAGAATCTTGGATGAATATCCTGGGGTCAGAGGCTTGAATCCCCCCCCGACAGATGGTGAAATTTGGATTCACTTAATAAATCTGGGATTAAAAGCTGAACCAGACATGACCATATAGCCTCTGTTAGTTATCAAAAAACCCACCCAGTTCACTAATGCCATTTTAGGGAAGAAAATCTGCCATCTTTAACAGGTCTGGCCTACATGTGTTGTGACGCACAGCAATGTAGTTGACTCTTATCTGAACTTGAAATGGCTTAGCCAATTGCTCAATTCAAGTGAAATAAGAAATGGGCAATAAATGCACCACCTGCATCCCAAAAATGAATTTTAAAAATACAAATCACTGGTGATAACATTACTGTAATGTTGCAACTATGGGGACAATACATAACAATCCAAGAATGTCCATTGAAACAAATGGAGTCAAGTTAATAACCTTTAAAAACGATATCTTTGCATTTTCTCCTTGTACATGATAAGTTCTGTTTTACCAATACTTTATGATCTCTGTGCATGTGTTTTATAAAAGATAAAAAAGGATTAAAGTGGAGCCTTTAGATTATACAATATCTAAGTAGTTGAGCTTTCAATACGCTGTCAGAAGAAAGACATGTATCAATAAATTACAAGATTTCAATGTCTTAGAGCTTTAATGCCAAATGTGTAGCTTTCAAATGTTTAGTTTTATCTGTTTTTGATTATGCTAGCCTGATAATTGTTTCTTTAGGGAAGAAAACTTGCCACCCCCACCTGGTCTGACCTACATATGACTCCAAGCCCACAGCAATATGTTTGATTGTCCTAGCAAAGCAATCAATTCAAGAGCATTTAGGGATGGACAACATATTCTGGCTTCATCAGCAATGCCCAAATCTTATTAAAGAATAAAGAAAACAACATTTCTGATGTATGAGAGGAGAGTGCTGATTGGTTGGCAAGTGACTGGTAGAGGCATTGCTGTGATGACTGATAGTTAATGACCAAGTTTTGTTTAAATTTTAAAGCAGTGGGTTGACTCTGATTAGCCAAGCATTGCCCTGTGAAATAAAACAGAGAACAACTGTCCCCAGCGTTGTTGAGTTGAAGCAGGTGGAATTTGTGCAAATGCTCTTTCTTATTGCCAAGATCAGGGCCCTGTGGATTAATATATGCAGCTTCTAGACAACACAAGTGTGCCCACATCGTGAGTTTGACTGAGAAACCCTAAACTGATACATCCACCATAGCTATCTTTACCAATCAGAGTCAATCAATCAACTCTCTTGTTTTATGCAGTAGAAAAGTTCAATTCCATTTACTTTTGAATTTCTTCTAAATTTTTATAATGACTCCTAAATGCTTTGACAAGATATCTATTTTTCGGCAATACTCAAGTTCTGTATGACTATTTTTATGAAAAAATGTAAAATATTAGTCATCTTAAGGAATGAAAACATTGTAAAAAAGGATTTGCTCACAGAAATGTGTACAAAAGACTTTACAAAGTGAAGCAATTCCAGTGTGAGCAGTATAGGGCTTTGTTCCAGACACCTCCTGGTGCAGATACACCCGGAGTGCTGTTAGGGAGAGAGTTCCAGGATTTTGACACAGCAACATTGAAGAAATGGCAACATTGTCCAAGTCAGGATGGTGAGTGGTTTGGAGGGGAACTTGAAGGTGTTGCTGTTCCTATGGGTCTGCTGCCTTTGTCCTTCTAGATGATAGTGGTCATGGGTTTGGAAGGTGCTGTTTGTTGACAGTGGTAAATTTTTGCAGTACATCTGTTGCAGTCCACAAAACATCTATTTAAAACAGGCATCGTGATAAACTATCAAAACAGACGCCTGAATTTCACCTTTTTGGCAATTACACTATTTTATTAGTAATGCAAAACTTCTTGTTCAAAGGTGTGGAGAACTGAATTTCATCAAAAACACAAAGACTTTTTCGAGCTTAATGCTCGGATAAAAGTCTGTTGTGGTTCTCTATTCAAGAAGGTATCATCCCACATCTCAAAATCAATGTCACAAAGAAATGTTTTTATCTTAAGAACTTTTGTTCTGGTTTTCCCATTTGGCTTGTAATCAGAAAGTCTTCACTGGTTTGAGTCATAGCAAGGATAAGAGAAGATGGTTGTGGTTTTTGAAGGCCAACAGCACAATTGCAGGATATAACTATAAAAGTTTGTCAGGCACTTTTCTAGGCCTAACCATCTTCAGCTACTTCATCAATAACCTTCTCTCTGGTCTAAAGTTAACATGGGGATTATACTGTTGATGCACTGTATTCATTTCTGTTATTACTTCTCAGGTAATGAAGCAATCAGAGGATGAATATGGCAAAGCCTGGCCAGTGCTCAGAATTGGATTAATAAGTGGCAAGGATAATTACACTACACATAAACAATGACCATGGTCAACAAGAGAGATCCTGGTCACTTCCCCTTCATGTTCATTGCCATCATTGTCATCAGATCTTTCATCAACATTCTAACTGGAGTGCGGGTTCATCATATGCAAAAAAACCTGAAGTGGACAAGCAATATAGACAAAATAGCTGTAAGAACAGCTCAGTGATAGACTAAGCTACCTTAAGTGCCTCTCCTGTTAAATCCCTAAAGCATTTCCAAATCCTATATGGTATAAATCAGGTGTATGATGGAATAGTTTCCACTTGCATGGTTAAATAGTTTCAACAACACTCAAGAGACGAGACACCATTCATATAAAGCAGTTCATTTGCTCAGCAGCCCGTCTACTACCTAAAGCATTCACTCTTTCCAAAATGTACCATGCAGCAGTGTGTACCATCTAAAAGATTCATTGCATCAGCTCACATAGGGTCCTCCAACAGTACTTTCCAAACCTGCAACTTCTACCACACATCAGACCATAAGACACAGAAGTAGAAATTAAGCCATTCAGCCCATCAAGTCTGCTCTGCCATGCAATCATGGCTGATAAGTTTCTCAAATCTATTCTCCCGCTTTCTCCCTGTAAACTTTGATCCCCTTGACAAACAAGAACCTATCTATCTCTGTCTTAAATATACTTAATGACCTGGCCTCCACAGCCTTCTGTCGCAGTGAATTCCATAGATTCACCACTCTCTGGCTAAAGATGTTTCACCTCATCGCTGTGCTAAAGAGTCTTCCCTCTACTTTAAAGCTGTGCCCTTGGGTCTTATTCTCTCCAGCTAATGGAAACATCTTCCCAAAGTTCCCTCTGTCCAGGCCATTCAGTATTCTGTAAGTTTCAATTAGATCCCCTCTCATCCTTATAAATTCCACAAAATTTGGATTCAGAGTCCCTAAACATTCCTCATATGTTAAGCCTTTCATTCCTGGGATCATTCTCACGAATCCCCTCTGGATCTGCTCCAGTGCCAATACACCCTTCCTGAGTATGGGGCCCAGAATTGCTCACAATACTTTAATTGTGATCTGACTAGAGCCTTATAAAGCCTCAGAAGTACATTGCTGCTTTTATGCTGTAGTACTCTCGAAATAAATGTCAACACTGTATTTGCCTTCCTAACTATCAACTCAAGCTGCAAATTTACCTTAAAAGAATCCTGGACTAGGACTCCCAAGTCACTTTGCACTTCAGAGTTTTGAATTTTCTCCCTATTTAGAAAATATTCTATGCTTCTATTCTTCCTATCAAAGTACATGACCTCGCACCTTCCCACATTGTATTCCATTTGCTTTTTTTTAACACTCTTCTAACCTGTCTAAATCCTTCTGCAGCCTCCCCATCTCCTCAATACTACCTGTCCCTCCACCCATCTTTGTATTATCTGCAAACTTAACAAGAATACCCGCATTTCCCTCATCTAGATCATGAATGTATAAAGTGAAAAGTTGTGGTCCCAACACTGACCCTTGGCGAACTCCACTAGCCACTGACTGCCATCCTGAGAAGGATCGTTTTAACCCCACTCTCTGCTTTCGGCCAGATAGCCAATCTTCTATCAATGCTAGTACCTTGCCTCTAACACCATGAGCCCTTTTCTTACTTAGGAAGACTCCAGTGTGGCATCTTGTCAAAGGCCTTCTGGGAATCTAAGCAGATAGCCTCGATTGGCTCTCCTTGGTCTAACTTGCTCGCTACCTCCTCAAAAATTCTAACAGATTTGTCAGGTATGTCCTTCCCTTTTTGAAACCATGCTGACTTTGCTCTATTTTACCGTGCACTTCTAAATATTCAGAAATCTCATCCTTCACAATGGACTCCATAATCTTACCAACAACCGAGGTCAGGATATTTGGCCTGAGATAAAAGGTACTGCAGATGCTGGAGAATCCGAGATAACAAGCATGGGGCTGGATGAACACAGCAGGTCAAGGTTCCTGTCTTTTGCTTCACTCACTTTTTAAATGGGAGGGTTGCATTAGTGATTTTCCACTCCTCTGGGCCCCTCCCTGACTTGAGTGATTCCTGGAAGATCACTTCTAATGCCTCCACTATCTCTTCAGCTATCTCCTTCAGAAGTCTGGGCTGTAGTCCATCTGGTCCAGCTTCAGACCTTTCAGTTTTCCGAGCACCTTCTCCTTGGTGATGACCACCATACTCACCTCTGCACCCCACCCCCCCAACCCCGCCACCAACTGTCTTGAATTTTTGGGATTTTACTCATGTCTTCCACTGTTAAGACTGACAGAAAGTACTTGTTCAGTTCCTCAGCCATTCCTTTGATCCACATTACTACTTCTCCAGCATCATCTTCCAGCAGTCCAATGTCCACTTTTCCCTCTTTTATGCCCTTTATATATCTAAAGAAAATCTTGCAATCTTCTTTTATATTCCTGGCTAGCTTATCCTTGTATTTAATCTTCTCCCTCCTCATTTCTTGTTATCCTCTGTTGGTCTTTGTAGGCTTCCCACTGCCCTTTGCCGCATTATATGCTTTCTCGTTTGTTTTTATGCTGTCCCTGACTTCCCTTGCCGGCTATGGTTGCCTCATCCCCCCTTTTAACATGTTTTTTTCTCTTGTGGATCAATTTTTGCTGCATCTCCCAAATTACTCCCAGAAAGTCCTGTCATTGCTTTCCCACTGTCTTTCCTACTGGGCTCCTCTCCCAGTCAATTCTGGTCAGCTCCTTCCTTGTGCCTCTGCAGTTGCCTTTATTCAACTGTAATACTGTTATATCTGATTCCACCTTCTCCATGTCAAATTGCAGAGTAAATTCTATCATATTATGGTCACTGCTTCCTAAGGGTTCCTTCACTTTAAGCTTTCTTAACAAGTCTGCCTCATTGCACATCACTAAATCCAGTATTGCCTGTTCTCTAGTGGCCTGCACCACAGGCTGCTCCTAAAAGCCATCTCGTAGGCATTCCACAAATTTCTTTTCTTGCAATCCACTGCCAACTTGATTTTCCCAGTCCACACGCATGTTGAAATCCCCCCATGATCACTGTAACCTTGCCTTGCTTACATGCCTTTTTTATTTCCTGGTCTATCTTGTCCCCCACATCCTGACTACAGTTTGGAGGCTTGTACATAACTTCCATTATGGTTTTTGTTTACCTTTGTGATTCTTCAACTCTACCCACGCAGATTCTACATCGTTTGACCCTGCTTCGTTTAATTTCATTTCTTCCTGCTAAGGCAACCCTACCCCCACTGCCCTCGTGCCTGTCTTTTCAATATTCTTTGAAATTTATCTCCTAATCCTGATCCCCTTGCAGCCACGTCCCTGTGATACCCACCACATCATATCTGCCAATTTCGATCTGCACCACAAGCTCATTTACCTTATTTTGTACACTGCATACATTCAGATACAACACCTTCAGTCCTGTATTTACTATCCCTCTTCTCATTGTCATCCCTTTATCCAATGTGCTTGAAGGTTGATTCCTAACCCTTTTCCAAACACTCCGACCTACTTTGTGTTCTGGAGACTTTAATAAACTCTCCTTTCTTTTTGTTTTTTTCTCATACTTTTCCATGCAGTTGAATCTCCCCCTACAGATGTTAACCTGCTGCTTCGCTTCCTATTAGGCATGATAGTTCTTGGAGTTTTACCTTTCTCACCCCCTCCCACCCCACTCCCATCCCTACTTTTACAGAAGGACCAGGGCAACAGATGCATAAAACACCATCACCATCCAGATTCCTCTCCAAGTCATACCCCATCCTAATGTGGAATTAGACCAGTCTTCCTTCATTGTCATTTCAACATCCTCCTGAGCAGCATTATATCAATGCCTTCACCACATGGAGTATACTGGTTCAAGTTGAGTACCTCACCCTCAAGGGCAATTTGTGCAATAAGCGCTTGTCTTAATGCCAGAGACAGACATATTCCATGAATGAATAAAAACAAGTTTTAATAATGTGGTAGTTATATTATCTGGATCTAAACAGGTTATTGCAATAAAGGGAGTAGGACATCCAAATTAACAGTTTTGATATTGAAACACACAGGAAGTAATTATTATATAGCATTGTTAGTTGAGCTGTCATATTGCTGGGGCCAGTAATTCTGTCAAGTCAATATTATAAAGTTATCATCAGGAATTCATCTGGAAACAAAAGATAAAAGACAATCCTGGCCTTACCAATTGTTCAATGAATAAACTGCACCATGCTCCATGTGGTGATGCACTGTGGTTTACCTACCTGCATGGTAACAGGTTCAACCTATAATCATAGCAATATATTGATTTCATTTGGCAATGATGCAGTGAGTAATAAGTGGCCACATTGCTCCGAAACCAAATCATGTTTTTGTTCAGGGTCATGATTCGATGACATCTGCTGAAAGTCAGTCTATCCAGCTAATAATAGATCTAAGATAGAATCACATGCTTACAATCATCATTCAAATCAATGCAAGCTTCAGGGAACTTTTTTCATCCTGTTCTCGGCTTCAAAAGAAAAGGAATTTGGGAAGATCAAAACAAAAAAAAACAAAAGGAACAAAATATTTTGCATTATTATTGAAAATTTCAGGATCTCTGAGTGTTTTGAAATATTTTTGTATTTGATGATTGGATATGTGTGTCATGAAGTCAAAGAATCATATAGCATGGAAACAGAACCTTTGGTCCAAATCGTCCATGCCAACCAGCTTTCACTAACTGAACTACTTCCATTTGCCTGCATTTGGACCATATTCCTCTGCACATTTTTTATTCATGTACCTGTCCAAATGTCTTTTAAATGCTGTAATTTACTTACCTCTGATGGAGTCCTTCCAAATTATTCTCAAAGAAATAGAGTGTTCTGCAAAGTGCCACACACAAATGTTGCTGACTTGTGAATTACTGTTTAAGGTCAGCCGCTGTTATGACACAGGAAAACATTGTAACCATATCACACACAGCTAAGTCCCACAAACAGTAATGTTAAAAATGCTGAGATAATCTATTTTAATAACATTTTGAGGGAAGGATTTTCACTAGAACACCAAGGAAATGGCCTTGAATTTCTTCAAATAGTGAATAGGTTCTTTTCTGTTAATCAAAAAAACAGCTGGCGGGACATGGATTTAACATTACACCTGAAAGACAAACTTCCTGAAATACTACAGTCCTTCAGTGAAATACTAAGGGTTTTGTTTTAGGTGTGGTCTTAGTTTATGTGCTCTCTGGAGTGTCAATTAAACCTGTAAACCTCTTACTTAAAGGAAAGAGTGCTGTAATTGAAGCAAGACCAATACCATCGCTCACAGCCATTTGTAAGCAACATGTATTATGGCTCTTTGATATTAGCCTCTCCCCTTCAACGCTTCTTATTGGTAATGAGTTACTTAGTGTGGTTGTACATATTTTTGGAAGTTTGACCATAGGATATTCGCACATGAAGTTACCCGCAGTTTGAAAATAGACCTGAGTTTAACTAAAAAAGCTGCAATCATTGCTGTTGAGTGTTGTAATTATGCTAACAGTTTTCTTGGAAAGGATACAAAAGAAAAAACAAGAATTTATATAAAATCTGTGAAATTTGTTAATTTTTGCCACTATTTTATCTATTGCAAAGTCAAGTTTCTTTTTTTTTCATTACCCATTACTCAGACTTAATAACTGCTTGTACATTTGGGTAATAAATTGAAGTTGTATTGCTCTAAGCCACTTTTCTCTGTTAGAAAATATAAATTATGTAGGAGATTTCATAAGAAAAGATATTCAGTAGTATCTCATTTACACTTTTGTTCAGTCTGTATATGTTGATAGTTTAGTGTATTTTGAAATAGAAATGCATTGTATCAACTGAATTTCATTTCAAGTGATGTTTGTTCAACATCAATAAATGCCTGTTGAAATATTTCAGTTTTATCAAGTGCTTTACATGTGTGCATTTCACTTTCTATCTGGTTTTGGACATGGCAGTTGAAAATTAGCAATTCCATTTATGCCAGATCTGGCATTTCTGCTCAACTGGCTGCTTGCCACTGCTGATCACACTCTTTTGTGAGATATTTTTCATGCAACAGGGTCATAAAAGGTTTGCTTGCAGACCTTGAATCAATTCCATGAGAGGTTCTGCATTTATGTACGACAGACTCAGCACATGATGTTCCAAACTGTTCCTGGGTGATTAGCCAGGAAACACCAAGCCATAGGGTTCAAAATACATAAAAGCAGCAGGGTGAATGTGATTTTGAAAGCTCCAAAAACCCTTGACAAAATTCAATCACCAGGACAACCAATCTAGAGAAAAGTTGCCCTTGCAAGTAGAATAGGCAAGAACTACTCCTCCGAACAAAAGCTGCTTATTTCCTATGCTTGCTGTTGATAGGTTCACTGACGAACGTATCAGCAGCAAATGTGAGAGCAAAGCAGCTTGTGTTTGGAAGTCAGGAAAGTAAGTGCCTGTGATGAGCAAGTGGTTAGCAGACAGACTTGCCTTTTTCTGAGGTGGGGAGGGGCAGAACGCTATTTTTCTGAGGTTGTGAGCCACAACCAGATGTCAGCTGGGTCTTATTGGTTTCAGCAAAAGGGGAGCAAACTGCTGCAAGAGTGCGAGCATCAGAACTAGGCTACAAGAAGAGTGTTTTGGAGGGAGAAGGACGAGACAAAATTGTGGGAGCCAGAAAAAGTAGTGAAACAGCACTCAAAACTCAAATGAAAAATTGATTGTTTTTACTAGATTTCAATAATACCACACATTTGTTAACAGTCCATCAGTTAACAATACATTAATTAAACATATATGTTACAGTGTATACAGTCAGCTAGCGAAGTGGCATCTCCTTACCAATCACAGCCTTTGGAAGCTGATCAAATTGACAGATTTAAGCTTTGCATCATTCTTTGCAATGACTTTTTACCCTTCCATCCAGGGTGAGTAGGATATTTCATTGATGAGATTATAATGTCCTTTCAAAGTCCACCTTAAGCCATAATTATCCAAGGAGACATCGAATTAATTATACAAACTTTGCTAAGATTTGAGACTAACTTGATTTTGAACATCTGTTTCAATTTCCTTCAGTATTTTCACCATTGCTGGATGTTACATATACCATCAAGATTTTAAGAAAGTAGCTTTATTACTTGAACTCTCACAAATTTCAAAAGCTGTAAGATAATTAAACACTCCAAGTAACTTCTGACTTCTAATAAATTGTGAATGTGGAGACTTTTTAAAATGGAGTCTTTCTGATAAACCAAATGGAAAGAACATGTTGCTGGGACATGCTGTGGAGATAGGCTCTCTGCGTTTCAACAGAAGATTAATTTTGATATCATCAATCAATGTCAGTCCATTCAACTTCCTCAAAAAAGCATATTTCAAAACACGCAAGTTAGCAAACTGACATTTTTAATGTCCAGAAAGCTTCTCCAAAGTTCCAACTTGACATCAACAGTGTAAGGTACCGTTAAAGTATGCCTGTTTATTGATTTTGGCCTGTACTTTTGAAGTAAACACTTTTTGCTAAATATGCCATTGCTATGAAGTAATCTTGATCAGTGATTCTGCATATCTTCATGAAAACAGTATTCCACTATTAACATGTTACTGCAGTTCAATAAGCTATTTGGCCTCACAATGCACACTGGTCAGATTTAGTTAGTTTCAGTACATTTGTCTCCAACCAACATCATTCTGTATTTCACTTAACCTGCTAATCTTCCCTTGGGCTTAATAACTTTTGCAAATCTTGACCACAGCTTTCACTTAAAAGTATGATTAAGACAATCAAAAATATTATAGCCTCTTGCAAATATAAGTTTGTTATTTTTGTTTCTTCTAGTTGGTGACAGCACGTCAAGCATTGCTCCTGAGGTTAATTGGAAAAATTATCTAATCAGGACAAAACAGAAAATAGGTGCTTCAGAGTTCTCTTCAGTCTGCTAGACAAATATACACCAGTCCTATTTCAGGTACACCTGTGATCCATCAAAGTCATTTCCCTGACAGTCCCCATGGGCGCTCAGTTGCTCAGCCAAGCATGGCAGCTCTGACAGTGTGCCGGCTGCACAAATGAAATTGGATGATTTAAACGGCTTGTATAGTTTTAACCTCAAGTTTATTTGGTGGACAATGTTTTTTTGTCTCTTGCCTGGGGTATCTGAATGAGTGGGAACTGTTGGATTAACAGCTGGCATCCCCGCTAGCAGTGTGACAATCATGGACTAAACGTAGCCAATGCATTTCTGGAAAAGAAACTCATGTCATGTCTTTCAATGGCAAAGACTAACGTCACATAGGGTACAAGCACACACTGCATTACTTTCTTTTCATTCTTAGCATTAATATGCACGGAACAAATATATCGAAAAACCTTCAATGTCAGCAACTGATTACAGCCACAGTTGCATTTAAAATTAAAGTCAAACAAAGAATTTACAATAATCTTTCCTTAGTTCCTACATTTTGGAGAAAAATTGAAATGATTGTGCAAATAAAATTGATTTCATTTCTGATATAATTAGAACATCTTTTCAAACTGCAGACAGAATTCCTGTCTACTCCCAAAACAGTGAAGACATTTCATTGCTGCAGTTTCAATAGTGTCAAAACTTCAGTTTTTCTCTTTTGTATTGATAAATCATTTATCATTCCATCTGACTGCCTGACTATCTCTCTTTCTCAGAGCAACATGCCCTCTGTCACAAAATGAAAGAGAATTGAATAACTGTAAAAACAGGTTGAAATAGAGAAATTATGCACCAAACTGAATCAGCAAGATGCTTATCTTATTGAATAGGTGTAGGAATCTTATTGAATAGGTGAGCAAACATGATGTTCATTTTATACACAACATAACAAGAATACATAAGCTCCAAGGTTCTGCTTGAAGTCTTACGGGACAATCAATTCAAAATTTTAATTGCCTTCTTTCTCCAAGTCCTTTCAGCCTAATGAAACATGTCAAGGGCTTCCTACAATAGATAACAATTTTCCTCTGTTTCAATACCAATCAGAGTAATGATAATTCTTGTCATTAAAACATGCAAACAAGTTTCTAGAACACTGAAGATTTGAAACTTGAGATGGAACATTTTCGGCATCTGGACGACATGGGTTATGGCGAGAGTTGTGGTAAAATTGTGCAACAAGTTTGGCAAGGTCTGTCTTGACCTCAGGAGCAACTTGCTGCATCTTTTATGAAACAGCAAGGCGTTGTAAGTTTCTCACCCAGCGGGGATGAGTTGTCAATTAAGGGGATTATTGCTTGTTAAATGCCTTATTAACTGAACATCTCACCTCATTATACATGTAGCTTCCTATTTTATCAAGCATGCAAACAAATTAGATGTCAATAATTCTCAGGATGGAAGTAACACACTGCACATATCTGAAATTGGGTAAGGGCTCATACTTAGTCCAGTCAAGGGAGGGTCAGGTGACCCAATACTGTCAGTCAGGGACACCATCCACGCACAGTCCAGGGCTTGGCCAAGATCAGTAATCCAAATGGGCCAAGCACAGTCAGCACATATTTCCAAAGCAAGTCTGGAGACTGGGTTACTGTACAGTCAGTACCAACAGTAGGGGAATTGACCAGTCAGGAAACTGCAAAGTCAGTGTTTAGACAGTCATGTCCAGGGGCTGTTTGTTGAAGTCAGTTCAAGGTCTGGGTGAATACAGACCTGCAATGTGAGTTTTAAGCATTGAAGACAGTACAAGGAGGTCTGTAGGAGCATTTGGGAGATCACTGGCAAAAGGAATCCAGGCTGGAGTAGAAAACAGAGGCATGAGTTGAGGTGGAGACCAGGATAGTGATGGAGGAAACTCAATGTTTAAAAGGTGGGCTGAACAGCATTGGAGGCCATGGGAGCGGGATAATTGACAGAGACAACCACTGTGGCTTCCGCAGGGATAGGATAGAGAAATACGGTGGGCATCATTAAGATGTAATGATGGGACAACAGCTATAGGCAAATACACAAATTTGCTGGAAAAGCTCAGCAGGTCTGGCAGCATCTGTGAAGGAAAAAACAGAGTTAACGTTTTGGGTCCGATGATTCTTCCTCAAAACTCTGAGGAAAGGTCACTAGACCCGAAACGTTAACGCTGTTTTTTCCTTCACAGATGCTGCCAGCCCTGCTGAGCTTTTCCAGCAACTTTGTTTTTGTTCCTGATTTACAGCATCCGCAGTTCTTTTGGTTTTTAATTAGCTGTAGGCAAATTGTCAGTTTGATGGGCAAAAGCATAGGATCAATGTCTGCTGCATTTTAGGACACCGAATGGAAAATATATGAAACATGCATTTGCAAACTGCAACTATATTTCATTTGCATTTGTTCCTTTGCCCATTTGCAATTCATAGAAGTGAGGGTGCTCAGCGTTCAAATGCTAGTCAAAGGCAACTAGCACAGGCCATAGGTACTTGCACATCTAACACTGAGTATCCCAATGACGTTGAAAGTAATTGCAATGATTTCAAGAGAAACAAATGCTAGACCCAAACAACCCAACATTTGTGAAGCTTGCAAGGGTGCCGTGGGAAGAGCATGTGTCATTATCCTATGTCATATAAGTATGATGATGAAGTCTACTGAATCCAATTAAAGGTTGAATGATTAATGTGGGTCTGGGATGGAAGAGGATTGAAGCACAACAGGCAATCCATTTTTGATGTAATGTGTTGGTCACTCAACTGGCACGTCACCTTCACCAAGCTGGTGCACATGCAATAACCAGGACCATGGTGCAGCAGCCAATAGGGCTGCTGAAGATATGATTCTGCTGCTTGGACTGCTCTGGAAGTATCAAGGTTCTCTGGTATAGTCTAGTCAGAGAGTGCCCCCTCATCCTGAGGTGCTGCACTCTGCACAACAGGCAACAGGAGCAGGCAATGAGGCAAGGTGTCAGATAGTGAGAAACTGGGGGAATGGGAGCAGTCTTCTGAGGAGAAGGACATTGGGAAGGACAATGCTCTCCTTGTACATGACAGAGCTTACTGCATCAGGCACTAAAAACTAGACAGGCCTCAGCTCTGGTAGATGCGAGCTGGTTGCAGCAGACCACCATGCAATGCAGAATAGTCATTGATCATGATGCCAGCATTTGGTTTGCATTATGAGGGTAAACTACAGCATCTCCTCACTTCATCTGTGTTCTGTTATGCAGCCTGTAAATTAAAAATTATGTTTGGAATTATCCAGTTGTCTTGTGTGTCATGTTCCCATACTGATGATGACCCAGCAGCAAAAGATGGCACCTGAAGAGTGGCAACTCTGGGTCTGGTGTAGACGGTGGCAAGGTGGTGAAGGAAGGATGGCAGCACAGACATTGTTGATGATGAGCTGGCTCTGTATTGAGGGGCTCTCTTTAAGCTACATTTTTTTTTCTTATTCTTAAACTTTTCAAGTGGTGCTGAATTGTGGCAACAGTGGAAAAGCTTTTCACTATGTTTTATTATTTTTCTCACTGTAAAATACATGTGACAATAAAATCATTCATTCATCATTACAAAAAAAGGTGGCATGCCTCCAGTGACCTAGAGAGGGTATTAAGATGGGATATAACTAAAGACAAGTAAACTGTGTGGCCTGGTGGTTAGGCGGCAGTGAGTGTGAGACAATTAGGTTTTATGTGCGAGACAGTGCGGCCTTTGTGCCGTGACTTAATGTCTCCAAAGCCATTTCCACTGAGTGATAAGTTGTTCTGGAATGACACATAGTCAGATGGGGGTTGCAATCAGACGTGAGGGATATCTTAGCAATGGGGTATGTAGTTAATAAGGAGAGAAACAGTGTGAAATCTTGCTAGGCCTAGCAGTGAAAAACCTGCCAAGCACTTGATGCAACTGACTTTTTTATTTGAAAGTAAGTTAAAAAGATAAACTTTATGGCCCTTTATAGAGAGACTAATGTTTATCTATTTAACTTTACTTCTTATTATTTTAGCTTATACAATGAATAACTGTAATGTAATGTAATTGTTTTCTTTATTTCTCTATTTTTATACCTAAGATTTTGTACCTAGGTACTTTCTAAGATGGCGCTATGTGTGGCAACATTGTACACTTTTCACTGTATTTCTTACTTTTGTACTTGAGTACACCTGACCTAATTTGCTGAAAGAATATAAGGCGCAGCTTGCGATGCCTATGAATGTGATATCAATCATTGCAATCAAAGCTGGCAGCCTATTAGCATCCATCTTTAGCGTGGCCATAGAAGCTGATGAATCATTTGTGATTAAGATATTCTAAGAATATGTATGGAACACATACAGAGAGACCTATGTCATGGTGACATTACAGTAGATGGTACTGGGGTGGTGATGGCCTAGTGGTATGATTGCTGGTCTGTTGATCCAGACGATGTTGTAGGGACATCAGTTCAAATCCTGCCATGGTGGAATTTGAATTTTTAAAAAACTGGAAGTCTAATGTTGACCATGATTCCATCGTCGATTGTCAGAAAAAACGATCACGGCAGGATCTGGTAAGGAAAAACTGCCATCCTTACCTGGTTTAGCCTAAATGTGACTCCACACCCACAGCAATGTGGTTGAGTCTTAACTATCCTCTGGGCAATTAGGGATGGGCAATAAATGCTGGCCTAACCAACGATGCCTTCATCCTGTGAATGAATTTTTAAAAAAACTGCATCCTGAGCCTGTTGGGCTTACAGTAAGAGGTCCTCTCACCATTCTTGGTACATAGTTATGTTCTATAAGTTGTTGCAAAATCACAAGAGTGTATATTGCCCTAGATTGTATGTTTTAAACAGAATAAATGCCCATAAATTGCTTAATCCAGCTGCGAATTCTCTCATTTTCCTGGTGAAAGGCTCAATAAAAATTATAAAGAATTCCAAGGTGAAAACATTTGGATAGGACCCAAGAAAGGGATTGTGATGCATGATTATTTGGTGCCCTTTAGCTGCAATGCAGGCAGCACTCAGATTTTGCACTGCCTGCTCATTTTTATGTTTTGCAGTGTACAGTCAGTGCTGCTGAGCTGGGAGACCTTGGTTCAAATCCCACCTGCTCCAGAGGTGTGTCATAACATCTCTGAACAAGTCGAGAAGAAAATATATACCGACATTGCTGAGCACACATTTAGGTGACTGTGTACTTAAGTATAGGACACAGACTTTAAGAGGTAAGAGCAAGATTCAATTAGCCTGTGCTCCTTCATGCCAGTGTGCACCCTGAAAGGGGAAGATGCACTTCAACTGGAGCTGAATTCATAGAATTCATGACAACTGAGATTTGGGCCTGGGAAAGGGGAAGGTATAGCATGACATGACAAAGAGTTTGCCTTAATGTTCTTTGATGCAGCACTGGGCACCTTGCTGAAGCAGGCAGACAGAAGGAAAGCTTTCTCCTATCAATGGGAGAACCACCAGACAATCTCAGAAAAGTTAATGGGAGTACATACCGGTGCAGGTTAATGCCCAGAGTCTAGGTGTGAGAACCTGGATTCAGTGCTGGAACAGGTTTGATGGCTTTACTCGATTGATCAATTTAATGAATACAAATACTACACCACTGCCCTCACACTGCCATCACTCACCTTCAAACAACCTTTATCAATCATGTCTTCTACCTCACATTTGTAGCTTTACTTTATCCTCATACACTTAGCACTGTCAAAAACCTCACACCTCACACACATTTCCTGCTATTCAACCATTCCAAGGACCTTACCCCAACAAATTGCACTATATACACTGACACCCTTCACCCTCTCTTGTAGGTACAATTGGTGCATAATTGGATACAATACCCAGTCGAGGATAGTCCAATAATGGAAAGTCTGATCTTTTCATAAAGGGTGGGTACATGTCGCCATGATTTGCCCCTGTTCAAATTCTCAGGCTTACTCAAGCCAAGTGTGATGGTAATGACAATATCAATGAATTGGAACAAGTGAACTGACTTGAACTTGAAGTCAAAACCAAGCCCTTGACAAGCAACAGTAGACTCTGGAGGTTGCATCAACTTTAGCAGTGGAAAACCTATAGCAACCTACAAGCTTTAAGAAGCAGCCTGTTGAAACAGATCAGCAACTGAACAGAAAGTAATTAATGACCCCTTTTAGTAGTATTGGGAGATTCCTGTTGCTGAATGCGTGTTCAGTTGGATGTATTTCCAACATGGTATTTGCTGGTATTTGAAGTTGTATTGGAACTATTAATATCAGGGCAGGATTATACATGGATTGGCATTATAATCTACCTACATTGGAGATTTGCAGCAAGCACGCCTAACGCCAGACCAAAATGCTGACAAATGCAGACCACACCAGAGATTTGAAGTGCTGATGCTATTTCTATTGAAAACTTTAAACGAAGTACCAAGAATACAGGCCACACAGTCATAGCTTTTTGTGGTGATAGTTTTTTTGTTGTTATTTTATGTTCCAATAGATATTCAAAGAATTCTGAATTGTATGTCAGCAACTAACTTTCTTCCAGTTGACTGTCAATCTAAGGTCTTCAAAGCATGCAACTTCTCAGAGGGTCCTTGACTGCATTTGACTGAAGTAGCTATATGTCAAGGATCAAGTTTAGATTAAGGGCAAGCACAGGATAAGCATGTTTATTGCTTTGACCTTTGAAGGAAAATAGTAAAGATTATGATTACTTGAAATAGACCGTCTGTACTCAATACTCTTGGCTACCTGCTTAACGTTAAATAAATTTGTCTGTTGGATTATAGCTCGAAGCCTTGTCCAGGAGAATGTGTATTCCTCTATCTTCTGACATTGAAGAGAACATGTGATGTATTATACCAAGCTCAAATATCGTGCCAAAGCTTCATGGTTTAACTTTTGGCTTCTGCTACATTTTATCTAGTTAGTGTAGTTAAATATGAACTCTGGGCAGAAGGAAACACAAAGGCTGCATCACAGGGTGGCCATTGTTGTTGAACCTAGAAAATACTTTGCAGAAACGTACAAAAGTTTGCTGTTGCTTTTCCGGCTTCCAAATCTCCACTGCACAGAAAAGACTTGAAGTTTGCAATTACCACGGTTAATTAACTCCGCAGGTATCAAATTGAAGGAGAAAGCACATCATAGAGTAAAGTGATAATTGAATAAAGGGATAATAGCGTAAGGTGGGAATAGAGTGAAAATAGCACTTTGAATGGCTAGATAGGAATTCAGATCAAAGATGGAAACTAATTGAACCAGTTAAATAATATGAGTCATTTTATGTAACACTTACTGTAAGAATAGCATTGCAGCAAAGAAGTGTGATGACTTGAGATTTGAGTAGCAGATATAAACTGAGCGAAACCCATTTGTGGAAATGTCTGAAGTTGAAGCTGAGGTCAGTTGAAGCAACAAACTGCTCAGGAATTGAGGCTAAGATGAAGATAATCCAACACCTAATGGGTGGAAACAAAAACAGAAAGAACTGTGGATGCTTTAAATCAGGAACAAAAACAGAAGTTTCTGGAAAAGCTCAGCAGGCCTGGCAGCATCTGCGAAGAAAAAATCAGAGTTAATGTTTCATGTCTGATGACCCTTCCTCTGTTCTGATTAACGTTAACTACGACTTTTTTCTCCACAGATACTGCCGGACCTGCTGAGCTTTTCCAGCATCCTCTGCTTTTGTACCTAATGGGCTGAGGTCGAGGACAGGCAGCTTCAGGTAGGGCTGGGGAAAAGGCAGGGAATGAGTTTTAAGAATAGTTAACCCACTAAGCGATAGAATGCTGGCAGTGGCAGTGGAAGGAATGGTGACGGTCCATGGATCAGGTAAAGTCACTCGGAGCAGGAACACCCAATCCAAATAATATGCTCCAACAAATCTAAAGTACTGGCTTCTGTAGGGAGGACTCTAAGTTAGACTTTTCTTTTTCTATTTATTTGTGGGATGTAGGGGTGGCTGGCTGGCCAGCATTTCTTGCCCATCTCTAGTTGCCCTTGAGAAGGTGGTGGTGAGCTGCTTTCTTGAACCGCTGAAATCCTCCTGCTGTGGGTTGACCCACAATGCCATTAGGGAGGGAATTCCAGGATTTTGACTCAGAGACAGTGAAGGAAGGGCGATATATTTCCAAGTCAGGATGGTGAGTGACTTGTAGGGGAACTCGGAGGTGGTGGTGTTCCCATATGTCTGATGCCCTTATCCTTCTAAATGGAAAGTGGGTTTGCAAGGTGCTGTCTGAAGATCTTTGGTGAATTTCTGCAGTGCATCTTGTAGACAGGACACACTGTTGCTACGGAGCGTCAGTGGTGGAGGGAGTGAATGCTTGTGGATCTAGTGCAAATCAAGCAGACTGCTTTGTCCTGGATGGTGTTAAGCTTCTTGAGTGTTGTTGGGCCTGCACTCATCCAGGCAAGTGGGGAGTATTCTATCACGCTCCTGACTTCTGCCTTGTAGATGGTGGACAGACTTTGAGGAGTCAGCAGACTGCAACTAGTCCTTTAAGGGTTTATAATTTTAAAAAAACTGAATTGTGAGTGATGAGCATTACAGGGCCTTGAGTACCTTATTTCCTCCGCTGATCCTATTTTGATTTAATCCCCTCTCTGGTTTTCCCCATTCTTTGTTTTTCTTTTGCAAGACTGCCCCTAAAGGGCAGTGTGTGTCATTTGCTATTAAATTTTATTGTTATTTGGATAATTTGGTGAGTTTTTCAAAATATAAAGAAAAGGTGAGTTCTTATGGGTAGTGTTAGTTATTTGTTTAATTGGATGATTGAGGGTTCAATTACAGTATTTACAAGGCATATGGATAGGTACATGAATAAGAAAGGTTTAGAGGGATATGGATCAAATGCTGGCATATAGGACTATATCAGTATAATAAATCTGTTCGGCGTGGATGAATTAGACAGAAAGGTTCCAGTTTTTGTGCTCTGTTACTGTTACACTTCCCCTGCTGGGCGGTGCTTCCAATTTGGTTAATTAAATGATTGGGTAATTCGGTATGTTATTATAATCTTACAAAGAATTAAGCTTTTGGTCTGGCTAATGGAGCCATCAACAGGTCTAAGCAGTCGGTGATCAAATGGGTCATAATTCCTGACTGCCTGCCTATCTCCTGTGGTTATGACTATTTTTGGGTGACCTTAAAAGGATCTTACCGTGTCTACCATTAATCTTGAAGTTTTCAGATGGAGTTGGAGATTATTTTCCATAAGACGTCATAGTGGAAGTAGGCCATTCAGCCCATTGAGATTTCTCATCCACATAATGAGATTTTGGCTGATCTGATAATAGTCAACTTCACTCTCCTGTCTTTTCCCCATAACCCTTGATTTCCTTACTGAGTAAAATTTAGTCTAACTCGACCTTGAATATACTTAACTCAGCCTCTGCACCCTTTCAGCAAATTCCACAGATTCACTATGCTCTGACAGAAAAAATCCTCCTCATCTCTGTCCTAACTGCATGACATTTACTCTGAGATTATTCCTTCTGGTCATGGACACTCCCACGAGGGGAAACAACCTCTCTGCATTTACCTTGTCAAGGCCCCAAGGAATCTTATCTTTTAATAAGGTTGCCTCTCATTCATCCGAACTCTACTGAGTATAGACTCAACTTACTCAACTTTTTTTTTCATTAGAAAATCTCTCCATAGCTCGGACCAACGTAGTTACACTTCTTTGGACTAACTCCACTGAATATTGAATTCAAACTTAATGACATTATATAAAACTTTTGCAGGATCTTGGTCAGGCCACATTAGGTCCAGTTCTGTCAAGCCCACTTCTGGTCTCCATATTATCCAAAAGCCATAAAAGCAGCACTAGCAAAGTTTCAGAAAGATTTGCAAGGACAGTGCAAGAACTGAGAGATTACAGTTAAGAAAGAAGCAAGAGCATACATACGAACAAATTAGAAACAGGAGTGGGAAACTTAGACCATTGAACCTGCTCCACCACTAAATAAGACTATTACTAAAATGATTGAGTCACTTTCCTGCATAATCCCAACAATCTCACTCCTTTGCTTATCAAAAATCTATCTACCACTTTTGTTAAAAAAATTCAAAGGCCCTTCATTCACTGCCGTTTGAGCAAGTGAGTTCTAAAAGCTATCAACATTCTCTGGGGGAAATATATAATTCTCTTTATCTGTGTATTAAAAGAGCGACCTCGATTTTTAAACAGTGATCTCTAGCTCTAGATTTTCCAACATGAGAAATCATTCCACAGAAATGAACAGATGGCAGGGGTTCTTTACAGGGGAACTGATGGATACATTTTACATTATGGCTATGTTGGACAATGGAGAAAATTATTTCCACTTGTAAGGGATTCCAACCATCAACCATCATTACAAGATACTTACTGCAGAAGACATAAAAGTTGAGTAAACATACAAACAGATTCAAGAACAACTTCTTTGCTGTTGATATTAGACTTTTGAACAGACCTCGCAAATGCTAACCCTGATTTCTCTCTCTGCACCCTCTCTGCGGCTGTAACACTGTATTCTGCATTCTGTTTTGCTGCCTGATGCGCTTTGTATGGTATGGTCTGCCTGTAGAGCATGCAAAACAACGCTTTTCACTGTATCTCAGTACATGTGACAACAATAAATCAAATCAAATCAAATAGTTCTTTACTCAGGCTATTTGGAGTCTGGAACCTGCAAATACAGGTGTGACTGCAATAAGTATTTCAGATGCTTTCAAAAGGAAACTAGGTGAGCACATGAGAGAAAAGATAATGGAAAATATGTTAAAAGGCTGAGATGAGGAAAGACAATGGAGGAGACTTGTGTGGATCATCTATGTCAGCACAGATTAGTTGAGCTGAAAAACTTGTTTTAATGCTATATGTTATATGTAACCCTATGTAATTAGTAAGGTACTAATATGTAATAAGTAAGTCCGTAGGTAGGAGAGCATACATCTCCTCTCTGATAATCCTATCTCTAATATTTGTTACAAACCCATCCGGGTGGAGAAAATAGCAAAGTCTCACAAATCTTTCTAAAAATCTATTGTAACATTGATAAATGTACCTCTGCTCCGCTTTTAAGTTAGTTCAACAATTACAAATTAATCTACAAACATCCAGACCCTGCTCCTTGCTTTAAGCCAAATCATTATCATGCTCATGAGTCCACAAGAACTTGACACTGTGCAGTGTCAACACTGTTGTCAACTGCTGTTTTATCCACTTGTCTGTTTTGGCTGTCACTGCCACGGCATGGAAAAGCACAATTCTTAAAAAGTCAAGGATTGTGCCTGTGACAAAGATTGTCATCTAAATCCCTCCCAAAATCAGTGGTATCTTTGGTATTATAACAATTCAAGCCAATACAGTAACATACAAAAGCACTTTCAGTGGGTAAGATACGGTTATATCAAGGTAGTTTCACATTAATCAAAAAGAGAAATGTGGGGTATATTCAAACACGATGACTCAAAGCTGGTATATGCAGTAGCAGTTCTAAAGTTTGTAAACTCATACTTAGTGTATAGTCTGCTACCTCTCGACTACTGTATGTGCGTATGTCACATTTTCCATGACCTGTGGAATGCTGGGAGGCAGCGTTTGGCCAATTCTTGAATATTATGCATAATAAATAGACTTTGTTTTTAAATGTTGGCATTTTTATATTGAATGTGTTCTTGCTGAAGGACCTGCTACAAGTGCTTCAGAATATATAACTGCTTTGAAAACAGACTATTTAAGTGAATCAAGGACATGTCCTATACATTTATAGTTATTTGACCCAGACTTTACACTTCTACACGTTTGCCAACCATGCAGTGACAATGTTGATGACTAACCATTCTATTCCTACTTGACTAGATTTTTACAGTGGGTGGGTGTCAAAGAGAGAGCTGTTGATGGCAGACTGTTGCATACTGTTCACTGTCATTACCATGCAGCAACTGACCATAAGATCAGGATGTTGGGCATGTGCAGTTTATTATGGTAATCTGGAACTAAACTTGTAGTCTGTAATGTTGGCTAGACCAGCATTTATTGTTCATCCCTAGGTGCCTTTGAGAAGCTGGAGGTGAGCTATCTTCATGAACCACTGCAGTCCATGTGCTCCAGATAGATACACAAGACCCTTAGGGATGGAATTCCAGGATTTTGACTCAGCAACAGTGAAGCAACAGAGATATAATCCCAAATCAGGATGGCTAGGGCTTGGAGGGGAACTTGTAGCTAATGATGTTCCTATGTATCTGCTGACCTTGCCTTTCTGGATGGTAATGGTCTTTGGTTTGGAAAGTGCTACCTAACGGGGCCTTGGTGAATTTCTGCAGTGCAACTTTTAGATGGTGGACCACTGTTGCTACTGAACATCGGTGTGGAGGGAGTGATTGTTTACTGATATTGTGCCAATCAAGTGAACCCTTTTCTTGGTGGTGTAAAGTTGGATGCACTCATTCAGGCAGGTTGGGAGTATTCCATCATTCCTGACTTGTGCCTTGCAGGTGATGGTCAGACTTCGGGGACTCAGGAGACGAGTTATTTGGCATCCCTGTAGAGATGAACAAAGATAGTCCTTTAGAAAGATGGCTGAAGGATTTCTGAATGATTTGTGAGTGAAAACTCTCAAAATGGCTTCCAACAATGATGATTTTTTGATGGTATCAAAGATGTCATTCACACTGATGGTTCCTGTGTCTGAGATATTCTTGCACCAAATTTGAAACTCTGTGATCAGATTCTGATTCTTTTTGTCTGTCTCTGAAACCTTTGTTTCAAACAATTAAACTCTAAAAATTTTGTAGTTACTGAATACAATTTTCCTAAACTGTCAATGATAAAGATTCAGCTAATTTACTGTTTGGGCCCTGAAACTTTGAATTTCAAACAATTCTCATTCCTGACTCTTTCAATCAATCAATGTGCCTTAAGCTTGTTAATGAAGGTTTTGTTAACTTGCTTGTTGATAAATTTTCCATCAAGTAAACAGGCAACAGCTGCTAAATGACTACCAGAAATTTTACTTGTTTCTCAGCCAGAGTTTTGAGTTTTACCTTGGAGATAGAATCTGCTTTGGGATTATTTCTAATTCATTCAGAGGATATGAGCTTCTCTGACTGAGCCAGCATTGATTACCCATCTCTAGGTGCCCTTAAGAAGATGGTGGTGAGCTGCCTCTTGAACCACTGTAGTACATTTGGTGCAGATGCACACCCAATGCCTTTATTCATGGTGTTCCAAGAGTTTGACACAGCAGTGAGGGGATGGAGATATATTTCCAAGTCAGGATGGTAAGTGGCTACAAGGGGAGCTTGCAGGCGTTCCCATGTACCTGTTCTTTTTGTTCTTCTAGGGGATAGAGTTCAAGGCTTTGGAAGGTGCTCCTTAAGGACCTTTGGTGAATTTCTGTAATGCATTTTGCAAATAGTACAGAGTGTTGATGTTGGAGGGAGTGAACGGCATCGCATCCACAAACAATCATAGGATTGCATTGTCCTCGATGATGTCAAGCTTCTTGAGTATTATTGAAGCTGCATTCATCCAGGCAGTCGGAGTATTCCATCACGTTTCTTAGTTGCATCTCTTAGATGGTGAACAGACTTTGGTGAGCCAAGATGTCAGTTACTCACTGCAGCATTGCTAGCCTCTTGGTGTAGTCCTCCGAAGTGTCCACTATCAGTTTTGTTTCAGGGGTGGTTGCTCCAGATTTTTCCCTTAGCTGCTGGTGGGCTTTTATAGCTCTTGTTGCTTAACGCTTGTCTCTGAACATTGGTTTACCCAATACTGACTGCAGAAAGCCAAGTGACCACTGGCCCAAAATTGGACATTCTAAATTGACTCACAGCCAGTGAAATCAGTGGGCCAAACAAAATTAAATGGCAGCCAGCAGCTATCCACTGCAGACAGCAGTGTAAACCAAGGTCAAAGAGGTCACAAAGGTTCTAAGGAAACCAGTTACAAACAGCCCGAAGATTGTTCTGGGAAAAATATCAATCAGACTTTCTGGTGTCTTAAATACCTGAGGATATGCACTTTGCTCCTCCTACATGGCAAAAGTGATGGGTGGCATAAGCCCATTTCATGATTTGAACCCTGTTCATATCCCATTGGCCAAAGGCCCCAAACCATTCTGCAGGGTCCAGGGCAAGGAAGGATAAAAATACTGACCTAGAAGTCACCCCCTGAGTGAAGACTCGTAGAAAGACTCATGATAGAAGACCATGCAGAGCAGGAGAATCCAGGAGAAGATCTGCCCTGACCGTGTAAGACCCAATTTTGTGAAAGGGAGCCAATCATATGTCAGAGAGAAAGGAGACTCCAACAGCCCATTTCAAACATTTGGGCAATACCCTTTCTCAAACAGATGGAGTTAGATAGAGAATAAGTAGTGTGGGAATTTGGGAAATGCTCACATGGTGTTTTTAATAAGGAATGCTTTGTAAATAAGATCAAGTTGAACCACAAACCGAATTCTATGTCTCTTTGTCCGTTCCACTTTCAAGATCGCTTGAGTAAAGTGTTTTTCATACATAACCTTGTCAAAGTGTCCAAAGAACGGTCAACAGTCTGAGAGTTTGGGTTCAAGATGGTTTGGTCAAGGAGAAGGCAAGGTCAAGTCCTGTCTTTGGACTTTGGTTTCTGTAGAACTTTATTTATTGCATGTGAATATACAACCATGCATGGTAATCTGAGATTGATCAGGTTCTGATTTATCAGTACACTGTTAACAACCTTTTACTTGAATTCTATTGACCTTGCATCTTCAATCTATCTACTTTGTATCAAAATAAGTTTGTCCACAATTAATACTTATACCCATAAGAAAAAAAATGCTCTGTGACATCTTCATAAAGTTGCTGCAAGGTCCTAAAGCTATCAAGTAACATCCAGCAACTGAGCTAGATAAGCTGTATATAAACTACCTCCAGAAAGCTTATCCAACTTGTATGACAGGTCCCTCTTGGTTCAGAGCAAGAATACAAGTTAAAATATATATTTGTTTTTAAGTATTTAAATATTGCACTCTGCTCAGATTGTGTTTAATCACCACATGGCTAGTAGTTAATATTGCCCAAAATTGATAAAAGTTCTGCAATCCCTACCAACCTTCATAGCTGTCAGCTCTCAGTCTTAATACTTTGAGAATTTTTTGTGCATTTTCTCCCAGACTTTAACACTAACACTTTGGTTAGTTTTGGAACTTCACTCATGGTATTACCGCCAATTTGAAAGGTATCAGGAACAATTCTACTTACTGCTAACTGCAGAGTGTAGGCCAAGTATGCCCATCTGGAATTGTCCCCGACACCACTGAGTTCAGTGGCGGGATTTACCACATTTTAATATTCCTGCTCCTGAATAATCATGAGAAGTCTCTTAAAAGTTTTATCTTGTTCAATCAGCTGTGTGGATTTTTAACAGGGTGTGACTAATAAAATAACGATAAGCAATGGAATAAGCCCTGAAAAAAATAATTTTGTAGCTGTCGAGAACTGTTAAAGATTAATTAGTGCACTACAAGATGAAATGTTTCTAAACAATTTCCAATCATTCATCAATTCTATATATTTGAGACATTGGTTTTATTTTGCTACTTTTTGCTTACTATTTGTGTGTCTGTGAAAATCTTTCACTCTGCAGCGCAGAAAATGTGATGATATCTCTCCAGCTCCATGCTATAAAGGCCCCAGAGAAAGAAGCTGCAATCAGTTACAGTACAACTGTACAATTATAGGAGTGAAATCTTTACCACTTATCACTAGATCTTTCCGAGAAACTCAGTTGGAAGTGACTGATTACAAACTCTGGGCTATTATGTCATTTTCTTAACAATTTTTGCCATGCAGCTTCTTACCTAAGTCAGTAAAAATCCATTGATAGTTGTTACATTAGTCTGGATGGCCAGGCAGTTGTTCTTCCAGCCTTGATAGGAGTTGTGCTTTAGGATCTGTGAGATCCACATCATAGCATACTCCGAAGGAATTGCCTGGCAAATTGAAGATTCCACTGGGCAATTTCTCTATGCTGCACCCCTTGGAACATTCCTTTTAAATTGAAGGCTTCTGGTGAAAGTAAACACGGTTGCTGTTCAGGAAACATTAGATTCTAAATACATAATCAAACTCATCAGTAATTATACAACAGACCTCATACATACTTCACATACCACCCAGATCCTGCCCCAATACCAAACCGTGGCACCTGAACCCTCTACCCAATATTGCTTCCAACTCCATTTCTTCTGTCATTAGACTTGACCTGATCCCCTACTCCAGACCTGACCCACCTTCCCGCTAGAGTGAACCTTACCTGACCCTACCTCCAAACAGCACTACTCCCTATATCGCTGAATCTAATTTACCACCTAGCTCTATTGTTGGGGCAGAACTGACTCAATCCCCCATCCCACCCCCTCTACTAGATCTGAGCTGGATCAGTGCTCCCTGGCCTGACCGAACCCAAATCCCTGTTGCAGAACCATAACCCCCTCAACTTTTCACCGCCAGATACAACATGCAGCCACTGTGCATCCCATTAAACCTGATTTTCTCCCAGCCATCCTGACCTTAAACATTTCATCACTTACCTGCCTCCCTTGCCACTTTGCACCCTGGTGCTATATCCTCTTCCCAGCTGACACCCTTACCAACCTGGCACCCTCTGCCCTACTCATTTGGCATCCAACCTTGGCACCCTACCCCTTCCCCACCTAGCACCCTAATTACTTGAAAACCTACCCCATATGCATTTAGCGCCCTACCAAGCTGACATTCACATAACCTGGCACCTGACCGCGTTATCATCAGGCAAGCCTCCCAGCACCATAACATCACATTGCCTTCTGTATTTAATTTTGGACAGCAGTTGTCACAGTGCCTGTAAGGACCTTTAAAATGTCTGAAAACAGGAGCTTACTGCTATGAAAAGGGGTCACAGTTCTGCACTATGAATGAACTGTCTAAACGGAAGTACAGCTCCATGTTCTGAAGGAACCCTGATCAGAACCTCCACTCAGAAATCGAAAGCTCCCTTCTTTCCCCATTCTGGCCCTCCTTATTTTACAATCTCCATGAAATTCCTGCTCCTCGGAAAAGCTGAATTTTCTTTCTTTTCATTCAATATGATTTGAGCATCACTGGCCCGGTCAGCATTCAATGCCCAACCACATTTCTGCATATCTGGAGTCACAGGTAGGTCAGACCAAATAAGGATGCTTCCTTTACTTATGTTTCCTTCCCTAATGGGTAATAGTTAACCAGATGGGTTTTTCCCCTGAAATCTGCAGTGGATTTATAGTCATCATTAGGCCTTTAACTGCACACTTTACTGAATTAAAATGCCCTCAGTTGCTCTGCTGGGATTTGAACCCCGGTCTCTGGAACATTATCTGGGTCTTCGGAATAATAAGCCCAGCAATATAACCACTAGGCCATCACCTCCTCTTGTCAAGCAAATGTAATCTAAACTACAAAGTAGGATACAACACAAATATTAACCTGCAGCCTGAATTTTGTAAGTATTTTCAATATGCAAGGTGCCATGATTAAATAAGAATGAAACTTATGATCTTAGCCTCAATACTTAGAACAACTTACAAAGAAGTATTTATTTAATATACAAATTTATATTCAGCATGATATTTCTTTTGCTGGGTTGTCTGGGTTTTTAGATAACAATCTGTATTGAAGCTTGGCTAAAAGCCCAAACATCAATTAGAGGGCTGAAATGCCTGCACCCCTGTATGATTGACAGCTCTGGCTTTCCGATGCTGATCAAGTTCAAAATGTTTGTTTGCATAAGGTTAAATGGTTTCAAGTGTGACAGCTTCAGGTGTTCGAAATTTTAAAAAGTCTGGATTTCATTTATCTGAAATGCATGGATTTTTTTAACACAGTGTTTACAACCTTTTTTGAAAGTTAGGAATTAATCTTTTTTTAAACTATTTTTTAATATATGTGAATGTAGGCTTCATTGCTTCTATACTGTGCATAGTATGTGAATGGACATGGTAATACGACAATGTACCATGGGGGCATGAAGGTTCAAGGTCTATATTTGGCCATGAGGTAGACTTTATGGGGCTTGGGGAGTATATGGATTGTGAGAGAGTTGTCCAATTTGAGGACTGCATGCTTCCAGGCATGATATAAGCCAAAGTCTGTTTTTTCCCGAGGGTAGATGTGTCCAAACCTAGAGGGCATAGTTTTAAGGTGAGAGGGGAAAGATTTATGGAAGATGTATGAAACAAGCTGCCAGCGGAAGTTGTGAAGTGGATACAATTATGACATTTAAAAAGCATCTGGATGGATGCATAAAGAGGAAGGATTTAGAGGGATATGGGCCATATGCTGGCAAATGGAACTAAATCAGTTTGGAATATCTGGTTGGCATGGACAAGTTGCATTGAAGGGTCTGCTTCTGTGCTGTACAACTCTCTGGCTCTAAACTCTGACATCTGGCAAAATAGATCGCCCTCTGCAAATGTCGATCTTAGAGATAACTGATAAAGGAGAGTCTTCACAGAAGCAGATGATTGAGGTGCCTGTTGTTTTATGATATCTTGGGATATGACTTTCCATCATGACATTCATGCAGCAAAAGGTTTCACTATTCTTAAAAAAAAAGTCAGCCAAAAAAATGTCCAAAGAGATGCTGCAGAACAGTTGACGGCTGCCAGGTGTTAGGAAATCTTGCAGTAACAAATAGCTCCTGTTTTGCACCCAGTGCTGTTGTTATATTGAAAGAAATGAAACATGACAGCTGTTTTCTCAAGGTAACAATGATATTTTTGGTGTTTGAAACAGAAGGGTAGCATGGAAGATATTCTGTAGTCATTTTCACTGGCATCAGCAGAATATCATTTCTTATTGCATGACCTTCTAAATCTACTGTTAACTAGTCACAAAGAAGATATATTACTGCAGTGCTTGTTTAAATCCAAGTCAACCGTAACAATGAATGTTAAATCAATCTGTGAAATTAATTTTCTATTTTTACTGTGCTTCTCCGTGTCTTGTCATTTAGAAGGATATTCATTCTGTGCTCAGTATAAGCCTGTGTCCAACAACTTATCGGAAGTGTAATGTGTTGTACTCTCATCGTCTTGTTAGTATAATTTGTGACGAAGCATTATGAAAAGCATTTTACCTGGTGGAGCCAAAGCATTGGTTTCTACAATTTTGCCAGCTTAAACTTTATTTTAAATACCTTTACATTTCCCAAGGCTCGGTCCAGAATAGCCTTGGATATTGTTGGTTTGGCCAGTATATGCCACAAAGGAACAGTTTTGTATTTCTTTCTTGCTTGCACCCTTCTATACTCTCCTATGAACAACAACACTTTTATTCGAGCTCCTTTGTTTGATGACGTATCTCACGATCAGCATTTGCTTTCTGTCTATGAAATATGTACAGCAACATTCATAAATTTCCATTCTACTCTAGTCATCCTTAAAGTCTTTAAACTGTCACAACTATTTTGCAAATGTACGTATTATTTAATAGCGGGTGTTTATTTGTCAACAATTCACATTTAATCACAGAACACCATATCATCTATTGACAGTGCATATTAGATAGTTCATATCAATACTTTCCTTTATCCAAGACTGTTAACAGCTGACTACTTTGTGCCAAAAAGCTAATTTCAGAGAATCAGCACAGGGCAGAGAATAGCAAAGACACTGACTCTGAACTGTAAGTATGAATCAAACTTCAGTGAAAGTGAAATTGATGGAAATAACTGCATGTTATCCAGGGAGTGGGAGCGGGAATTAAAATGGTTGGCGACCAGAAGGTGATGTCGTTTGTCGCGTATAGAGTGGTGATGCTCTACGAAACGGACCCTGGGTCTTAGCTTGGTCTCAATTACTTAATGTTCTTATGCACTTTAATTGATAAATAACATATGAATTAAGTTACCCTATGACATTAAAGATGTGCTGAGTATTTCTTAAATGGTAGAAGTTAAAAAGCGTAGATATAAAAAGGGAGCTTAGTGTCCTTGTCATTAAGTCAATGAAGGTTAACATGAAGGTGCAGCAAGCTATTGGGAAGTGAATGAAATATTCACCTTTATCACCCAAGGATTTGAATACAAGGTAGTGAAGTCTTACTTCAGTTGTGTAGGAGCTTGATTGGAATGCCCTGAAATGCTGAGTACATTGATCTCCCTATCTTGGGAATGATATTATTGTCATGGAGGGAGTGCAAGGTTTACTTGTTCCAAAAATGACAAGACTGTCTTGCAAAGAGAGATTGGGTAACTTAGACTTGTGTGCTCTGTAGTTTCGAAGAATCAGAGGTACTCTTATTGAAACCTACAAAATACTTAAAAGGATAGAGAGGGTAGACGGAGGTATGATGTTTTGCCTGATTGACAAGTCTAAAACCAGGGAGCAAAGTTTAAAAAGAAGGGAATTGTGAACGTTTGAAATTGTCTACTATATAGGACTGTGGAAGCTTAGTCTTTGAGTATTTTTAAAATAAAGTTTAATTACCAGTATCATACAGGGTAACCGGGATGGGGGAATAAAAGGTAGTGAAGTATTCAATCAGCCATTATTGCACCAAATAGTGGTCACGTTCAGTGGGCTGAATGGCCCACTCATGTTTTTATGTTCCTTATGATTGTTTCATCTTCTGTGTACGTCAACGAAAGTTACAAATGTGCTGTGAGGAATTTGTTGACTGATACAGTACTTAACTAAATATCTTTCTTATCTGAGTACATTAAATAAAATTTCCAAGTCAAAATATTTATTGAATGGTTACTAATTTGGAAAAAAAAGGCTAAGGAAGACATTTTCCTAGACACATGAAATTCATCAGGCATTCTCAGCAGATATATGCCATTTTATGGTCAAATAAAAAATAGCAGAGAGCCATGCTAAGAAGTGCAAAGCATTATATTTCCAGCCGCTGAGCCATATGACCAGGTTTAGCATTGTATTTACATGGATGAGTAAACTATTTTTTGTTCAACAGAATGGAAATTATTAGATCATTTGATTTAAGAATGTGCCTGCAAAGGCAAAATAAATCTCATGAACTTGTGCAGGCACACATCTGATGATTTTTAAAATTATGACAAAGAATTAGAGACTTAACAGATTTTTTATGTATTTTGCTCCTGATTCATATGTTTAAAGGCAAACACATCTTACATCCAAGTTAGAAAACTGAAAGAGCCAACATTTTCAAAGCTTCTTAGATCGAGTTATGTAATACTACTTCTGACAGAAGATGCATGTAGTCTGAAACATTTTTCTCAAGGTTAAAATTATTAAAACGTATTTATAATTGTTGTTAAGTTAGCTTTTTTTCCCAAATAGCACTCAAAACTCATGTGAAATCGAGGTTTCTCTACCTAACCTATTCAAATGTTCATTACAATGCATTGCCAGGAGCAAAACACTGATGCTTTACAAGGGGCTTCAGAGGATTCCTTAATAAAGGCTGTAGGTACCTGACCCATCCCGGTTGAAGTGCTAAAGACTTGTCCTTGATGTGGGTTTCATCTGGTGTTTTGTTTTCTGTTATGAAGAAGAGTTGTACTTGACTCAAGACTTTAACTCTGTTTCTCTCTCCACAGCCACTGCCATACCTGCAGAGTTTCTTCAGTATACTTTGGTTTTATTTCAGATTTCTAATGTCCGTAGTGTTTTGCTTTTATGTGCCTATGTTATCTGTTGTAACATAACAAACTGGGTGTGAATATTGCGGCATTGAAAGAGCCAGCAGATATTATTCACTGCCAGCTATTATATGAAATTATTGCATTCACAGAACACATGTATGCTCTAGTATTAGACTATTCGCCTTACAGCAGAAGAGAATGATTCAAACAGTATGGCATCTTCCAGTGATCTATGCAAGATGACACCTGAGATGTTTATATCCTCAGATCATACATTATAAAAGTAATGATGACATGACAATGTTATCTCCTCAAGGTGTTCTGACATACTCACTGTGAGATGCAACAAAGTACCTCTAGTCAAGCTGTTCCAGCATATAGCTACCATATTGGTATCTACCTGAATCAACAGACATGAGACACTTATCAACTAGAAGGACAAGGACAGCAGACACATAGAAAGATCACTACTTGTGAGTTCCTGTACAAAATATAATATATCCTGGCTTAGAACTATATCACCATTCCTTCATTGTCATTGAGTCAAAATCCTGGAATGCCTAACTGTACTTTGGGCATACTGTCTCCTGCATTTAAAGAATACTGCTTGCCAAAACCTTCTCAAGGACAATTAGGGATGGGTGACAAACCTTGGACTTGCCCTCTCGTATCCCATGGATGTGGAAAATTTTCCAGATATGTATGATTCATAAAATATAGGATTATTCTAACCAGGTCGATTACCACCCCATCAGCCTCCTCTCAAACATAAGCAAAGTGATGGAAATGTTAATATCTAACAGTTACCAACAACCTCCTCACTGATAGGTTCCATTAGACCACTTAGTTCCAGATGTGTTCTGAGGAAGGGTAATCGGACCCAAAACGTGAGCTCTGATTTTTTTCTTCACAGATGCTGCCAGACCTGCTGAGCTTCCAGCAACTTCTGTTTTTGTCCCTGATTTACAGCATCCGCAGTTCTTTTGATTTTTATTTTGCAATTTTAGGACAACTGATCTTAACTAATCACTGCAATATTTAATTGAATTTTGGAATCAAGGAGTCTTGAAAAATAGAAGCCATTGGGAATCCATGGGATAAATCTGTGCTGGTTGGAATCATACTTAACACAAAGAACGATAACGTTGTTTGGGGGCGACCAAACATTGTCGTTGACACTAAAACCAAAGAATATTACATTTGTTTAGACACAATGGCAAAGTCCCTTAGCGTTTTAAAAGCCTCTATTAAATAATCTGTAACTTTCTGTTCTAGTGATATCTCTCCTTATAGCAATAGTTTTCCATCCCTGGGATATTGCAGTAAATTAAGAGCTCATCTTCCTGTTCGAATAAGCTTATTATTTTTATGATCTACAAGCACTACTATTAATAATTGCTGTGAACAGTTGAGTACATTTTGAGATCAAATCTGAAAATCAAAGACATCGGTGAGCAAAATTATAATCTCTTGTTGCTATTGATTAGCTCTCTACAACTTGATCATAAGGTACTTAGGTACAGACATTAGATTTGATAGCAATTTTCATTTATAAGAGGACAGTAGAAGGGTGTTCTCACAAATAAAAATGGTGACACACAGATAAACTTGTTTTTAATATATTGGGTAAATCTCTGATAGGGCTCTGATGTACAAACACAAAACGTTAGGGAAGTCATCCACTTAAACCACTGAGTTCAGTTTTAATCCGCATTAAAGCTTTTCTCACTCTGGACAGCTAAGAATCAATGGAAACCTTTTGTACAATATGTTCTGAGGACAGAAAATGCAATGGCTACACCACCTGTCATCAACTAATTGCGTAAAGTCATGTACATTTGTGCTTTGTTGTAAAAATCACTGAGACAACTATTAAATAGGATGCACACTTAGTTACTTAAATTTTCATTTTGTCAGCGCAACAATCTCATTGATACTAAGATTTGCATCAATTTGAATAATGTTGTCTGAAATCAATTTATATAGTCTTCCAAACATCAAATTCAGTTAAACATTTTAGATTTTTCAGAAATCACTATCAGACTCATGTAATAAATATCCAAATAAGCAATAAAACAGAATAAGTGTCCAAATAAACAACGTTGTATTAAGGGTTTTGAGATGTTTCTTCACAAAGCACTATTAATGAAAGTATAATTATTATTCAAATAGAGGCAAACACTTTCACATTGAATGGTGATTTACTCAAGTAATATCAGAAAAATGATTTGTGTGCAAAAATATTTTTTATCTATTTTCAGTTTGAATTATATTGTATAAGTTTCATATTAATGCACATTTTCAGAGTTAAGCTATCCTTTATTTTAATTTAAATCCTTATAGTTAAACCTACCACATTTTGGTTTCATTAGAATATTATAGAATCATGCAGAAGAGGTCCTCTGGCCCATTAGATCTGCACCAATAAAAATCTACTCTAAATTTAGACTAGTTTCGCTTTCCAGCATTTATCATGAAGCCTTGAATATCATGATATTTCAAGTGCACATCCAAGTACACTTTTAAAGTTGTGAGATTTCCTGCCTCAACCACCTTCCCAAACAATGTATTCCAGATTCCCACCACCCTCTGAGTGAATAAAAATTCCTCAAATCCCCTCTAAACCTCCTGGTTTTCAGTTCAGAGTGACTTTTCTCTTGCAATTTTCCACTTTTCACCTTACTAATGAGTCAATGATGCTCTGAGGTACCTTTCTCAGGAAGCCAAATCAGAGAGGTAAAACTGCTCAGCAACCTTGGGATATTCCTGCATTCACACTGTAGCCTCACACCACGTCTGATACTGCAAACTAGGACAAGCCCATCATGCTGTGGTGCTTTGCTGTTATCATTGAGGACATGGCCCAGAGGAAAGGAAATTTCACTTCCTGCTTCATGGATGAGGACCTGGAGATGCTGGTGGAGACGGTGCTGGAGCAAAGGGCAGTTGTGCTTCCAGGTGACCACCACAGGAAACCACAACACCAGAGCATGGCAGCCGAGACACAGACTGTAGCCTTGATCAGTGCGGTGTCCCGGTTGAAACAGAACATACTGTAGTGCAGAACGAAAGCAAATGATCTGCAAGGGTAACAGCTACCATCTTCTCTCTGCTATTTTGCATTCACAGGGCAATTCCTTACTCTGAATGTCCCTGGATGTGTCTCTCACCAAGGCTTATGGGCTACAACTCTCACTATTTTATCATATCCACTCAACAGTTCTCACCTCACAGGTTACTAGCCCGTCCTGTTCTCGGGTGCTTCATACTCACTCTCTGAGTACATCTGGAAGGGGTGTGATGGACATCAGGCTCCTCACTCAAGGAGAAAACGCTGGATTTGGCTAGAGAAGAGCACGTGCACTCATGGAAATGGGGAGGCCTCAATGATCAACCAACCCATTAAACTTCATTGTACTGTGCTGCACTTCTCGGGCATTAACACCAGTGTGTTAACTCGTTCTTATTTGCACAAACCTTTATCCTTCTTAGACATTAATTCCCTTTCTTCTCTCATACAGGCTCAAGAATTTAGAATTAGCTTTATTGTTACGTATTCACATGAGTACAGTGAAAAGTTTAGAAGTCGCACTTACAGTGCCACCTTAGGTACAAATACACCTTGGTACAGATTCTTAAGCACAAATTCTTAGGAAAAAAATAGAAAAATAATGAAATAAAACATCCAGCATTACAAACCTTTGCAGCATCTTAGATATGAAAGTATAAAATCATAGGAATAAATTAGAAAAATAAATTAGAAAAATAATAGGCAGCCTGATGGTTCAATGGTTAGCAATGCTGCCTCACAGTGCCAGGGATCTGGGTTTGATTCCACCCTGGGGCAACTGTATGTGTGGAGTTTGCACATTCTCCCCGTGTCTGCGTGGGTTTCCTCCAAATGTTCTGTTTTTTTACCACAGTCCAAAGATGTGTAGGTCAAGTGGATTGGCCACGCTAAATTGCCCATAATGTCCAGGCATATGCAGGCTAGGTGGATTATGGGAAATGCAAGATTACAGGGATAGGTTGGGTCTGGGTGAAATGCTTATTTGGAGGGTAGCTAATGAGCCAAATGGCCTGCTTCCACATTGTAGAGATACTGTGATTCTGAAGAAACAAAAAGTTCAGAATAACAGTCCTTCCAACCCAATCTGCGCCAGCCACATAACCTCCAAATCACAGTAACTTCTGTCAAGGCTCAAGGACTGGAGGTAAGATAAAAGAAGGGAAAAAATACAAAAGAGGGAAAGGAAAAGAAAGGGACAGGGTGTACAAGCTCCATCTGAGCAGTCCTACTCTGACGCCATCTTATTTGCCAAACGAACCTCTACAAAGAGGCCAGGGCTGGAAAACCTCAGCTCTATTTTCACCATAGTTTGTCACTGCTCAGAGGAAGCTCTGAGGCAGTCACCTGTATCCTCCAGCAGCTTAGATTTTGCACCTCTGTGGATTCACTATCTAGGTTAGACTCAGGACTTCAGCCTGGTGAGTACATCACAGAGATGTTTCCGCAGCTGGTCTAAGAAGAAATAAGAGCAGAAATTGCTGGAGGAACTCAGCAGATCTGGCAGTGTCTGTAGAGAGAAAGCAGAGTCCCAAAGTTTCAGGTCCAGTGACCTTTAGAGTCATAGAATCCCTACAGTGTGGAAACAGGCAATTCAGCCCACTTGAGTCCATACCAACCCTCCAAAGATTATCCCACCAAAACCCACTCCCCTCCCCTATAACCCTGCATTTCCCACAGCTAATTGACCTAGTCTGCACACCCCCTGAACACTGTGTGCAATTAGCATAGCCAATCTACTTAAGGTGTACATCTTTGGACTTTGGGAGGAAACCGGAGCACCCGAAGGAAACCCATGTAGGCATGGGAAGAATGTGTAAACTGCACACAGACAGTCACCCAAGGCTGGAGTCGTAACCAGGTGCTAACCACTGAGTTAACAAGCATGGGGCTGGATGAACACAGCAGGTCAAGCAGCATCATAGGAGCAGGAAAACTTGACGTTTCGGGCCTAAACCCTTCATCAGAAATGGGGGAGGGGAAGAGGGTTCTGAAATAAATAGGGAGAGAGGGGGAGGCGGATAGAGGATGGATAGAGGAGAGGATAGGTGGAGAGGAGGCAGACAAGTCGAAGAGGCGGGGATGGAGCCAGTAAAGGTGAGTGTAGGTAGGGGGGTAGGGAGGAGATAGGTCAGTCCAGGGAGGACGGACAGGTCAAGGGGGCGGGATGATGTTAGTAGATAGGAGATGGGGGTGTGGCTTGAGGTGAGAGGAAAAACAGGTTAGGGAGGTGGAGATGAGCTGGGCTGGTTTTGGGATGCGGTTGGGGGAGGGGAGATTTTGAAACTTGTGAAATCCACATTGATGCCATTGGGCTGCAGGGTTCCCAGGCTGAATATGATTTGCTGTTCCTGCAGCCTTCGGGTGGCATCACTGTGGCATTGTAGGAGGCCAAGGATGGACATGTCATCTGAGGAATGGGAGGGGGACAGAAGGAAAGCTTTCTCCTATCAATGGGAGAACCACCAGACAAT
>JAHRHZ010000144.1:68203395-68213545 GCA_024137785.1 Ginglymostoma cirratum
TCCGTCCTCCCTGGACTGACCTATCTCCTCCCCACCCCCCTACCTACACTCACCTTTACTGGCTCCATCCCCGCCTCTTCGACTTGTCTGCCTCCTCTCCACCTATCCTCTCCTCTATCCATCCTCTATCCGCCTCCCCCTCTCTCCCTATTTATTTCAGAACCCTCTTCCCCTCCCCCATTTCTGATGAAGGGTTTAGGCCCGAAACGTCAAGTTTTCCTGCTCCTATGATGCTGCTTGACCTGCTGTGTTCATCCAGCCCCATGCTTGTTATCTCGGATTCTCCAGCATCTGCAGTACCTTTTTATCGCTAACCACTGAGTCACCACGTTGACTTCAGACCATTCTGGCCACCGTTCGAAATAATGATCACTAGACTTTGGAATATAATTCCGTTTTTCTCTCCACAGATGCTGCCAGACCTGCTTAGTTCCTTCAGCAATTTCTGTTTTTGTTTAAGGTTTCAAGCATTGGTTCTTTGTACTTTCTTCAGTGAAGAAACACCCCAGGTCCCCCAGAAGACCGTCTGAGACCATTAATCAGCCAGACCCGATGAGTTTCACCAGCAATTTCTGTTTTTGTTTTCAAATCTCTCCCAGCACAGCTACCAGATCCTCTGGGCCATACACCAGGCATTAGCCTCCCTACCCATCTGCTGCTATTCTGTTTGGAGGTCCTTCTTTAAAAGCTTCCTAGACTCTATTTAAAAAAAATGTGCCCAGTCTTCTTGAAGCTACCTGGGATCACTAATGCCTCCAGTGCCAAACTTTGCCTGGCCTAATGCTTAATGTTCCTTGTCCAGATTTATACTATGGCATTTAGCAACATGCTTTCATGTTAAGAGGTACAAATGCCTTTGAGAGCTAAACATCAGCTGCAACTGATGCAATTATTATATATTCTGAGACCTTTTGAACATCCAGCCAACCAGCCATCAACATTGTATTGGAATTCATCCTCCTAATATTTAAAGTAAGAACCAGCATGACCACTTCAAAAGAACGTGAATTAATAATAATGAATTGTCCACTAAATGGTTCTATGTTAAATTCACCGTATGGAATTGTAAGCAGGTATATGACTGCTTGTGAAACAGATTGTGGTGAGAAAAATCAATTCTATCATTTTCTTTCCAGTACACAGTGTCAAGGCAAGTCACTCTTATTGACTCTGATGTGCACTAGAATTGTCTTCAATCTGATATCTATCTACAAACACTGTCAGTCTAGAAGTATACTGTCTGGCAACTCCTGAGAAACTGCACGCCAGGAATTATTTCTGTTTTTTGGCATTTGTTTCTGAGTTTTTGGTTAATATTTGAAGTTTAATGCAAGTTTAGGATTCATAAAGCTTTTCGTGGCTAGCAAGGGGCAGCAATGTCCTGTGGCTAAGAGATCACAGTGATGCAAGTCTAGACTTTCCACTCAAGTTTATGTTGGATTCCTTCTAAAAAATGTGCCTGAAATAAACATATTCATCACAAAAGATTAGGGAAATGTATGTATTCAGTGCAGTTAGTGTTTTTGTAATCTTTTGCATTGGTTTTGAAAATGTTTCACTCTGATTAGGCTCAACCAAGTAAAACCTCCAGGATGAAAAGGGAATTTCTGGAAGGATGCTTATTTGCAGATATTATGATCCAGTTGTACCTCATTAACTACTAACCCCATCCCTATGGTGTCTCTTCCGTCTGATTCCAGTTCCGTCCTACCACACGCCATTCCGAGATACTCAGCAAGGGTCAGCAAAAAGACCAGCATCCTGGGCATCTGTGCCATCTTTAAAAGCTGCAGTACATTCGGAAGAGCACTGGCATTCTGGATTGATTGGTTGATTTTTTTTGTGACGTGTACTGAAATACAGTGAAAAGTTTTGTTTACAAGCAGTACAGGCACAGCAAGCAGAGGATGTACAGATCAAGAACACTTAGAGGCGTACAGGTTACATTATTTGAGGCTAGAGTTCATTCAACAGTCTGATAACAGCTGGAAAGAAGCTGTCCTGAATCTGTTGGTGCGTGTGTTCAGGCTTCTGTACCTTCTGCTTGACAGAAGAGGTTGTAGGAGATCATTACCAGGGTGCAATGGGTCTTTGATGATGTTGGCCTCCTTTCTGCAGCAGCGAGCCATGTAAATGGAGTCCGTGGATGGAAGGTTGGCTTCCGTGATGGTCTGGGCTGTGCACACCACCTTCTGTAGTCCTGGTCAGAGTCTTACGGCTGTGGGTGGAAATGGATGGACATGACACCACTTTGCCAGACAACAGGATCCAGAGTCTTACCTTTCAGGTTACATCCAAGTTAGTTGGTGCCAACCGGGTTACCATCCTATGGAAGACTTTATCCTATCCCGAGGAGCTGCCAGTTCAATCAGAGAGTGAGCAATTCAGTAACCATTGCAGTGCAACTGCTCGAGGATGCCACTACTGTGGTTGCCCCTGGAAACTGAGGGAATATCACTAGCTGCAAACCATCAACAGTAGGTAAGGACCTGGGATCTTTGGGATCAAGCAGGTTTGTCCTATTATCAGTGCTGTAGCCACTGAGGATAGATGGCAGTGTTAACACATGGATAAACATTGACTCTGAGGACCAACTTTCTGGATCACAAAGTGCCAACAGGAAGAACGTGGAGCACACTGGATGACTGCCAGGGCTGACCTGGTGGTCTCTGCAGCTGGCAGCAGGACCCTGCTTCTGGATAAATACAACTGGGCGGGGGAATTGGGCTTTACGTGGCCACCTGAGTGATTCAATTGGGCTCAGGATGGGTAGTTTGTCCGACATCTTCCCATCACTGACCAAATGGCATAGCAGCAGGAAGATCTGGCACATGGCACAACATTTTTCCAGGCCGGTGCAGCAACCTTCCCATCTCCAAGGCCATTGGTAATGGGCCTGTAAAAGTTCTACCTATGCTTTCAATGTAACATGCAGGTTTGATATAAATTATATTCTGTGTCTGATTCTTTCTGTGGTTTCATATGGATGGCAGTGAAATGTGATTTCATCCAGAGGAAGCATAGCTAAATGGATAATGTGTAATAGTTGCTAAGCAACTAGATTGAAAAGGAACTCCCACAGAATATCTGCATAATACAAACACTGGTTTACCACCAGAGTACTCAACAGCAAATGCTGACAGTGTGATTCTGGTATCTATTTAGCAGATCTGCTGTGGTTGTGAAAGATTTCACTTGCAGCTGAATGCTTGCTGTCTATGCTGAGGTATAACTTGTTGTGGGCTCTTCAAATATGCAGCATTTCTACCCTTTGAAATGTAATACCCTGAATGATGTCTTCATAGCCTTGGCTTACGCATAACTTCAACTCTTTTGGAGGTCAATGTTGAATAAAAACTTTAAAAAGTGTTAGGAAACAATCCTAGAATAAAATAAATGTTGAAATAAAAACTTCCAGATATTCTTCAAATTTCTCAGGCAGGACAGACAGGTCAAGAGGGCGGGATGATCCACAAACCTGACTGCCCTGGTCGACCCATTGTCTCCGCCTGTCCTGCCCCACCGAACTTATCTCCACCTATTAACCTCATCCCGCCCCCTTGACTTGTCAGTCTTCCCTGGACTGACCTATCTCCTCCCTAACTCCCCACCTAGACTCACCTTTACTGGCTCCATCCCCGCCTCTTTGACCTGTCGGTCTCCTCTCCACCTATGCTCTCCTCTATCCATCTTCTATCTGCCTCCCTCTCTCTCCCTATTTATTTCAGAACCCTCTTCTCCCTCCCCCATTTCTGAAGAAGGGTCTAGACCCGAAACGTCAGCCTTCCTGCTCCTCTGATGTTGCTTGGCCTGCTGTGTTCATTCAGCTCTACACCTTGTTATCTCAGATTCTCCAGCATCTGCAGTTCCTACTATCAGTAAAATATGGATATTGGAGCTGTACAGGACATTGGTTAGGCCACTTTTGGAGTACTGCATTCAATTCTGGCCTCCCTGCTATAGGATGGATGTTGTGAAACTTGAAATAGTTCTGAAAAGATTTGAAGGATCTTGCCATGGTTGAAGGGTTTGTGCTATAGGGAAAGGCTGAATAGGCTGGGGCTATTTTCCCTGGAGCATCAAAGCCTAAGGGATGACCTTATAGATGTTCATAAGATCTTGAGGGGCATGGATAGGGTGAAGTGCCAATGTCTTTTTCCTAGGGTGGGGGAATCCAAAACTAAAGGGCATAGGTTTAAGGTGAGAGGGGAAAGAGTTAAATGAGACCTAAGGTGCAACTTTTTCATGCAGAGGGTGGTGCGTGTATGGAATGAGCTGCCAGAGAAAGTGGTGGATGCTGGTACAATTGCAACATTTAAAAGGCATCTGGATGGGTATATGAATTGGAAAGGTTTAGAGGGATATGGACTAAATGCTGGCAAATGGGACTAGATTAATTTAGGATAGCTGGTCAGCATGGATGACTTGGACCGAAGAGTCTGTTTCTGTGCTGTACAACTCTATGACCCTATGACTGTAAGTTCATGAGTGAACCAAATAGGTTTTTACGATAATTGATGATGGAATCATGGTCATTATTGTTGATTAATTTTCAATTCCAGATTGTATTAATTATAGTTAAATTGAATCATCTGCTGTGGTGGGAATTAAAACCATGGCAGCAAGGGGCCTCAGTGATTAACAGCGCAGACTCACAGCGACTTGGATTTGATTCCAGCCTCAGGTGACTGTCTGTATGGAGTTTGCACATTCTCCCTGTGTCTGCGTGGGTTTCCACTGGGTTCTCCTATTTCCTCCCACAGTCCAAAGATACACAAGTTAGGTGGATTGGCCATGCTAAATACAAGGTTATGGGGATAGGGACGGGGGTGGATGTGGGTTGGATGCTCTTCGGACGGCCAGTGTGGACGAAATGGGCTAAAAAGTCTGTTTCCACAGTGTAGGGTTTCTATGATTCTATATCCCCAGAGCATTTGTCTGAGATTCTGGCTTGCTAGTCGAGTGACATTGCCAGAATGGCACCATTGCCACACACAGAAAATGCATTGCACGTGGATGAATGGAAAAATGGAAGAACAATTAATAGGCTAGAGGTGGCCTCCAATCTGTGCAAGAGTTGGGCCATTTCTGGTCCAGGGTGCTCGTCACAATCAGGTGATTGGCCCAATTCAAGCCCATGGCAAGGTACCATATCAGCCTAAGGACTGGGCATGATTAATCCTGGAAGTCAAGCAAAATTAATCCAAGATTCGAAGGGCATTCAGTCAGAGATGTCTTATCTCAGCCTGGGGAATAGGCCAAAGTCAATCAGAGTGTGTGGAGCTTAGATAAACAGGAATTGTCCATTGTGTCATTGAGACTGCAGGCAGTTTAATCTGGGGATTGGTCAGATGTATTGTCTAGTTGAGAGACTAGTTACAGTCACAGGAGGCAACTGAATGTAACAGGGTAGTTGGTTGAGGGACACGAACATATGGTCTTAGAGGGAATGTCAAGGAAACTCAGGGTGATGCTGGCTTTGATTTGGGTAGAGAACAAAACCAGAACATGCATCAGGACCTTAATGCTGAGGAGCATCAGGATGGAATGGGGTCATTAATAGTAACATAGAGGAGCTCATCCAAAACAGGGGAGAGACGGTAAAGTGCAGGGGACATGCTGAGGGGCTTACAAAAATGGGGAATATGTCGGACATAGGGGAGGGTGGATCTTAGTGCTAAGAACAAAAATCCTAAACTCATGATCTTGATCAGAAAGTCAATTGCACAACAGACTTCCGATTTCAAGAATGCTATGCCCAAAGCTCGAAGATTGAGTTACATTTTGTTCTGAAAATAGGCAAGAGTTGATGGCTGAAATTTGTGGCTAATTGAAGGGCCACTTCAGCAATCAGGAGTGCAGTGCTCCTTCAAGGTCCAGGATCTGCCTTTGATTCCGACTTAAGCATTATGTCAAGATAATTCATACCATCCATCCTGACAAATGGATGGCCATAAACAGCCAAATGAGAGTGCTGCTTGGCCAGACTCTCTTTCCCAGTTATATTCATGCCTGGCTTCTCTTGAATTTCAGTTTTTTTTGTGAACTGTTACAAAGACTCCTTAACATTGCTTGAAAAATTATAGAATACAAATTTATTTCAGGTTTTGTGGAAATACCTGGATGCACTAATTGGCCAAAACAGGCCCTGATTACTCCAGTAGACATTACTTTTGTCATCAGGTCAATCTCCAAATAATAGGTGTGTGAGTCCCTGACCAATGAGGTCCATCTGCTGATATTGAGAGAAGTAATTGAAAAGTAGACCAAAATGCTCCTCATCTTTCACTTCTGAGAATACTCTGAGCTCCTGTTGGTATTAGAATATTACAACTGATTTTAGAACACGTTCAAAAATCACACAACCCCAGGGAATAAGTCCAACAGGTTTATTTGAAAACACAAGCTTTCGGAGCCTTGCTCCTTCTTTAGGTGTTAGTGACAGCATCAGACACAGAATTAAAAGTAAAAGATCAAAGGATCACACAACTGATGAGGATGTATTAAGCAAACATAAGATGCTGTTAAGTCTTTAATAAATTAGAAGGTTTTAATTGATTAATATGTATATGTAAATCCCAAATTTCTTTCAAGTCACTGCCCTGAGAGAACCAGAAGTTTTATCCTTTAGAAGAAGTGACATTTAAGGTCAGGCAATGCATGTTAGGCCTTGTTTAGAATCAGTTTGTGTTTTGGTTTGGAGTTAGACTGATTTTATTTCTAAAGTAGGAATTTGTAGAATGCCACATTGACTGACACCAGCACCTCCACATTGATGTTAGAATAGTGCAAGTGAATATATATTCACAGAAGTGCAGCGAATAAATTTTGCCCATTTTGCAGTGAAGTTGGCTAGTTATAGACAGCATAAAGGTTCAAGTATTTGTTTACCTTTGTGTTGTAATGTTGCCAGCAGTTGATCTTTTAACTGTGAGATTAGTTCTTCCTGGACCGTGTGGTTGGATAGATAAAGTTTGTACAGTAACCTCCTTTAGCATCTAAGGCTGTCCGATAAAACAGTGACTACACATGCTACTTCCAACTTAAAATGTGGTGGCTTCTCACAACAAATAGCACACACTGCCTACCTGTGACAGCATAACAGTTACAAGAATAAAGGAAGGTTAGGAAAGAGAGCTAAGTCAAAGTCGTGTGGGGGGGGGTGCGGAAATAAAGCATTCCACCACTCCAATCTGTGGTGCCCACTGCTAAGAACTTACATACAAATTCCAATGAGCATCACAGGCTCTCTACCAACTGTGGAGCCCTCCTGGTGTACCGTTAAAGGGACCGACATTTCCAACACTGACACGGTATCTAGATAAACCTTGAAGTTTACCACTTGATACTTCTTGTCGCCACTGCCTCCATATTTTGTGGGTTTGGTCAGCTTATGTGAACTTCTCAGTAAACGTTGACGGAGTTATTGAATATAATTATTCACAAACAATGTGAGAAAGGACACTGTATCTGGACCAAACTTCAGTTCCATGTTAATTGACATCATTGTGCGAAGCTCCCATTGTCCATGATGAAGAGTTATTGTTGCCTGTGTGAGTTCCTTCAAGTCCAAAGTGATTCGTACAGTTTAGGATATGCACCTGTCTGATCTAACTAGAATAGTTTTTATGAGTAAACAACATTAAGTTTATGCATTACTGCAACTGTTTTCAGATTATATGAATTTAACCAACGTTACTGCAGAGACTGCTAGGCGCTCAATAGCAATGGATCTGCAGTCTGCCCCTTCTTTACTCTGAACATGTCCCTATGACATTATAATAGTGGGTAATGCGCATTGCTTGCAGTCAAGTATTAAACCTTTCACACCCACATCTAACATTTCCCTCAAAACTTCTTTCAATCTTAGTGATTCCACTTTTAAATATCTACTTTTATATTTACAAATATCTCTGCCCCATTTCCTACAAAGTTTTGAAGTTTGCAAATTCAAATGATTTGGATGTTTCACTATTCACTCTGAAAATTTTCTCTTAAGACTTGGAAGAAAGTTTATGGATAGTTCAGTTAATGTGGGAAGGCAATGGCCTAATAGTATTATTGCTGGATTGTTTTTAATCCAGAGACCCAGAAAATGTTCTAGAGATCTGAGTTTGAATCCTGCCACGGCAGATGGTAGAATTTGAATTCAATAAAATATCTGGAATTAAGGATCTAATGTTGACCATCAATCCATTGTCGATTGTTGGGAGAAACCTATTTGGTTCACTAATGTCCTTTAGGGAAGGAAACAGTCATCCTTACCTGGTCTGGCCTACATCTGACTGCAGACCAAAACATTGTGGTTGATTCTTAACTGCTCTTTGGGCAATTAGGGATGGGCAATAAATGCTGCCTAGCCAGCAACACCCTCATCCTGTTCATGAATAAAGGGAAAAAAATGGACTATCTTCCAGATGGCTTGAGGACTGTAGGTCTCTCTTAAACTGGAAGGTTTTTAACTTCTTGTAATTCTTTCAAAGAAGGCTTCAGTGATGTTTCTCTACTCTTTACTGTTGTCAGTATGTTTCTTACTAAGGAAAGGTACTCTGACCAAGTACCTTATTACATTATCACTGTGGGTGGTGCTGACTGCACTCAATCTGACCCATCTGCAACCCTATTGCTGAGTAAAGGTTTAAATAACCCTTTAATCAAAACTATGATGTAATATATCTTGTTAAAAATTCTGTCGTTAGAATATTTTCTGGTACAGATCTTTCAGAAACATCATTTAAAAATATCTGAAGGTAACTGTCTATATTCTGTAATTGTTGGCACTGTGGTTGTTTTTACATTCAAAGTGCTGTTCCCTGTTTAAGCTTGCTATTAGTATAATTGTTTTTCATGATGTGTATGTACAAACCCAACTTGCAGCCTTACTGAATGTACACCAGCATTTGAGAAGGTCAACACACAAATCACTCCAGTGTTTCTTTCAGATTTGAGGTTAATTATATGAATTGAACATAAGTACATGCAGGTGGATGACATTTATTGGATGGATCTTGAGCATGTATTTTGGCCCTCTTGTGATGCAGTGACAGTGACCTTGCCCCGGAACAGGAGGCCCGAGTTCAAGCCCTACCTGCTGCAGAGGTGTGTCATGACAGCTCTGAACAGATTTATTTGGAAAAATAGATTGAGCATGTTCTTTGGGGGCCCTCTTGTGGCACAGTGGTAATGTCACCGCCTTTGAGCTAGGAGGCCTGGGTTCACAACCCACTTGCTCCAGAAGTGTGCAATAACACACCTGAATAGGTGGATTAACATAATTGAGCACACATTCAGGGCTCCTGTGGCTCAGTAGTAGTGTCTCCTGTCTCTTAAGTAAAGGGACTAGTCCCAGTTTCCAGCTGCTCCAGACAGAGAGGCCACATCCCCAGAGCAACAGAGGGGTCAAGTCCTGGAGCAATGGAGGGGCCAAGGTACAAATGCCATACAACATGACTTACCTTGTTGCTGCTGAGTGCCAGTGCAGAGCAGACTGGAGGCTGGAGCAATGCAGGACAGTTGCTGGACTTGGGCCCAGCACCATGTGCTGAGCTGCTGTTATTGGACTGTAACTTAAAACCTTTTCACTATGTGGTAACTACTTCTCTAAGTAATGCTTATATTTTCCTTTAATCCTCTTTGTATAAGAACACATTTTGTTTACTCTGTAAGAATTGTACCTAGGTACTTGTACCTGAGATGGCCCCATTAAAAGGCAGCATTGCAAAATCTTCTCCCTGTACTCCTATACTTTTGTGTTGTAGTACAAGTGACAATAAAGGATATCCCATTCTATATTCTTTGTAGGTTATGTGGAACAATCCCTCTTCCGTACCTACACTGGCCCTAAACCCCACCTCTTCCTCCGTTACATTGATGACTGCATCGGCGCCGCCTCGTGCTCCCACGAGGAGCTCGAACAGTTCATCCAATTCACCAACACTTTCCACCCCAACCTGAAGTTCACCTGGACCATCTCTAACACTTCTCTCTCCTTCCTGGACCTCTCTGTCTCCATCTCGGGCAACCACCTAGAGACAGATGTCCATTTCAAGCCCACTGACTCCCACAGCTACCTGGAATACACCTCCTCCCACCCACCCTCCTGCAAAAATGCCATCCCCTATTCCCAATTCCTTCGCCTCCGCCGCATCTG
>JAHRHZ010000144.1:68213945-68265802 GCA_024137785.1 Ginglymostoma cirratum
CTTGGGGACCGCTTTGCAGAACACCTGCGCTCAGTTCGCAACAAACAACTGCACCTCCCAGTCGCGAACCATTTCAACTCCCCCTCCCATTCCTCAGATGACATGTCCATCCTTGGCCTCCTACAATGCCACAGTGATGCCACCCGAAGGCTGCAGGAACAGCAAATCATATTCAGCCTGGGAACCCTGCAGCCCAATGGCATCAATGTGGATTTCACAAGTTTCAAAATCTCCCCTCCCCCAACCGCATCCCAAAACCAGCCCAGCTCATCTCCACCTCCCTAACCTGTTTTTCCTCTCACCTCAAGCCACACCCCCATCTCCTATCTACTAACATCATCCCGCCCCCTTGACCTGTCCGTCCTCCCTGGACTGACCTATCTCCTCCCTACCCCACTACCTACACTCACCTTTACTGGCTCCATCCCCGCCTCTTTGACTTGTCTGCCTCCTCTCCACCTATCCTCTCCTCTATCCATCTTCTATCCGTCTCCCCCTCTCTCCCTATTTATTTCAGAACCTTCTTCCCCTCCCCCATTTCTGATGAAGGGTCTAGGCCCGAAACGTCAAGCTTTCCTGCTCCTATGATGCTGCTTGTCCTGCTGTGTTCATCCAGCCCCATGCTTGTTATCTTGGATTCTCCAGCATCTGCAGTACCTTTTATCTCTGATATTATCTGTGTGTCATAACAGGTTGATTAAAGATATGTTGAACATACTTTCAAACTTTCAGCTGAGGATGTGGTTCCTTTTGCCTGTAAAGTGTTCTTTTGCATTTAAACTTAGGTTTTCTTTGAAATGTGCTTTTTTTGCTGCAGTGCTTGTTTAGAGGGTGGTTCAATGTCAATTGGTTCATTTGTTCTTTAGTTATTCAAAAGAAGCACTTAATGATGCAAGAGTTAATTGGCATAAGGAGATACATATTTATAAAGTGAATCAATCTATTTCATGTAAAGATTGGCTCATCAAGAGTGTAACATTGCATAACACTCTCCATTCTCCCAGAGATTATACAGTGGTATTGTGACTCCGTATTCAAAGCATGTTTTATAAACATTAATATTATATTGACACTTCAACCTCCATTTGATTGCATTCGCGGGTTGCAACAAGTGCTTCAATTGTCATATTGACCTCAAAACTCTGCACAACAAATGATTATTGCATTCCATTAAATTTTGGCAAATGTCTGTTAGTCAGTTAAAATTAACCAAGTTCAGAAGAATGCACCACAAATATTCTAATCAACCTTGTTTCAGTCACAAAGGTGTGCGGGTGTCTATCAGAGATGTACTTAATGTGCTTTTGGCACGACATCTGAGGTTATTTAACCAGGCCCTGAAACAACCATCTTTGATGTGATTAATCCAATTTGCAGGTGATACAGTAGTATACATGAAGGAAGACTGATTAGAGCTATCTAACAATGATAACTTACATTTATATAAAAAGCCGCAGATGCCGACAATCTGAGTATGAATAATTTCAATAATGTTACAGCCTGGATGCCACCTTTCATGTCTTTTACCCACACATATATCCCAGAACCTGTCTGACATGTGTCGCTGTCAGTGCAGCCAAACCAGTTTTCACCCACTCGATGTCTAATTATCATTGATCTAGTTTTTCTTCTTCCCTGGCTAACTATCATTGTCTAAATTCTCTCCCTCTCACTCTCCCTCCCTCCCCCTCTCTCTCTCTCTCTCTCTCTCTCTATGTCTCTGTCTCCATCTCTGGGCTGTGTCTCCACCTTCAGCTCTGATGAGGAGATATCTAAACTTAAAACATTAGCTTGATCGCTCTCCATGGATAACACAGTATGGAGCTAGAGGAACACAGAGGCCAGGCAGCATCAGAGGAGCAGGAAAGATGATATTTCAGGATCGGGATGCTTCTTCAGACCCTTTCTCTGAAGAAAGGTCCTGACCCGAAAAGTCAACTTTCCTGCTCCTCTGATGCTGCCTGGCCTGCTGTGTTCATCCAGCTGCACACTGTGTTGTCTCTGACTCCAGCATCTGCAGTTCTTGCTATCTCTCTCCATGGATACTGCCTGACTTGCTGTGATTTCCAGCATTTTTTTTGTTTCCGTCTCCACCTACCTATTCACTTCTTCACCCTAATCATCAGCATAAATCCCACGTTTTTCCTAGCTGCTATCAGTTCTGAAGAAGGGTCACCAGGCTCAAAACATTAACTCTTTGCTTTCGCTCCAGAGATGCTGCCAGACATGCTGAGTTTCTTCAGCAGTTTCTGAACTTGCATTTATAAGGCACTTTTACCTTAGAAAATGCTCCCAAGTATTTCACAGAGGGAAAATATAAACATTAAAAACAGATAGTTTATCTATATTGTCAAATTTGAAACAAAGATTTATCCCTTTTAGAAAATAAAACTCTCAATCAAATCAATGCTGAAAAATTTCAAATCAGGTGATGATTTCTTTTCATGTCCATTGATATGCTTAGTAACTCTAGCAATGTATGGATAATGGTTGAGCTGTCTCTTGAAATTAAGGAGAATAACAGTGTCATCAACCATCACTATGCCTATCTGATGGAACAGCACAATCTAATCAAATCATTGCAATCACATTGCATTGTGCTGCTATTGTAGCAGATTATGTCATGTAAGCTGGCATTATCTTTTTCTTACGCTACACACTCCTAATTGTAGTTTGTAGGGATGATTTTATTTTCATTGGTTGCACTTCACTTGCTATACCAGTTTCTCCACAGCAATAATGAATGTCTTGTTTGCCTTATTTCTATTTTAATTTTTTCATTGTTTTCCTTCTCTATTATCAACTCCATTCCAGTACAGTAATAATTTCTACACCTAGCAATCAACCTTAATCAAGCAAGAGTGAAGCTGACCATGAAACGAACCAGACTGAAATTACTGACAGAAAATGCTAGAAGTATGCAGCACTTCCAGCATGTACGAGAAAAAGCATCCTTGCCCTACTCATAGTCTAGAATTCTGGAACTCTCTGTACACGTTACCCTGCCTTTTGGTTGTGTCCTTGACCTTCACTCACCGATTGGCTGCAATGAGTAACACAAACCAGCAATTAGAATAACACACTAAGGTTGTTAGTCATATACTTGGACAGGAATAAATTCAAATCAAATTTGCAGATCCAGTGGGTGAAATTTATTACCCTCTTCAATGGCAAGTTTGAACGTAGTGGGCATTTAATCAGGCAGGAGGATTGATGGACAGCCTCCTGCCCTGCAGCCAATTGAAGGGTTTAAGTAGGCCATAAGGCTTCATTCCACCACTGTTGTTACTCGCTCTGCAGCAAACAAAGCTTACCAGACTGGAAGCCTGAAAAGATCACCCTCTGCTAGTAACTCACAAGATTTCAAGGATGTCTCTGAAGTCCCCTGTCATCAGGGATATCCTTTCTCTATCTACCCTGTCTGAGAACTTTCTAGGTTTCTATGAGATTCTCCCTCATTCTTCTGAATTCTAGCTAATATAATCCTAACTGATTCAACCTCCCCTCATATGTCAATCCCGTCATCCCACGATTTGCAGTTCCCAGAATTCTTTGTGATTGTGACTTTACACTGAATTACATAGAAATACTATAAAGAAACAGGGCTTTCAGCCCAGCTAGTCTATGTTCCACTCAAATCTCATCCTATTTTTCCTGATCTAAATCTGTGAGCCCTCCATTGCCTTAGCGCTTAGCACTTGCCTCCCTTCAATCACATCCAAAATATTTGTTTCAACCGCACCATTTGGTGGTGAATTCCATTTTCACACCACTTTTTTTGTCAAGGAAGCTTATCCTGGTATCCCATTTTAATTTCCACTTGCTTATTTTATAACTATAGCGATCGGTATTTTTTCACGTCACCAGTATTGAAAACGTTATAATTGCAGTAAGTTAATCAGGACCTTTCCAAATTTTAAATTCTTCTATTATAGATCAGCTTACCAGTGAAAATGAACCTAGCCAGTTCATCCTTTTTTTGTTAAGTATAAACTTGCATCTTGTATTATTCATGTAAAGCTTTTTGTACTCTTTCCAATGTTTGTCTTTGCGGTAAGGTAGGAAGAGCCACAACTTCGGTCTTTTTCTGCCTCTTAATTCTGATGTGCTATAGGCTTATTCATCTCACGGGTACAAAAGACAACCTTTTGATCGAAAAGTTTTGATCGAAACGGAAAATTGCTGTTGGCACTAACAGAATTTTTCATTTTATCAGAAAAAGATGCTGTGCAATCCATTTGTAAAATGCAACATGTAACCCAGAATGACCTGTTTTGAACAAACTGTGAGTTAATTATCACTATAAAAAATTTTGCATCTTTTGAAATGTATTGAGAACCTGTTTTATCAATTTTTTTGTTATTGGGCACTAAGATCTGTTTTCTTCTCGTAGCTCCCGATTTCTGACCTTGTAATTTACTGGCTTGTCTGTCCTCTCTCCTGCCGATAGATACAACAGTCTTTCTCAAGGCACCCTAGTATGTACACAAAGACCATCATGCACTCTGATTTTGGCTGATGGTTCTGTGTCCTTTCCTTGCAATTAATCAAGTTCTGCTGTTTACAATAAAGTCCACCTTGCTAACCCAGTATTTGAAGACCATTCATTATTCATTTCACAGATCCTAGGTAAGAGTCACACAGACATCACCCAAATTTGTCATCCTTAAAAGTGCAGGCACCAAAATGTCTTTAATCTAAGAAGCCCAAAGGTCTTCAATTCCTTATTTGAAAAAACATGCGCTTTAAAAAAACGTGTTCAGTTGTCTGATTATTCTTTCATTTTCAATAGTTGTTCCATGTGGCTTCATATCTAGCACTTTCCAAATTTTACACAACTTTTCCAAATGATCCTGAGCTGCACTAAATCATGTTTGTTCGTGCCTTGCTAACCTACTGTGGCTGCTTGTACCCTAATGCTTCACATTTTAAATTCACATCATCGTGATCAAAATCTCTTCAGAGACTTTCTCTTTTTTAATCTCTGTCAGCTGTACAATAACTCCTACTCTCCAATGCCCAACACCTTGCCAGTCTTTTTTTTCCCCATAACACTGGTCTCATTTGCAAATTCTTCTCTTTCAGTACACCTTTGAGGCTGTTCCTTCAGCTACCCAGGCTCTGGAATTTTTTCCATAAACCATTTTGTTTCATTATCCCTCTCTACTCTCTTAATACCCATATGATTTGTCTCTTTGACCAGGCTTTTTCTCAGACCTCCTATCTATTTTTTTCAATAATATTTCTGCATACTAGCTTTGGATATTGGTGCATATTAAAGGCACTTTACAATTTCATGCTGTTGGAGTTGATCTCTCCCAGTAATGCAGCTATATTTGTTGCAATACCATCCAGAGCCACCAGATGACAATACTACACTCTTAGACATTAATTTCTGCTTTTACAATTGGAGCTATTTAACATGAAAATAAAATCTCATAGAATGCCACTGTAAAGTGCCAATGACTAATGTACCAATGGCTAAACAGAACAAACCAGGATGTTTTCAGCTTTACTCCCAACTCTGAGCTGAGTTTCCTTAGCAGGAATGGAAGAAATGATGGCACAGTGGCGCTTCCAGTCTAATGTTCTGGGGTTAATGGACAGATAGTGAAATTTGAGGTCAATAAAAACAACTCTGGAATTAAAAGCTATTCTGATGGCAACCATGTAACCATTGTTGTGAATACCCATCTAGTTCACTAATGGCCTTTAGGTAAGGTAATCTGCCATCCTTATCTGGCCTGGCCTACATGTGGACTTCAGGCCCACGGCAAAGTGATTGACTCATAACTGTCGTCTGAAAAGGCCAAACAAGTCAATTAGTTCAAGGGCAGTTAGGGTGGGCAATAAATCCTGACCCAGCCAGCAACACCCGCATCCCATGAATGAAGTAAAACAAAACAATTGCAAGCAATACTGTTGCTCCTATTTATTGTATAGTGAACTCTGCTGTAAGTGCTATTGTTGGATGTTAGATTAGAACAGGATTGAGATGGTATTTTCCCTTAACCCACTCACAAAATCATATGGTCCACCATGACTATTATAAATTCTTGCATAGTCTCCCATTTAAAATGTAAACCACTGGATTGGTTTCATTTAAACATTGAATGTTATAATATGACTTTTGTCTACACATGCTAAGAACCTGTTCTTTCATACATTTTGCTACATGTTTTTACATCATTAGAATCCGTGGATGGTGCACTGGAGGTACAGTATCAAGGGATCTCCATCACTTTTGTTGCTTCTAATGACCTCTCTCCAGTGGTCAGGAATGAAGAGTGACACTTAGGTGGTTATATAGATGGTTGATCTTTTCTCACATTGAATACAATGTCAGTTTCAGATTTTTTTCTCTCAAGGTTCAACAATATAACAGGTTGTTACCCGATAAGCATTCTCTTGACCATTTCCAAATTTCTTTTTGAAGATAGAATTGTCAAAACTTTGCTCACCGTTTGAAACGTTGCCTCCATTTCCCCTAAGTAAGGTAAAAATTACTTGATTTGACTTGTGTTAAATGACCTTGACGTGTTTACCAGGATACAATGAGCTTTCCTGATATTAGATTGACTAGATGCTTCTAGTGATTAAGTTCTTCTCTTTCATGGTATTAGATTAGGAAGAAACAAAGTGAATGCCATAGATTCAACTGTCTATTCAGAATTTTGAACTTGGTGAACCCATTATTTTTTGAGAATTTAGGAATATGTCAGTCATCTAGAATAATAAGTTACTTTTAAAATGATATTTCATGAACAATACTGCTGGTTCAATCTTAATCATACATATCTAAGTGGGTAACTTTGTAAAGAGAAAATAAATTTGTATAGAATAGCACCCTCAGCAGAGCTGCCATTTTCCATATTGGGATACTGTGTAGATTGCAGATGAAGCAATTCCTGTGAATTAGTCCAATTTCACAACGGACGTAAAAGTCTCACTACCACAGCTACCACTGCAGCAGATCAGGGAAGAGATAAGATCAACTAGGTTAGATGTTTGACCTAATAACATCAACAAAGGATATTTAATAAATGGGCAATAATAAATAAACAAGATTTTTTAAAAAATACTTTCCAGATGGGTGTATATAAAACGTTTCTACATAAAAACAGATACAATATGAAAAACTGTTCCAGATGAATTAAGATTGTCTAATCCCATGTTAGGCTGGTGTTGCAATTAATTCCTATATGTTTACTTGTGACTTTGGAAATATGTCCAATTTATTAACTTGCAAGAGATCCATACTTTGACACAATTACTGCATCAACTCACATCTAGACCAGCAGTTATTGCCCTCTTTAGTTGCCCGTAGGGTAGGTGTTAAGAGTCAACTGCATTGCTGTGGGTCTAGAGTCACGTGCAGGCCAAACCTGGATGGTAAATTTCCTTTCTGAAAGGACCAGTTTGTGGACCAGTTTTTTTTAAAATAACAATTGGCAATGGTTGCCATTAGGCTAGGTTATAATTCCACATTCCACTGAATTCAAATTTTACCACATACAATGGGATTTGAACCCATGGCCCCAAAACATTAGTCTGGGGTTTTGGATCACTAGTTTAGTTTTTTCAAGATGGCGGCAGAGTAGGGGAGCTGAGCCCAGGGCTCATCCACTCCAGTCGACTTTCTTTCTTAATTTTTTTCCTTCCTTTCACTTTTGCTCCTTTTCTTTCTCTTTCATTTTCTTTTCTTTTAAGCTTGGAATGTGGCAGGTGAAGATGAAGCATCTGGTGGCAGCGGCAGTGGCAGCAATACCAGGAAGAGCCGAACACATCCCAGCAGTATTGTCCCTGCGTGGTGGTCTCATCCCTGTATGGCGGTCTTCTTAATGTGACAGTCCTGGCCTGGCTGCATCTTCAGGGTATTCCATCACTCCTTCATTAGCTTTCCCTGAGCCCAGGAGTCGTTAACTGAACTTGGTGAAATTTATCTTCATTTTACTTTTTCAAAATTAGTACACATGACTTCTGTCATTGATGTAGGCACCATGATGGGCGACAGATAAAACTTTTCACTGTATTTGCCATGTGAAAATAAATTTCTATTCTATACTCTTCTCCTTGTCATTACCCAGTGACATTATTGAATTCAAATTCCACCATCTGCCACGGCGGGTTTTGAACCTGGGTCCCAAGACTGTTATTTGGGTCAACTGTCCAGTGATATTACCACTAGGCCATTGACTCCCCTATGTTCAATGAACAACTTCAAATGTAAACCAAAAAAAAGGAAAATAAAACTTCTGGTCTGTCAAACCAGGTCTCAGTCTGGGATCTGGCTTTTCCAGTAATGCCATCAGGTGGTATCGTAACACCAAGAGTAGGCAAGAAAATAGAGTAGAAATGGGAAAAGAAACCAATGCAGTTGTTTCTTGGTACAATTTGATTGAAATGAATAGAACCAGGCCAAGACAGTTCCATCCCATTGGATGAAGTGGGGGAGGCAGAGCAGGAGGTTGGCATCATCAATTAAGCTGAAACTTGTAGATAGGTTGAGAAGGATAAATCCAGGTAGTTTATTGTATTCATAGCCACATAGTTATTTGTGGCTTTGATAACTAACATTTCAATACAATGGCAGGATGAATTCTTCCTGATTGGAAGAATTCAAACATGGAATTATGACAATGAGCTTTTATGTGCTGATCAAAAAGTATTATAATATCAATGCAATTATTAGAGTAATCAAGCATACAGTTGTTTGGATTACTTATCTCTAAATGTATTCAATGTCTATTGTAATTTTCCTGCATTCATGCTACACACTATCCTTTCTGAAAATGTATTTTCTGTGCTAGACACTTTTCTAGTTTATTCGTAAATTTCCAAATTTTAATAAAGTGCGTGAAAGGTCACATCAGTCTTGCTTTGATAAACTTTAATAAAACTTCAGAGAACCTGTCGATTTTGCAGGTGACACAGTTTATGGAGCATTGAATTAAAAATTATCCCAGAAGTATTTTGAAGACATTTTAATTTACTTTTGACATTAAGCCTTTCTTGCTTTTGGGCATTTGATCAGCAAGTAAATAGGAAAACATTATGTTCAGTTGTTGCCTTCTAAATGCCCTTCATGTTCCACTTAAATAATCCAATTTAAAACAAAGATCAAAACTACTGTAAACCAGATCAAGCATAAAAACTGTGTCTAAGTGTCCTCCTTAAATTTAAATCCATTTGCTTGAGGAATAGACATCTGATAAATGTACAGCTCACTCTTTGTACAACTGTGAATTGACTGTATTAAATGTCACCATTATTTAAGCAATGTGACTATAAGATAAATCAGGGTAATAGCAGAAGAAAAAGCTGCTCATTGAATTATTTCAGGATCTAGATATCCTTCTGCTTGAATTTGTGCAGTTTATTACCTTGATATACTATATCAAGATCAGTTGTTCGTTGTATTTATGTGAGTATGAACATACAAACAAAGAGATTTTCTACAAATGTGTTTAATAATCTCTAATTTACAAGTTATTTTAATGCAACATTAATCATAATTACTAAAACATTAAATTTTGATTAATTTCCAGAGATCATATATAAATTTCCAGTCTTAGAATTTATTAGGCTATGTGTATCCATTATTGTTAACTCTGAAGCCTTATTGATTGTGTAGGTGGTAATGACAGGGAGACACTCCACTAGTGTTTCCCATTTGACAAGATAGTGGATGCCCAGATGAATGAGAGCTAAAGCAGGAAGTAATTCAGAGGTTCCTGTAGCTGTTTTTGACTGATAAAATTACAGAGTAATAATTTATTTTCACAGATCCTTTTCCAATCTGAAAAATGATCACAGGACTTCAAATACTGAGAAATAAAAGGAAAGAAGAACCATGATTTGATATTTGAGAAGGAAGAATCTGGGTGGAACTGTGAATGAGCACTTTTATAAAAATCAGGAATTACTACTAAACAGTCAAAGTCCATATGCATGGCAGTTTCACTAATATGTCATCACAGCATGGCCTGTGTGGAAAATAAAAATGCTGAGCTTGTCATGTAGTATGTGATATAAGGTGAAGAGATGCCCATTGCTCACAGCAGTTATATCTTTTATCCTTTTTATTCTTAAACTATTTGAAATGGCACCAGATAGTGATGAGTGTTGAAGCTTTTCACTGTATCTTATTGCTTTGCTCACTGTAAAATGCAAGTGGCAAGAAATAAATCATGCATTCCATCCAGGCAAGTGGAGAGTATTCCATCACACTCCTGGCTTGTGCACTTTAATGGCAGACAGTCTTTGGGGAGTCAGGAAGTGAGTTACTTGCTGCAGGATTCCTAGCCTGTGACCTGCATTTGAGCCATTGTATCAATCTGGTTGGTCTAGTCAATTTTGTGGTCAATGGTAATCCCCAGAATGTTGACAGTGGAAGATTTATTGATGGTAATGTCGTTGAATGTTGAGAGGCAATGGTTAGATTCTCTCTTGTTGGTAGTTATTAGCTGGAATTGTGTGGTGTGAATGTTACTGGATTAAAATATATAGATTCTGTACTTCATCGTGAAGATAACTATTTGCTTTGTATGATTGTTCTCTCTGCTCCTAATGACTCCTCCTCAGAAAATGTGGAATATAAGTGTTCTTCTTGAAATTTTGTCCTCTCTTCTTCTTAAATCAGGTTGCAATCGGCCATAACAATTGGTTCACTGGGTTGTGGTAAATATGAATATCTTCAGTTAAATATTCTTCAATGAGTTCACATGAGTTCTGCTACTCATTATTTTATCACTTTTGTCTACTCCCAATCTCGTGTTGATTTTTCTAACTGATGCTGTTTGCCTTCAGGTTGAGGCAAATGGAGGTTATTCCTCATGCTGGGAAGGCAGGTAGCCCTGTTTTTACAACTGGGGACCCAGTTATTTTTCTCACCTACCAAGAAGACAAATAGACTGGTGCAAGTTAAGTTCCTTATTTGGCTGCTAGTTGACCACTGAAAGGATTTAATTACTGGCGTGAGGAAGAAACTCCCACCTGGAGCTTCTTACTAAATACTATTGAAAACTGTTATCCCTTATAAAATACTTTATTTTTCTTGCATGCAGTATGAGCTGTCACATAACTGTTGTTACAATTTCTCAAAATTTGTCAAAAAAGAGCAGCTGACATTTTCCTAACTTTCAAATGTAAGTTAATTCATGTCTGAGACATTGATTATGATATTTAACCAACGTGTGGCAGAGTCCAAAACAATTCAGTCAAAGTCAGAATTACCCCCTTGATAGTACAGATCATTGACTAGAATTCAATGGTGCAATGAGTCAGCATATGGGCTAATTTCACAAATACTCTGTGGCAGACCTTTATAATGATTTGTGTTCACTGCAAGAGATCTGGGTTTCAATTCAGTGCATGTCAGGTAGAAGGTTTCCCTCTCCATTGACTGTATAGACTTTACATGAATTTTCTTTGCATAGCTGGTGGGCACAAGGTCATAGCAGAAGTTAATTTTAATTTAGCCACAGGGAGTGGAAATGTCCCCCTGCTGGAACAATGAATGTTCTTTTGAAGTTCATTGTTGAGAGAGAGTGAAGTGATCCAGGCAGTGTAGTGTTCTGTGTTATATTCTTTGCTTGGAGGTTCTGCACGCTGATGCTAATGTTTGATGCCTTAAAATGGAAAGTATTCTGTTTCCCAGTGCAGACATTCTTTGCCTCAATGAGCACCAAAACAAAGTGATGGGTGAAGGGGGACAATTTTGTGATTCAGTAACCTTTTTGCATAATTTGATCATGTATGGACCAGATCATATTTCCAATTCATTTACTTCTGGAATGCTTCAGTTTATGTTCTGAGAATAGTCAAGGATAATCTCTAGGGACTGCTAAATTCTCTCCTCCATTTCAACCAGGCAGAAAATTAGATTTCATGTGAAATTCTGGGTTTGGCTGATTATTTGCCAGCCCAATGTTCCCAGATTGTTTTCCAACAGCACTGAACACTTCTGTTTTTCACCTGGCGCAGAGAGAATTGCTTTAATATGTTCAATATTCAAGACTTGACTTCAGTCTCAAAGGGTTCAAATCTAAATGTTAAATACAAGTACCAATGCAATATAAGGACAAATCTTTCTGTATTCTGTCAGGGATGGGGTGTGTTCCAGATGCAAAACATCACTGGACTAATAAACCAAATTAGGCAATCTTCAAATATCCTGATACTTTCACGCACACTGATGTAATTTTGTCTCTAACAGGGTGCTTTACTCGATGCAGCATTGCTTATGTTATCTCCAATAACAATAAACAGAGCTTGAAAGTTGTGGGATTAAAGAATCCAACAGATATTTATTGCTGCAACGTATTTTGTACAAACAGTACATTCCTCGGGTGCATAGGTATCTGAGCTAATATTAGGTTATCAGGTTAAAACAGAGGAGCAGGCTTTCCAGTACAGTATCAAAAATCAAATGATCCAAGGTAAAATGGAATATGAGACCTTTGTTCCTCTGAGTCACATGCTCTGATACAGTGATGATATCAAAAGCATGTCTCTTAATGATGTACAGGCATGCTGACCATGTGGCATTGCACACCTGGCAAACACTTTTGTACAAGCTTCAGTTTGCTCCAGAACCACCTCTTTATAATATTGCAGTCCATAAAGGTGCTGCAGGATAGAATGAGGAATACATTTCTTGGAGAAATGGATTAACTAAAATCATTGAGAAGTTGATTAGAAACAATATTCATCTTTCCCCTGTTGTTATGAGAGTCAATGTACAAAGCTAGCCTGTCACACATTTCATCAGCTTAGGCAGGGTCCTGAACTACTAACCCAGTTGGGAACTTTAGTAAAACATTTTTAGAAATTGACTGACAAATTTGAGGTGTTAAGAAGAAGTCGATTTAAGCAAGCTTTCGCAAGTTAACGAGTTTATGAGTTACTAACTACAAAAAGAAATATAACGACTACATACAGATAAGGAATAAGAACTGGGTTTTTAAAAAAAAGGTATAAATTAAAAGATATTCTAACCAGTCATTTATGAAGATTAAATAGTGCAACATTGATAGTTGAATAGTCAATTTAAAGATACTTGGCTTTTGCTGGTTTGTTGAAATTCTTTTGTTCCGTTCCCTTTTGTGTCAAAGTGATTGAGTCCTTCTTGTCCAGTTCCTTTCTGATGGCTTGCACACTGATTTATCAGAAGACTCAGAGTAAGAGAGCCATTTTAGCTGCAGTGCAGGGCTAGGTAGGTAGTAACTTGACGATGACCAACACAGTACATTAGCACTCAAACCTAAGCTATCCACAGGTGTCTCACTTCACCAGAACACACAGATCAGGGTTACAGTCACTTCTTAATCCCTTCTCTTGCATACTTCTGGAAGGGCAAAATACAAAAAAACTCCGTACGAGTTGGCTTTCTGCTAAAAGAGGGAAGATAGTCACCGTCCTCACTATCTCTACCCATTTGAAGTTTCCTTGACATTTCCACAGGTGCCATTATAAGGGTTCCATACTGGACTTTGTAGACAGCGCTGAATTTTCATCCACAGTCTTTTTTTTGTTAGTAGAAATGTTCTTGTTAAAAGAGACATATTTTGTAAATCATACTTAAAAATGTCCAGAGTACTTCAGAGTTCTGAGCCATTGTGAACTTCCGTGTTGCTTAATTTGTAATGATGTGGGGGTGCTGGTGTGGGACTGGGCAGGTCAAGGTCAAAATCACACAACACCAGGTTATAGTTCAACAGGTTGTTTGAAAACATAAGCTTTCAGAGACTCACTCCTTCTTCAGGTGTTAGGGAGAGAGGTGGCATCAGACACAGAAAGTATAATCTAAAGATCAAAGGGTCATAGAACTGATGCGAATGTATTGAACAAACTTAAGATGGCTGTTAAATCTTTAACCAGTTAGAAGTTAGAAAGGAGAAGCAAGTTTCGATTGATATATGCAAATCCCAGAATATCTTTCAAGTCACTGCCCTGAAAAAAATGAAAGGTTTTGTCAGTATACCAGAGAGGATATCTCAGGTCTGACAATACATTTTAAGTGTGAGGCCTTGTTTAGAAACTGTCTGTGTTTTAACTTGGAGTCAGAGTGGTTTTATTTCCAAAGTCAGAATTTATAAGATGCCACATTGACAGTCTACAAATTATATGCTTTTTCATCAAAATAAAGTGTATCTGCAATTACAAAGCTGCACATGCAATTCACCCCGTAGATTTGTGTGTGTGTGTGTGTGTGTGTGTGTGTGTGTGTGTGTGCACTTATGTGTGTCAGGGAGAGAGAGACAGTGTGTGTATGTGTGTGAGGGAGACAGAGAGAGTGTGTACGGGAAATGGTCTGTGTGAGTGTGAGTCTGTTTGTGTGAGACTGTGTGTTTATGTACCTATTTGAGACCGTATAGTGTGATCAGGTCATTTTAAGTGCAACATGAACCCAAGATCCCAGTTGAGGCCATCTTCATGCATACCAAACTTGGCTATCAGCCTCCGCTTGGCGACTCTGCATTGTTTTGTATCCCGAAGTCCACCTTGGAGGATGTTTACCCAAAGGTCCAAGGCCAAATGTCCTTGACCGCTGAAGGGTTCCCCCACTGGGGGGGAGCATCCCTGTCTGGTGATTGTTGCACGGTGTCCATTCATCCATTGTCATAGCATCTGCATGGTTTCGTTTCGTCAATGTACCATTCCTTGGGGCAGCCTTGCCTACAGCGTATGAAGTAGACAACGTTGGCTAAGACACATGAGTATCTGCTATGCACATGGTGGGTGGTGTTTCCATGTGTGATGGTAGTATCCATGTTGATGATCTGACATGTCTTGCAGACGCCTCCATGACAGGGTTGTATGATGTGGTGGTTGATGTTGGCCTGAAGGTTGGGTACTTTGCTGTGAGCTGTTTGTTGTTTAAGGTTTGGCGGTTATTTGAATGCGAGAAGTGGATGCGTGGGGAAGATCTTTGTGAGGTGCTCATCGTCATCGACAATGTGTTGAAGGCTGTGAAGAACACGGTGTAGTTTCTCCGCTACCAGGAAGTACTGGAAGATAAAGGGTACCCTATTGGTTGCATCCCATGTCTGTCCTCTGAGGAAGTCATTAAGGTTTTTCGCTGTGCTACAGCGGAACTGGAAATTGATGAGTTTAGTGTCGTATCTCATTCTTATGAGGGCATCTTTCAACACTTTCAGGTGTCCATTGCATTCCTCCTCATCTGATCAGACCCTGTGTATGTATAGGGGTTATCCACGAGGGATGGCCTTTTTGATATGTTTAGGATGGAAGCTAGAGAAGGGCAGCATCATGAGGTTATCCATGGACTTGCAGTAGAAAGAGGTACTGAGGTGTCCATCCTTGATGGAGATACATATGTCCAAGAATAAGACTCTAAAGAGTAGTCCATGGTAAGTCTGATGGTGGGATGAAACTTGTTGATATCGCTATGTTGTTGTTTCAGTCATTCCTTGCCATGAGTCCAAAGGAAGAAAATTTTGTCAATGTATCTGGTATATGGCATTGGTCAGAGGTTCTGTGCAGCAAAGAAGTCTTATTTGAACGCGTGCATGAAAATGTTGGCATACTAGGGAGTAAATCTAGTTCCCATGGCTGTTCCATGTGTCTGGATGAAGAACTGGTTGTCGAAGGTGACGACGTGTGGTCAAGGATGAAGTAGCTGAGGTGTAGGATGGCATCTGGAGATTGGCATTTGTTCGTATTGAGTACTGTGGTTGTTGCAGCAATGCCGTTGTTGTGGGGATTCTGGTGTAAAGTGCCAAGATATCCATTGTGACTGGGATTGCTCCTCATTCGATTGGTCCGATGGTGCTGAACTTCTGTAAGAAATCTGTACTGTTGCTACAGAAGCTGGTGGTTCCCTGTACAATGGATTTCAAGATGCCCTTGACATGGCCAGAGAGGTTCTCACACAGGGTCCCATTGCTTGATATGATGGGACATCCAGGTGTGTTGGCTTTGTGTATCTTCAGAACGTAGTTGAAGTCCCCTATGCAAGAAGTACATGGAATCAGAGTACGTAGGTACTTTGAAGGACTGGATCAAAAGTCTTGATCAGTCTGTTGAGTTCACGAGTGTGTTTTTTTTGGTTGAATCTGCAGGCAGGTGTCTGTAGTATTCCTGGTTGTTCAGTTATCTCTACACTACCTTGCAGTAGTCCGTTCTATTCTATACGATGATGGCTCCTCCTTTGTCCATTGCGCGCTCTCTCTCTCTCTCTTCCTCACACATAGGCGCGTGCACACACACACGCACACACACGCACACACACACACATAAATCTATGGGGTGAATTTGCATTTGCAGATTTGTAATTGCAGATACACTACTTTATTCAAAAAGCACACAAGTTGTAGACAGTGAATGTGGCATCTTATAAATTCCTACTTTGAAATAAAACCAGTCTGACTCGAAGTTAAAAAACAGAATGATTCTAAGCAAGGCCTCACATCCCAAACGCATTGTCTGACCTGAGATATCACCTCTGGTATGCTTATAAAAACTTTAGTTCTCTTGGGGTATTGACTTGAAAAAAATTCTGGGATTTGCATATTAATCAGTCGAAACCTGCATTTCCTTTCTAACTGACTAAAGATTTAACAGCCATCATAGGTTTGTTCAATACACTCGCATCAGTTCTGTGACCCTTTGATCTTTAGATTATAAATTCTGCATCTGATGCCACCTCTTTCACTCGCACCTGAAGAAGGAGTGAGATTCCGAAAGCTTATTTTGTAGGAATAGGTAAAATTCTTACTTTGTCCGAACATATTGTTACTGACTTTTGAACTATGCATTCAAATGAAAATAAAATAGAACGAATGCAATGTAAAATTTGGGTGCAGTAGAGGTTTAATTTCCCATGGTACCTAACATGATAACTTGGCCTATTAAGGATCAAAAAGAATAGTTGTCATTTAAATGTACTGAAAATGTAAAATTAACGTGAAATACAATTAAGCAGAGCTCCGTTATCATTTGCAAAGGGAAAAGTTAGAGTTTGCATTTGTTCTGGCTGTGGCAACTGGAGGATATGGTCTTCACAACTGAGCAGGAGAATTATTTTCTTGGCACTGTTTGAACTCCAGGAGGTACAGGAATACAGATTGATTCCCGTATCAATCCATCAAACCCAACTAATTAATCATCAGGAAACAGAATACCGTACTAGAGCATTAGACATTTTCACTTAACTTAATATGAAGGCTTGGGTGCCTAATCTACCATTAAACTGCATGAACATTCAAAATAGGCATTTAAACCAGATCATGCTTGCAAACCAATAAACTAGAACAGTGATAAAACATTATGGAGCTGGATGAACACAGCAGGCCAAGCAGCATCAGAGGAGTAGGAACGCTAACATTTTGGGTCGAGACCCTTCTTCAGAAATGGGTGAGGGGACAGGGATTCTGAAATAAATAGGGAGAGAGGGGGAGGCGGATAGAAGATGGATAAAGGAGAAGATAGGTTGAGAGGACACAGACAGGTCAAAGAGGCGGGGTTAGAGCCAGTGAAGGTGAATGTAGGTGGGGAGTTAGGTGGGGGATAGGTCAGTCCAGGGAGGACGGACAGGTTAAGTAGGCAGGATGAGATTACTGGGTAGGAGATGGGGTTGGGGCTTGAGGTGGGAGGAATGGTTAAGGAGGTGGGGACTAGCTGGGCTGGTTTTGGGATGTGGTCGGGAGAGGGGAGATTTTAAAGCTTGTGAAGTCCACATTGATACTCTTGGGCTGCAGGGTTCCAAAGCGAAATATGAGATGCTGTTCCTGCAGCTTTCGGATGGCGTCATTGTGGCAATGCAGGAGGCCCAGGATGGACATGTCGTCCAAGGAGTGGAGGGTGCGAGTTGAAATGATTCGCGACTGGGAGGTGTAGTTGTTTGTTGCGAACTGAGCATAGGTGTTCCGCAAAGCGGTCCCCAAGCCTCCGCTTGGTTTCCCCGATGTAGAGGAGGCCACAACGGGAACAGCGGATACAGTATACCACATTATCAGATGTGCAGGTGAACATCTATTTGATGTGGAAGGTCTTCTTGGGGCCTGGTATGGGGGGGAGGGGGGAGGTGTAGCACTTCCTGCGGTTGCAGGGAAAAGTGCCAGGGGTGGTGGGGCTGGAGGGGAATGTGGAGTGGACAAGGGAGTCACGGAGAGAGTGGTCCCTCCGGAAAGCAGATAAGGGTGGGGAGGGAAAAATGTCTTTGGTAGTGGGGTCAGATTGCAGAAGGCGGAAATGTCAGAGGATGATGCGTTGGATTCGGAGGTTGGTGGGGTGGTACGTGAGGACGAGGGGGATTCTGTTTTGGTTATTATTGTGGGTAGCGGGTGTGGGGGATGAGTTGAGGGAAATGGGGGTGTCATGGTCGAGGGCATTTTCAATCACTGTGGAGGGGAAGTTACGGTCCTTGAAAAACGAAGACATCTGGGATGTTCGGGAGTGGAGTGCTTCATCTCGGGAGCAGATGCGGTGGAGGCGAAGGAATTGGGAATAGGGGATGGCCTTTTTACAGGAAGGTGGGTGGGAGGAGGTGTAATCTAAGTAGTTGTGGGGGTCGGTAGGCTTAAAATGGATATCGGTTTCCAGGTGAATGCCAGAGATGGAGACAGAGAGGTCCAGGAAGGAGAGAGAGGTGTTAGAGATGGTCCAGGTGAACTTCAGGTTGGGGTGGAAGGTGTTGGTGAAGTGGATGAACTGTTCGAGCTCCTCGTGGGAGCACGAGGCGGCGCCGATACAGTCATCAATGTAATGGAGGAAGAGGTGGGGTTTAGGGCCAGTGTAGGTACGGAAGAGGAATTGTTGCGCATATCCTCCAAAGAGGCAGGGATAGCTTGGGCCCATGCAGGTACCCATGGCCACCCCCTTTGCCTGTAGAAAGTGGGAGGAATTGAAAAAGAAGTTGTTGGGGGTGAGGACGAGTTCGGCTAAGCAGATGAGGGTGTCAGTGGAGGGTGACTGGTCGGGCCCGTGGGACAGGAAGAAGCGGAGGGCCTTTAGGCCATCAACATGGGGAATTCAGGTGTATAGGGACTGGACTTCCATGGTAAAAATGAGATGTTGGGGACCGGGGAATTGGAAGTTCTGGAGGAGGTGAAGAGCGTGGGTGGTGTCACAGATGTGGGTCGGGAGTTCCTGGACCAAGGGAGAGAAAATGGAGTCCAGATAGGTGGAAATAAGTTCAGTGGGGCAGGAGCAGGCAGAGACAATGGGTTGACCAGGGGAGTCAGGTTTGTGGATTTTGGGAAGGAGATAGAAGTGGGCGGTGCGGGGTTGGGGAACAATGAGATTAGAGACTGTGGGTGGGAGGTCACCTGAGGTAATGAGGTTATGGATGGTTTGGGAGATGATAGTTTGGTGCTCAGGGGTGGGATCATGATCAAGGGGGTGATAGGAGGTGGTGTCGGAGAGTTGGCGCCTGGCCTCGGCAATGTAGAGGTCAGTGCCCCATACTACAACTGTGCCTCCCTTGTCAGTGGGTTTTATGGTGAGGTTGGGATTGGAGCAGAGGGAGCGGAGGGCTGAATGTTCTGTGGGGGAGAGGTTGGAGTGGGTGAGAGGGGTGGAGAGTTTGAGGCGATCGGTGTCTTGACGACAATTAGAGATTAAGAGGTCAAAGGAGGGTAGGAGGCCTTGTGTTGGTGTCCAGGAGGAGGGGGTGTGTTGAAGGCGGGAGAAGGGGTCAGTAGAGGGAGGGTTAGGCTCACGGTTAAAGAAGTAAGCGCAGAGGCGGAGGCTGCGGAAAAACTGCTCTATGTCTAACCGAGTGTTGTATTCATCGATGTGTGGGTGCAGGGGGACAAAGGTGAGTCCTTTGTTGAGGACTGACCATTTGTCCTCAGTAAGGGGGAGGTCTGGGGGGATGGTGAAGACTCGGCAGGGCTGGGTGTTATTGTTTTGTCTGGAGATGCTGGCTTTGAAGGCAGTGGGTGGAGCGACGTCGGCCGTGGGCGGATCGACGTCGGCCAGTAAATCTAGGATGTTGGTGGCGGCGGCGTACTCGATGTCTGTGTTGGCCTCGGAAATGGAGGCGGCGGCATCAGCAGTGGTATCAATGGTGTCGGCAGTACTGGAAGTGGCGTACAGGGTGGCAGCGGATGTGATGTCATCCGTGAAAACCGTTAGTGCTTCGAAGGTGGCCACATGGCCAATGGCGGCGGGCACATGGTGGGGAAGGTCCTGGGTATGGTGGCAGATACCAGTGAGTTTAAAGTACTTTCAGTTTTTAGTGTCTAATAAAGCCGAGTAGAATTGAGAGTTCAGGTTGTGGATCTTACAGAGTATAAAAAACAGGAGATGTCCTTTACAGGACTGGGAGAGGGAGGTTCTGAGCTGCGGTAGGCGTCATTGTAGTATTTGGAGATGCCGCCGCATTGCAGCGAGTGTGCACTTCAGAAGTCGTAGCAAGAAATGTTTCTGTAGGATATCAACGTTCTGAATGTAGCGGTCATCGTGGTGGGGCCAAATTAGGAAGGTTTAAATGTAGACTTTAGTCCGTTGGGGATGATCCGGTTCCGTAGGCAGGTACTCAGAAAGGTAATGTGGCTGTAGTACCTGGTTTGCTTTAGGACTGGGTTGAGCAGTTTCAGGGCTGAAGACAGTATAAGAGGGTTGCAGTGGGAGAGTGATGAACTGAGGTTTTTCCGGAGAGAGGAGGGTATCTTCTTTAAGGTGGGCATCCTTAGAAGAGGCTTCGCAGTGGGGTTAAAATTGTTACAGAGATAGTAGGATCTGGAGATGCTGGAGAATCTGAGATAAAACGTTGTGAAGCTGGATGAACACAGCAGGCCAAGCAGCATCAGAGGAGCAGGAAAGCTGACGTTTCGGGTCGAGACCCTTCTTCAGAAATGGGAGAGGTTAAGGGGATTTTGAAATAAATAGGGAAAGAGGGGGAGGCGGATAGAAGATGGATAAAGGAGAAGATAGGTTGAGAGGACACAGACAGGTCAGAGAGGTGGGGATGGAGCCAGTGAAGGTGAATGTAGGTGGGGATTTAGGTGGGGGATAGGTCAGTCCAGGGAGGACGGACAGGTCAAGGAGGTGGGATGAGGTTACTGGGTAGGAGATGGGGTTGGGGCTTGAGGTGGGAGGAATGGTTAGGGAGGTGGGGACTAGCTGGGCTGGTTTTGGGATGCGGTTGGGGGAGGGGAGATTTTGAAGCTTCTGAAGTCCACATTGATACTCTTGGGCTGCAGGGTTCCCAAGCAAAATATGAGATGCTGTTCCTGCAGCTTTCAGGTGGTGTCATTGTGGCAATGCAGGAGGCCCAGGATGGTCATGTTGTCCGAGGATTGGGGGGGTGCGAGTTGAAATGATTCGCAACTGGGAGGTGTAGTTGTTTGTTGTGAACTGAGCGTAGGTGTTCCGCAAAGCGGTCCGCAAGCCTCCGCTTGGTTTCCCTGATGTAGAGGAGGCCACAACTGGAACAGCGGATACAGTATACCACATTATCAGATGTGCAGGTGAACATCTGTTTGATTTGGAAGGTCTTGTTGGGGCCTGGGATGGTACCCGCATGGGCCCAAGCTATGCCTGCCTCTTTGTAGGATATGTGCAACAATCCCTCTTCCAAAGCTACTCTGGTCCGATCCCCCATCTCTTCCTCTGTTACATTGATGACTGTTTCAGCGCCGCCTCGTGCTCCCACGAGGAGCTCAAACAGTTCATCCACTTCACTAACACCTTCCACCCCAACCTTAAGTTTACCTGGACCATCTCTAACACCTCTGTCTCTTTCCTGGACCTCTCTGTCTCCATCTCTGGCATTCACCTGGAAACCGATATCCATTTTAAGCCTACCGACTCCCACAACTACCTAGATTACACCTCCTCCCACCCACCTTCCTGTAAAAAGGCCATTCCCTATTCCCAATTCCTTCACCTCCGCCGATTCTGCTCCCGAGATGAGACATTCCACTCCCGAACATCCCAGATGTCTTCGTTTTTCAAGGAACATAACTTCCCCTCCACAGTGATTGAAAATGCCCTCGATCATGTCTCCCACATTTCCCGCAACTCATCCCCCATACCCGCTACCCGCACTAATAACCAAAACAGAATCCCCCTCGTCCTCACGTACCACCCCACCAACCTCCGAATCCAACGCATCATCCTCTGACATTTCCGCCTTCTGCAATCTGACCCCACTACCAAAGACATTTTTCCCTCCCCACCCTTATCTGCTTTCCAGAGGGACCACTCTCTCTGTGACTCCCTTGTCCGCTCCACACTCCCCTCCAGCCCCACCACCCCTGGCACTTTTCCCTGCAACCAAAGCAAGTGCTACACCTGCCCTTACACCTCCTCCCTCACCCCCATACCAGGCCCCAAGAAGACCTTCCGCATCAAGCAGATGTTCATCTGCACATCTGCTAATGTGGTATACTGTATCCACTGTTCCCGTTGTGGCCTCCTCTACATCGGGGAAACCAAGCGGAGGCTTGGGGACCGCTTTGTGGAGCACCTACGCTCAGTTCGCAACAAACAACTACACCTCCCAGTCGCGAATCATTTCAACTCGCACCCTCCACTCCTCGGACGACATGTCCATCCTGGGCCTCCTGCATTGCCACAATGACGCCATCCAAAAGCTGCAGGAACAGCATCTCATATTTTGCTTTGGAACCCTGCAGTCTAAGAGTATCAATGTGGACTTCACAAGCTTTAAAATCTCCCCTCCCCCGACCACATCCCAAAACCAGCCCAGCTAGTCCCCACCTCCTTAACCATTCCTCCCACCTAAAGCCCCAACCCCATCTCCTACACACTAACCGCATTCTGCCTCCTTGATCTATCCGTCCTCCCTGGACTGACCTATCCCCCACCTAAATCCCCACCTACATTCACCTTCACTGGTTCTAACCCCGCCTCTTTGACCTGTCTGTCTCCGCTCAACCTATCTTCTCCTTTATCCATCTTCTATCCGCCTCCCTCTCTCTCCCTAGTTATTTCAGAATCCCCTTCCCCTCCCCCATTTCTGAAGAAGGGTCTCGACCCGAAACGTCAGCTTTCCTGCTCCTCTGATGCTGCTTGGCCTGCTGTGTTCATCCAGCTCCACAACGTTTAAACTAGAACAGTTAATGATTTAAATAGGTTTTCACAATTTCCTGGACATTGACAAGACTGTGGTATAAAATGCAATAGAGCACTTTAACACCCTAAATATTATTAATGGCAGAAGCCAGTAAATATGCTTATATCCTGTTTTTTCAATTTTGAAATTCCTCTTGTTATATAGACAACGCCAGATAAGGTGGGCTCACATGGTCTTGGATAACACGGTGTAGAGCTGGAGGAACACAGCAGGCCAAGCAGCATCAGAGGAGCAGGAAAGCTGACATTTCGGGTCTGGACCCTTCTTCAGAAAAGGTCTTCACATGGTCTTGGATTGCTTTTATACTCATGTTAGAAGTATTAGATATAAAATACAGGAATTTCAGTCTGATATTTCCAAAGAGAATTTGGATATAATCTTTATTGTTGCAAATTAGTTTTATAACTGAGATGCAGATACAATAGCAATGTTTGAAAGGCATTAGACAGGTACGTGAACAGACAAGCAATAGTGAAGGATGAACCACATGCAGGCAGTTGGGATTAGTTTGGAATTGTATCATGGTCAGCTCAAAATGATGGACCGAAGGGCCTGTTCCTGTGCCGTACTGCTCTACGTTCTATGATTGGAAGTTCAAATGAATGATTACACAGCTTTCCCTAAGCAGAGAAGAAGTATCATTTGAATCTTTAAGCTGTTGCATTCCACAGAAAGACCAAAATTTGTCCAAAAGCAAAAATAATAATCAGACCCATTTAGTTCAGCAGATGTGACTGGCTGAAGTTAAGCTGGATAGTAGTAGATAGTGGTGTAACATAGAATAGCAAACACCTGTTTGACCACCTTGGCTGGGATATCCGTCCTCATATCTAACATTCATGTACTCCTTCTCCATTCACCATATGAAGGCAATAGTTGTGGTGGGTATCAGGGTCTGTCTTCTTACTTTCCTCCTGTCTAACACATTTTTTGTCTATCCTGGTGTCCCCAGTGTGTAGTGTGGTAGTAGGTCAGAAAAGCAGGAGTTTAACCAGTAGAGGAAAGGCCATTGCAATAACATCCTCTCTCTTCTATTCAGCACCAGTAACTTTCTTCTGAAGGCCTTGTTCTTGACCAGGATCTTCTCTAGAGTTGTTGATGGCCCTTTCAAAGTCCCATCTATCTCTCCTAAAGATGTCCCTAATGAAGAAATATTAGAATTCTTCTCTTTGCACTGGTATACTTTCTCCTGGTAGTACAAATCCCAGTGGCAGCCTGCTGCATGTTATAATTGATATCCAATTCAAGAGATTGGATCAGGGCTGGGTTAAATTTGACAGGTCGAGTGGACATCTCATCCGGCTAGAACTTCTTAATGTAAAATAATTAATACACAACACAAACTCACTTGAATGGTTCTTCTCAGTTAACTGAAACAAATTAAGGTTTTGAAGTAGAGTCTTTAGGCTGCTGCATTCCACAAAAAGACCAAAATTTGTCCAAAAGCAAAAATAATAATCAGACCCATTTAGTTCAGCAGATGTGACTGGCTGAAGTTAAGCTGGAGAGTAGTAGATAGTGGTGTAACATAGAATAGCAAATACCTGTTTGACCACCTTGACTAGAATATCCCTCCTCATATTTGACACACCTACGCTCGGTTCACACGAAACAACTGCACCTCCCAGTCTCGAACCATTTCAACTCCGCCTCCCATTCCGCAGACGACATGTCCATCCTGGGCCTCCTGCGGTGCGGCAACGATGCTACCCGGAGGTTGCAGGAAAAGCAACTCATATTCCGCTTGGGAAACCTGCAGCCCAGTGGTATCAATGTGGACTTCACAAGCTTCAAAATCTCCCCTCCCCCTGCAGCATCCCAAAACCAGCCCAGCTTGTTCCTGCCTCCCTAACCTTTCCTTCCTCCCACCTATCCCCTCCTCCCACCTCAAGCCCCACCCCCACCTCCTATCGACTAACCTCATCCCACCCCCTTGACCTATCTGTCCTCCCTGGACTGACCTATCTCCCCCCTACTTCCCCACCTACACTCACCTTTACTGGCTCCATCCCCGCCTCTTTGACCGGTATGTCTCCTCTCCACCTATCCTCTCCTCTCCTCTATCCATCTTCCATCTGCATCCCTCTCTCTCCCTATTTATTTCAGAATCCCCTTCCTTTCCCCCATTTCTGAAGAAGGGACTAGGCCCGAAACATCAGCTTTCCTGCTCCTCTGATGCTGCTTGACATGCTGTGTTCATCCAGCTCTACACCTTGTTACCTAAGGTTTTGGAGTAGATTTGTAGCTTGGGTCTTGGGTGTTGATGTTGTTGAAGTTGGTTGGCTCGCTGAGCTGGTTTCTTGTTTCGCAGACGTTTTGTTACCATGCTTGGTAACATCCTCAGTGCAGCCTGCGATGAAGCGTCAGTGTGTTTTCCTGCCTGGTTTTTAAACTCTGGGGTCCGTTGAGATGGGTTGCCTCACTTCCGGTTTTTCTTCACAGTGGAATGTACATGGGGTCGAGTTCAATGTGTTTATTAATAACATGCTTCGTGGAGTGCCATGCTTCTCGGAATTCTCGTGCCTGTCTCTGCCTAGCCTGTCCCAGGATCTTGGTGTTGTCCCAGTCGAAGTGGTGGTTCTCCTTGTCCATGTGGATTGAGATGAGTGAGTATTGGTCGTGCCTTTTTGTAGCCAGTTGGTGTTCATGTACACTTGTTGTTAGTTTCCTTCCTGTTTGTCCGATGTAGTGTTTCTTGCAGTCTCTGCAGGACCGCAAGACTCCTACTACTGCTGAGCATCAGAGTGGCACACAAGCCCACGTCAACTGTACGACAACTGTTCACCCGAACTAAGGACCCAACCCCCGCCATGGACAGGACCAATGTCATCTACAAGATCCCCTGCAGACACTGCGAGAAACACTACATCGGGCAAACAGGAAGGAAACTAACAACAAGTGTACATGAACACCAACTGGCTACAAAAAGACACGACCAATACTCACTCATCTCAATCCACATGGACAAGGAGAACCACCACTTCGACTGGGACAACACCAAGATCCTGGGACAGGCTAGGCAGAGACAGGCACGAGAATTCCGAGAAGCATAGCACTCCACGAAACACATTGATCTCGACCCCATATACATTCCACTACGAAGGAAAACCGGAAGTGAGGCAATCTACCTCAACGGACCGCAGAGTTTAAAAACCAGGCAGGAAAGCACACCGATGCTTCATCGGAAGCTGCACTGAGGATGTTACCATGCAGGGTAACAAATCGTCTGCGAAACAAGAAACCGACCAGCCAACCAACCTCAACAACCTGAAACAAATTAAAATAATCCATCCACATTTTTTCCATTTCTTCTTCCCTCTTTTTACCTCAAAAGCCTGACTACTATTTCAGATATATAAGATTTCTGCATTATTCCTGATTAATGGCATGTAATAAAGACCATTAAGGCTGAACCATTTGGATCACAATTCAAGTGGGTTAAAGCCCACCTCTTGTTTCAGACAGACATTTTGGTTTACCAACAATAGACCTCATCCATGAAGGCTACAGCAGGGTGATGGTGAGATTCCTGGGACAATGAAAGTAGCCATTCCATTTTTTTTAAGTTCGAAGTGAATATTCGCCTCACAGTAAACACATGCACAATGAGTTATCATTACATTGTCTTAAAAGGAAGTTCCATTATTAAAGTAAACAAGTCTCCTATTTCTTAGAATCGTAACTCAGTGATTAACTGTCATGCCTGCTCTACATTCTATTATTTTAATCAATATTAGTCCTGTCCTCTGAGTAGGGTTAATAATGTGAGATTCAAATCTATCAACAAGCATATTTTAAAGTGGCATTGCACTTGTAATGACAATCCTGTCAATGTGATACTGAGGATGATGTTTAAGGAACTGCAGGTGGAAAATGACACCGCCTGAGCATCTATTCTGATTCTGCATCACTGCTCCTGCTGCAGCATTAATAGTACACCAAAATGTCTTGTGTGAAATACAAGACAAATTAATATACCTCAATGGTACATGGCTCTGCGCACCCCAGGTGGGTAGCAGTTTTTTTTTTTCTGTTTTGCTCAACAACTTGGGAGATCTGTTAAATTTACTGCACCACATTAGATAATTTCTTGCCTGCTTCTCAAATGTAATTTCCACAGGAGATTGTGGAATCAAAGTAATGAATAGTAATTCAGCCACACCAGTTTGTGCTTCAGGCCACATTTAGCCTTCATAGCATTCCAAATCGTGACTGGCATTAGCATTCGGTCTGATGTGAGCAGCAAAATAAAGCCTTACCTGCTATTTCTGTCACTGTGCTTGGCCATACGTTTGAGCTCATTGATTTGATTGAATGTGGCAAATCAGGCAGAGCTGTGGTTTGCCACTTGGAAAGGAGACATGCTCAGAATGAATATCAGCACCGGGAAAGAAATTATTCTGAAGCAAGAGAAATTGCATTAACAGATAATGACACTTCAAAAATCAACTTATGTTGAACCTATTTATTACCGCCTTGTGAACATATTACTAGATGCCAACAAAGCCTTAGCTAAAATTAGTGTGTCCAGAGCCAGATCCTGAAATACAATGTACACAAGAGTCCAGCTTGTTCAACCAGCTTTGTTAGCTCTTAGCACTCAGAATGCGACAGAAAATTCTTAATAGCTGTGCCTGCCTGTAAGTTTCATTCTGAGTGCATATTGAGTCTTACATCGATAATTACATCTTGCTGCCAAGGGACAGATCCACATACAGGTACTTAGAATGATTTTGCTGAGATTTACCTTAAGTGATTGGTTTATTTGGATGGTGAGGAGTTGAGGTTAATTTTTCCCAAACTGGGATTTTTGTAAGGCTCGGGGTTGGGCTATCAATACAATCCTCTTGGCAACTTTATCAGCAGTTTGTATATTACAGTTAGCATTAATGACTTGAGGCAATGATCAATGCTCTGGCAAAATCATCCAGCACATTCGAATAATTGAAATTGCTGAACGTCTCAACTGGTACATGATAGTTAATTGCTAAATCAGCTCTCTAAGCTTCAAGCTGGCTTCATTACCAACAGGGAATGGTTGTGAGTTCGTCTGCATGCTGTCATGTGAAATTGCTTTGTGTAATTTTAAACGTTCAGTCTGCACATACCTGTTGGGAGAAAAATGACAGCATGCTTCTTTAGAACTGAAGGTTAAAGCATATTCAAGAATTTAACAAAATTCGGATGAATATCACAACAAAAACAGAATAAACGTTTCTTTCAGGCTCGCATTCCCGAAAGACAAGTTGCACTTCAACAGTCAACAATTTTATTTACTCTCAATTATTTACTATTCATGTTCTCATGCTTTTAATTATGGTCAGTGCATTGTTGATACCAGCAAGTTTGTGCTTTTATCAGTTGTGTTGAATATATTCTTAAATAGCGATAAATCAACATAACAGAAATGGAATGCCTTAGCATTTTACATTATGCGTAGGTGTAATATATTAAAGTGCATAAAGTGACCACGCCCTTAGTAAGGGAGAAATAATTTAGTGGGCTCCAATATCACAAAATAGGACTGATAAATATACCAAGGGCTGAATATTTTCAAAACTTGGCTAATTGTCAATTTTGGAGAAGCCTGGGGAAGACTTTTCCCTTTGAGTTTGAGCATGTTCTCTCACAAAACTTTACGGTGCTTGCCTCATTAAGTGAACACCACATGTCTATGCCATTATGATCATGCTATGTTGCACTGACTAGCGACAATGATGCTCATCACTGCTGGGATTTTCCTGGCTTCCCATCTCCAGTGCCACAGTTAAACCCCAGCAGTACATCAGTTCAAATGTTGCAAACCAGTAGACTTTACAGTTGCAAAGTGTGATAAATTGGTACAGAGATGGCTAATAGAAACAAGTAGCCATACCCTTTGCTGACAGGGATCTAGAGGTCCCGGTAGATGAGATGTTTCGGGGGAGCACCAACCTCTTTCCTTAGGACCATCAAAGGGGACCAGAGCACCAAAGCCTGCCAGCCTCATCAATAATCTATCCTGTACCACCGACATTGATGTGATGGTCAAGAAGGTGCAACAATGCCTCTTCTTCCTCAGAAGGCTAAGCAAATTCAGCATGACCATAAAAACCCTCACCAACTTTTACAGATGGACACTAGAAAGCATTCTGTCTGAATGCATCATGGCTTGGTACAACAACAGCGCTGCCAGGACTGTTAGAAAGTACAGGAAGTTGTGAACATAGCCCAGACCATCACGCAAGCCAATGTTCCATCCATTGACTCTATTTATACTTCTTGTTCCACAGAAAGGCAGCCAATATCATCAAAGACTCCTCCCATCCTACTTATAACCTCTTCCAACCTCTTCTGTTAGGTGGAAGATACAAAAGTTCAAATACACATACCAACAGGTTCAAGAACAGCTTCTTCACCACTGTTATTAGACTTCTGAATGGACCTCTCAAATTTCAAATCAAATGTTGATCTTGCTTTTTGCGCATCTTCTTTTCAGCTCTGTTCAATTACCCTACCATCTTTGTATGTTATGATCTGTCTGTATTGCAAGCAAAACAAAACATTTCACTGTACCTAGGTACATGTGGCAATAATAAATCAAATCACAGACGTCACCCAGGTCACTCAAGATGTCCGTTATCCACCAGAATGCCCATCAATGTTACAAGAAGGTTAATGATCTTTTGAAATCCCATGGGTAAGTGTTATCTCATATTCACTTTCATTTTGCCACTGAATATTCCCACCAAGGCTCATAGTTTGCCATTCATATTGTTACAAATAGCATCTTGTCTCAATTGTTCTCACCCACCAATTCTCCCCGAACTATTAACCCTTTCTGTCTTCTGTGCTTCCTACTCACTCACTCAGATCATCTTGCCACTTTTCCCACATGTGCATCAGCACTAATAGCTGTTCCAGCCACTTTCCTCACATTCAATGCCTCCTTTTGTTTCATTCCAGGAGAAAACATCCCACTGTAGAGCAGAGAGGATCGAAATGGATGGTGGATGCCCAACATTTGTCTCCTTTTTCCCTATGACCAGACAATCTTTGTTTTAGTAGAAGCACACACTTGTGGTGTTTCTGATTGAGACTCAGCTGGAGGAAGATCATATACAGGCTCACATAACTCTTGTCTCAGGACCCTCCAGACGTACTGAGACCCTTCACGTCCAGTTTACCCGCAAACCTCAACTCTGTGGAAATTCAAGGAAGATAAGCTTTAGATTTTCAACATCTCTGGGTCATCTAATGAGAAATGCCTAGTGTGATCTGTCCAAAACACCAAGATCACCAGTTTCCTTTGTAGGGCAATCATGAAGGTTAGGTGTAGGTTTAGATGGGATTTGAGGATAAATGTTTTCATCCAAAAAGTTTAGTATCTGGAACACATTGTTTTAAAAGATAGTAGAGTGAGGAGCTCTCAAGATATTTAAGAAATTAAACTTAATGTTTAACCTCATCTTTTTGTATTTGTATGTCTGAAATAGTGGGTGTATTATTCCATTTACTTTTTATGTGTTGTGTCATTTCTTTTGGTTAATGTGCCTGGAAAGCCTATTTATGTCTATCCTTTAAAATTGCAGCAATCAAAAAGGCTTAAAACATTCCTTCTTAAAATATATCTTATGGTTAACTGAGAGGTGAAAAAAAAATTACCCCACCATGTCCCTCCATCTCTAACATATTTAATCCAAGAATATTGACATACTGATTATAGAAGGTTTTGTGGAAGTAAGAAACTACAAATTAGTGGGAATGTCAGAAACACAGCTAAAACCAAGACCACACATGACTGGAACAGCTGCTGATTTATAAGTCCCCATGAAACACTCACGTGAAATTGATGAGTACCATGTTAAAGGATAGGACTTCCACTTTTCAAACACGTCTGCCAAATTTATATCTGGCCTATGTGTGAGAAGAACGATATTTTAATAAGATCTTTCAATCAACAAATTATGAAGCAGGGAAAATTAAACAGTGACGTTCACTGTTGGTGAACATGTCATTACTCAATCTATCAAAGAAGCCACAAATGGTAATTATCAATTTAATCTGGCATTTGTTAATGACCCATAAAATATACAGGGATGGAATTTCTAGCAGGAGGACAACCACAGAAAATCATATTTGACACTGCAGAACACGAAAAGTGCAGCAGATCCTTGAGATTCCTTCACTATTCATTTCGATTAAACTTGATCAGCCCCTCAATTTTCTGATGAAGGGTCTAGGCCCGAAACGTCAAGCTTTCCTGCTCCTGGGGCCCTGACAGATATCTTTGTAGCATCCTTAAACACAGGTGAAGTGCCGGAGGACTGGAGAGTTGCTAATGTTGTCCCCCTGTACAAGAAGGGTAGTAGGGATATTCCAGGTAACTACAGACCAGTAAGCCTGATGTCAGTGGTGGGAAAGTTGCTGGAGAAGGTACTGAGGGATAGAATCTATTTATATTTGGAAAAGAATGGGCTTATCAGTGATAGGCAACATGGTTTTGTGCAGAGGAGATCATGCCTTACTAACTTAATAGAGTTCTTTGAGGAAGTGACCAAGTTGATAGATGAAGGAAGGGCTGTAGATGTCATCTACATGGACTTTAGTAAGGCGTTTGATAAGGTTCCCCATCGTAAACTAATGGAGAAATTGAAGTCACATGGTGTACAGGGTGTTCTAGCTAGGTGGATAAAGAACTGGTTGAGCAACAGGAGACAGAGAGTAGTAGTTGAAGGAAGTTTCTCGAAATGGAGAAAGGTGACCAGTGGTGTTCCACAGGGATCAGTGCTGGGGCCACTGTTGTTTGTGATATACATAAATGATCTGGAAGAAGGCATAAGTGGTCTGATCAGTAAGTTTGCAGATGACACGAAGATTGGGGGAGTAGCAGAAAGCATAGGGGATTGTCAAAGAATACAGGAGAATATAGATAGACTGGAGAGTTGGGCGGAGAAGTGGCAGATGGAGTTCAATCCGGGCAAGTGTGAGGTGATGCATTTTAGGAGGTCTAATTCTAGAGCAAACTATACTGTAAACGGAAGAGCCTTGGGAAAAGTTGATGAGCAGAGAGATCTGGGAGTTCAGGTCCATTGTACCCTGAAGGTGGCTGCACAGGTGGATAGAGTGGTCAAGAAGGCATATGGTATGCTTGCCTTCATCGGATGGGGTATTGAGTATAAGAGCTGGCAGGTCATGTTAAAATTGTACAAGACTTTGGTTCGGCCGCATTTAGAATACTGTGTACAGTTCTGGTCGCCATGTTACCAAAAGGATGTGGAAGCTTTGGAGAGGGTACAAAGAAGGTTTACGAGGATGTTGCCTGGTATGGAAGGTGCTAGCTATGAAGAGAGGTTGAGTAGGTTAGGATTGTTTTCATTAGAAAAAAGGAGATTGAGGGGGGACCTGATTGAGGTCTTCAAAATCATGAAGGGTATAGACAGGGTTGATAGAGATAAGCTTTTTCCCAGGGTGAGGGATTCAATAACGAGGGGTCACGCGTTCAAGGTGAGAGGAGAAAAGTTTAAAGGGGATACACGGGGAAAGTACTTTACACAGAGGGTGGTAGGTGCCTGGAACGCGTTGCCAGCAGAGGTAGTAGAGGCAGGCACGGTAGATTCATTTAAGGTGCGTCTGGACAGATGCATGAGTAGGTGGGGAACAGAGGGATACAGATCCTTAGGAATTGGGCGATAGGTTTAGACAGTGGATTTGGATCGGCACAGGCTTGGAGGGCCGAAGGGCCTGTTCCTGGGCTGTAAGTTTTCTTTGTTCTTTGTTCTTCTTTGTTCTATGATGCTGCTTGACCTGCTGTGTTCATCCAGCCCCACACCTTGTTATCTCAGAGTCTCCAGCATCTGCAGTACCTTTTATCTCTCACCCCACTTACCTCCTTTGGTTTCCTCCTTTATAGTCTTTTCAACAAAAATCTATAGATCTGTTTTAAAATTTGGAATTGATCAGGCCTCAAATTCTTTATGGAGATAGGAGTTACGGATTTCCACTACTTTCAACATGACTTGCTAACTTTTATACTCGATGCTCTGATCATTGAGTGCTGTATACCTACTTTACCACAATCACTTGTGTTGCCACTATCAGGGAGCTATGGACCTGAACCCCAAGATTCCTCTATATATCAATGCTCCTAAGTGTCCCACCATTTATTGTATATTTCTCTCAAATTGCATCATCCCACACTTGTCCAGATTAAACTCCATCTGTCATTTCTCCACCAACTTTTTGATGGAAACTTCATTAGATCCGTGAGGAATAAAAACAAAAATTGCACTGAAGTTACATTTTTATATCAAGGCATCGAAACCAGGAATTGAATCAGCATCAAAAAAATCGCACTTTCTGTTTTAATTCATACATGTATGATAATTTCATGTATTGAAAGATGAAATACTTACCGAATAGTTAGCCAGCTTGGGAACACAATGAAATATATTTCAATAGGCAATTTTGAGTAGCAGAGCAGAAAGTAAAAAAATAGTTTTTTTTTAACAGAAAATACGGAAAGATTCCTTCTTTCCCTACCTGTATCTGACAGCTTCTTGAAAACTAAGTGAAAACTCAGACTGGGGAAATAAAAATCCTCCAAGAATCCTAAGGATATCTATAAACTGCATTACTGCGGAGGATACCTGTTAAGAAATTGTGATCTCATATCAAAATGTAACACTTCAAGGGGTCTGTGGATTTTTAGGCTGCGCAACATTTTATTTTCTATCTCCATACCAGAAACTCTTTCTTTCAGCCTTTTACCTTTATTTGTGTGTGCATTTAATGTCACATTTTTTCACATTAGTAGGTAATAGAATTCTCCTTTATTTCATTCAAGAAAACCCTGTAAATGCCTCTTTCATTTAAATCTAGTTAATTACATCCTTAAATTAACCTGTGATATAGATACATGCTGAAAGAAATGTTTAAAACTTGTTGCGACTGACTGAGAGGGTATTAAAAAGGGAGCACAAACTACCCCTCCTCTGCTGGTCATTACACTCACTGCCAACAATATTTAAAGAGATTGTGAACTAGCTACAGCTTTAACATCAGGATTATTTATTGGACTACTGGTGCCATTGTACAAGTTTAAGCCAAAATAAAGTTTGAAAGTTGTCTGGTTGGCTCTGGGTTAGAATTTTGCTTATTTTCCTGAAGCAAACTATTTCTATATATTTGTGACTTGTTTGGTATGTTTCTTGTTGAAATTGAACATGACTAAAAGGATGATGGGAAGTCACACAGGACAAGCTGCTAGAAGATGGAGAAAGACACTCATCAAGCTGCTGTATGTATCTTCAGGGAACAAATCTCTTCCCTTAACATCAGTAGAAAGCAATGTATATAATGAATGGGCTTCAGCTTATGTATTTACCAAGACTCTCAAGCCAATTTTTGTTGTTACATCAATGAAGTATTGTTGAATTGTAGTCAATGTTGTGATATCAGAAGTACGATAATCATTTTGTGAATAGTAAGCTCTCCCAAGCAGCAGTGTAATAATAACCAGATAATATGGGTGTTTTGGTGCAATTAATTGGAGGAATAAATACTGCATCTGATAGGGCAGACAGGCCCTTGGTTTAACAATATATTCGAAGGACAATAGCTCCAACAATGCAGTATTCCCTCATAACTACACCAGAATGTCAGCTGAGCTTTAGTGTTCAAATCTGTGGACTGGAGCTTGCTAACTCAGAGGTGTAAGTGCTACCAATCAAGCCACAGCTGGAATACAAAGTAGATCCATGTAAGCAGTGCCCAGAATCGAACCCTTTTCATTTAAATAGAATTCTGCTGTAATCCCTCCAGGACCAATATGATATTTGGTGCATTACACTGAGTGCATAAATGGGATTGAACCAAAGCTTTCTATAACCATAACTTTTGTACTAAATGTAGAAAATTAGGTTTAAATAATGCCAATAAGTTTAAGAAAAGTTTAACGCAACAAAATATTCATTGGTAATTCATTAAGGACTGCATTAACAGCAACAAATGTAAATTCCTAGTAATGGTGCTGGCAATGTTTGGGTGCAGAATCAGGCAGGAGTGTTTTTTTTTAAATTCAACATATTACCACAGTGAATTCTGGCAAAAAATTCAAATGTTACATTTTTGTGGGAGATTCACATTTAATTATATCTGTAGTCTACACTTGCCGCCTGGAGGGGCTATTATGTTCACTTTTTAGTTCTAAACATTTAATTATTTCTGAAACTGATCTTATAAATAATTAACTAAATAACCTATTTATGACACATGACATTGGACAATTCTGTATTGGTCTGTACAATAGATTGCTGGTTGTCAAAGCGTTATAATTTAATCAATAAGATTCATTGAGTTTGATAATGGACTCACTTATTAAATTTTACACAATTGATGCATTTACAGTATTAAAAAACAAATGGAATGATATAAATCTAATGCAAAACAGATTTATTGCTTGATATATTAGATATGGAACTGTTCAATAAATGAGGCAGGAAAAAATAAAGATTAGTAAATCTTTTGATGTCAACAGTGCGCATTATTATGGTAAATTTAGCAGTATTAACTGATGTGAGTTACAATGTAACTTGATTGGAAATGGTAATCCATCCCTCCAAGAAGTGTAATTGTTTTAAAAGAACACACATGCCATTACTAACTTAATGGATATTTGTTGGCTGACTGGATCAGCAAATTTTCTTTATTTCTATAACTAATTAAGAGATAAAAGACTCAATCATCCATTACAATACTTCATCACTCTCCAGTGACAAAGAATGAATAGTCTTCCTTTTATTGTTTTAATGCTATATAGATTCAGATAACCGATCAGAATTTTAGTTAAAGGCCCAAGAGTGTGAAATCATAGTTATTTGTAAAACATACTTCACATCACAAAGCAATTTTCCGGTAGTAATGTTATGTCAATATTCTTTGACAGAAGACAAATGCAGTTATTATTTTGCAATTATGTGTTTGGTCAAGTTTGAGATTCACAAAAAGAAGCAATTTCATATATTGTTTCCATTGAACTAGGAAAATTATTTTAAATAAACAGATCTTTGCTCTCTGTAATTTTACTGCACATGTAATGTGAGCTCTTGGAGAAAGCACAATCTCATGTGTACACTTAAGTAAAAACACTAATTGGCTACCAATTTAATGTCTCCATCAAGACTAAATTGATCAAGGTAAGTAGTAAACTTTAGAGAAACAGATCTATTTGTGAACTTCTGGATAGTAATGCCACATCTTTGTGTAGAAATAGATAGATTGTTACTAACAGGTTGCACTTAATGGCATAGATTTAACACGAAAATTAACTTTTGGCAATAGTAATTCACAACAATGAGAAAGCCAATTATTAGGGATCAAATCTAATCAATTTGCCTGGTACCAGTTCCTGAGGTGTTCAATCCTGTACTTATCTGAATCAGTCTAGGCCTTAACTTAAAGCCATTAATACATAGACCAGGTTATGACATTACAGCTGCGATTTGGGAGTCAATCCTTTATAAGTGGCCATCACTGTTAACGCTGATCTGTTCTGCCCTCGTGACTTGTCTTAAATGCAATGTTTTTTTTTGCACTGATATTGTATTTGCACTTGATGAGCTGATACTTACATTAGCTCCCGTAACATAAGAACTAGATATGAGTTAAGTAGGATTGAAAAATGCAGCAGACAATTAACGCAGCTCTTAGGTCTGCATATATATTATAACCACAGGCATCACCATGTTTGAACAATTTAGTTACAAACTGCAGATAGTTCCCTCAGCATGTCTTGCTGTAATTGGCCCCAGTCAGATGGGTTTTCTTTTATTATTTACTCAGGGAGTGTGGGCATCTCTGGCTGGCCAGTGTTTATTGACCATCCCTACCTGCCCTTGAGAAGGTGGTGACGACCTGCCTTTTTGAACAGTCCACGTGGTGTAGGAAGATTCACAGGTTGGTGTGCAGCTTGGAGCGTAACTTGCTGGTGGCATTGTTCCCATATAACTGTTGCCCTTGTCCTTCTAGATGAATGAGTGATGGATGATTTATTTATTGTCACTTGTACTCTACAGTGAATAATACAGTAGAATATAGTGGAAAGCTTCACCACAATCAGTACTATTTTGAATAGTTTAAGAATAAAAAGGATGAAAGATGTAACTAAAGGAGAATAGTTTAAGAATGAAAAGGATGAAAGAGGTAACTGAGAGCCCTGACTGGCTCACCAATGATACCAGCACAACCCTTCTCCTCAATTGCCTCACCTCTATCTGAGCCAGATGTACCAATGTAGGGGTCTTTACTCTTTAGATGCCATCTCTTCGCTGCTGGGCCCACCTCACCGATGCTGCCATTGATGCCGATGTCAGGTCCCATGCTGAACCCACACCCACCCTGCTACCAGGAGTCCCTAACTCCACTGCTGCCTCAATAATACATAGAGTCCCGGTCCTGGGCATACCCCACACTGCTGCCACTGCAACCACCACCTCGCCGAAGCCAGGAGTACACGCACTGGCCCTACTGCAACAAGGTGTCCCTGGCTCTGCTGCCAGGCCAGCCTGCCATCGCAGTCTTGCCACAAGTCCTCCGGCTGCTCTCCTCCAAGATGTCACCTTGCTGATGCTGCCATCTTGAAAATTCCACCTTCACCACTGTCTCTGACTGCTAGAGGAGCTTTGCTGCTGTTGTTGCCGCTGCTGCCACTACCACCACCTCCAGTCACTGTAAAGAGCCACATCCACAACCACCTCCAACCACTGTGAGGAGCTGCCATTCTGAACATGGCCCGCTCAAACTGTCACACCAATTTCAACAATTACACTGCCACATAAGACTCCAAATCAAAGAAAAATGAAAGAAAAAGAGCAGAAATAAAAAAAAACATAAAAGAAATAAAATATGCAGGAGCATATGAGCCCCATGCAACAGACTGCATGCAGCTCTTCTACTCCGCTGCCATCATGAATTGGTAATGGTTGTGGGTTTGCAAGGTGGTTTCTCGGGATATTTGGCAAATTTCTGCGTTCTGCATCTTGTAGATAGTACACACTGCTTCTACTCAGTGCCAGTAGTGGAGTCACTGCATATTTGTGAATGTGGTACCAATCAATGATTTCAAACTTCTTGAGTGTTGCTGGTACTGCACTCATCCATGTAAGTGGGAAGTATTCCATCACACTCCTGCATTGTTCCTTATAGATGGTGGACAGGCTTTGGGAAGTCAGGAGATGCGTTAGGCATTGCAAGATCCCTAGTCTCTAATTTGATCTTGTAGCCATTGTATTTATATGGCTAGCTCGTTCAGTTTCTCATCAATGGTGATCCCAAATGTTGATAGTCAGGGAGTCTATGATGGCAACACCATTGAATGTCAAGGGGGAGTGGAGATGGCTGGAGATGGTGCTTAATATTGTGTAGTCAACAGCAAACATCTGACTTTATAATAGAGGAAAAGTCATGGATAAAGCACTTGAGGGTGGTTGGATCTGGGATTCTACCCTGAGAAACTCCTGCAGAAATGTTCCGTGTTAAATGAGTGAACCCAACAAACAGCAGTAGTTTCATGGTCATCATTAGACTCTTAATTCCAGCCATTGTGGATTGCAAATTCTACCATCTGCCAAGGCAGTTTATGAACTCAGGTCCCTAGAACATTACCTGAGTTTCTGAATTAATAGTCTAGTGAAAATACCACGAGGCCATCACTTCCCTTTGTGTATTTATTCCATGGTGATGATATCATGAGTATATATAATATATTACATATTAATTGTGAGACATTACACAACAGGTTATGTTTACTCTGCTGCTGGTATGAAACTGACTTCCCCTCTTTTTTGGCTTTTCATCACAGCTTTAATTTTCCCTTTCATATAAGTTCAATTTTTAAATTGATGTCAAGTTCTAGTATTGCAGTATATTCTGATTAACTGCTTGATAATGTTATCTGCTTTCTTGTGTACTCAACCAGGTTGCCTTTGTAATGCTGTTTGCAGGTTTGATTGTACATGTTATAATCATTATATATTCAGATTTCAATATACTACAAAATTATGCTGAAGAACGTACTTAACTTGTATACTTTGCTAGTCAGGCTACATTTTTATTGTGATTTTCAGTAACAAATTCATGTAATTATTTTTGGTTGAAATTGATTTCCTCCAGTTGCCAGTCATGTGCTTAGGCTTATAGATAATTAGCTTTGCCACTTCCAATCACCAGTGGTAGGTGGGAAATAGTCAGTTTCTATTACAGTCACATTAAAAGGAAGATTAGCAATGGCTTCTGGTCACAGAGGCAATTTGAATGTGTCTATGTGACTGCAAATCATCCAACAGTTGGCATTTATTGAAAAGTGTCCAACTCTGTAACTCACAAGATGCAGTTCCTTCTGCAGACAAAGTAGGACCAGAGCACTCACTAATTTTGATTTTATTTAGGTAGTATTACAAGGGGTCTATGCAATCAATTGTTATGAATGCTGATGCCACCCTAATTTAACAGTGGGACTCACAGTGATGTTTTCTCTGGACAGACATGAAATTTACCGCTTTCCACTTAGGTGGGATGACAGTTGACAAAAATAATTGAAATGGATCACCCAATGGAGCAGCCAGCTTCTTAGATGGCTTTGGGAAACCCAGACCTTTGTACCATTATAAAACTTCAAGCATAATTAATTACATGTCAGCCTTGTTCATTCTAATTAAAAATCTTTTTAATCAAGTATTTATAGGAATAAATATGCCAATATAAATGTGGCAAGAGGTCGAAAACATGGAATATTTACAGTGCTTTAAGCAACATCAAATTTACCTGACTGTCTATAATGGAATTATCATGAAAATTTGTAAATGCTCCAAATATCTGACCCAACAGAAGTGAAGTTCTGGAAGTCAGTTACAATGACACTTCCAAAGCCTGAAAATAAAAGTGCTTCACATTTCATTACAACATATAAGCTTGTGAACCTTCCAATTACTAAGAGCAACTTAGATCTGGCACTAAAGGGGCAATTTTGTTGCCAATCAAGACACAAATACAGCAGTCAAAGATAGTGATCCAATAGTGATTTGCAAGTAGTGCATCCTACACCCTACCTACTTGCTGCGTGAAAAAGCTTTTTCTCACCTCACATTTACAAACAAAAAATTGTCCTTCTTCTTTGAGATGGTTATTCCCAAACATTTATGAGTAGCAAATGCTATTGCCATTTATAAGCCCAAACCTGGATGCTGTCCAGGTCATGTTTCATATGAACATGAGATGTTTCAGCACCTGAGGAGTCACAAATGATGCTTTCTTATAACTGATTCATTCTTGGATTAGGGGCATCACTGGCTGAGTCAGCACTTAGTGTTCATACTTTGCAATCATCAACAAACATCCCCACTTATCACTTTATGTTGGAAGGAAGTTCGTTGATGAAGCAGCTGAAGGAAGTTGAACCTAGGTCCCTGAGAAACTCCTGCAGTGATGTGTTGGAGCTCACATGACTGAGCTCCAAAAAAAAACCATATTCCCTTATGCCAAATAAGACTCCAAATAATAAAGAGCTTTCCTCCTGATCCCCATTGATTCCAGTTTCGCTCAGGCTCCTTGCTGCCGCAGTCAATGAAATGCTTCCTTGATGTCACAGGCAGTTCCCTTCACCTCCTCACCACCACCAGCACCCCTGAAACCCAACCCCACCTCCTGGTTCAGCTCTTTATCCATTTTGAAACAAGATGTAATGAAGTCAGGAGCTGAGTGTGCTTGGCAGAATTCAAGCTGAACATCAGGGAGCAAATTATTGTTGAATAATTGCCACTTGATAGCAGAGTCAATGCTCCCTTCCATCACTTTACTGATGATCGAGAAGAGACTGAAGAGGCTATAATTGGGTGGGCTGGATTGGCCTGAATTTTGTGAAAAGGACATGCCTAGGCAATTTTCCACTTTGCCAGACATATGTCAATGTTTTGGCCGCAAGTGGAACAGCTTGGTTAGTGACCCAGTTAATTCTGAGCTCAAGGTTACCTGTAAATATGTTGGAAGCAGGTTGAATTAGGCATTCAATAGGATAATAGGTGATTATTTAAGTAGAAATAATGTAGAGAGGTGTAGGAGAAATATAGGAAACTGGCATTAAATCCTAATGTTCATTTGGAGAGCCAGCATGGATATGATGAACTGAACAGCATTGTAACAATTGTGTGATATTGTGATTTTTCAGTAATTTTGCTAAAATTCTTTCAGCGTCTATAACCTTTGTAGTATTCTGTATCTTCAGCTGTTTCTGGATGTCAGATTGATTGAATCAAACTGCCTGAAGACTGTCATCTGTAATGTTGGAGTCCTCAGGTAGAGACAGAAATTGTTCACTCATTTCTGTCTGAAGATTATTGCAAATGTTTCAGTCTTGTCAGTGATGTGCTGGACTCCCCAATCACAGAAGAAGAGGACCTTTGTGGAGCTGCCTGAGTTATGAGGAAGGGTCAATTGACCCAAAACATCAACTCTAATTTCTCTCCACAGATGCTGCCAGACCTGCTGACCTTTTGCAACAATTTCTATTTCTGTCCAGGATTGATTCCTGTTAGTGGTAATGATAGTTTCGGAGACTTACCAGGCCATGAAGTTATTCATAATGGTTGAATACAAATTCCGTATTCTGGCTCACAATTTCTTGTGGCTACCTAGTGTTGATTTGGTAGTTTGAAATCTATTCCATTGAATACAATGTTAGTGCCACACAATATGAAAGAAGTTATGCTCAAAGTGAAGACAGGACTTTTGATCCACAAAGAGTGTGTGATGGTCACTTTTATCAATGCTGTCATGAACAAGTGCATCTGTTACAGTTAGATTTGTGAGGAAAAAGACAAAGAGGTCTCCCTTTTGTTGGTTTCCTCACCTCCTGCTGCTGGCTCAGTCTAGCAGTTATGACCTTTGGGTCTCAGTCAGTCATGATGCTACACTTGGTGATGGACCTCAGTGGGCACTACCCATTGTACATTCTGTGATCTTAATGTCTTCAGTGAGTCCTCTAAATAATGTCCATAATGGAGTCAAACTGATTCAGCAGCTGGTTGGGGGACAGTGTGGCTTGTAATCAGCAAAATGTTTCCAGAATCAATTGGCCTAACAGCAGGAGAGCAGGCAGACCATCCACCACTCTCCCCATCCCTGGTAACACACCAATGGCAGCAAGAAGGCAATGAGCACACCACACTCTGCTATCCCACACAATTCTTCATCCACCAACCCCTCCAGCACCAACTCATATCCTGGACTCGATAAAACTCTACCCAATGAGTGCGACTATGTCAATCTCTTAATTGGCTTGTTTGTGAGACAATTATGGCATAAATCCCAGACGTGAGTCGGGAAGACGTCAGTTGAGTAGCATATACCTTTGTTGTTCCTGGTGCCCAGACAGATGTAGGCTGGTTGGTTCACTTTTATTCATGTTATAGGCTTTTGCAGTGCTTTTATTCAAATAAGATGGGTCACTTCAGAGGGAAATTAGAAGTCAACCACATCACTATGGGTCTGAAGTCATACTAGGCAAGAGTGGAGAAGGATGGCAGATCTACTCTCCTAAGTAATACCATTGAATACAAATTTCTACCAGGGCTTTTACAGGTTTTATGATCATCATCACTGATTTCTCATTCCATATTTATTTATAAATTAAATTTAAATGCCCTCAGCTTCGAAGGATTTCAATTCTTGTCTCCAGAGCATTAGTCCAGACATCTGGGTTACCAATTTAGTACTATTGCTATTATAGCGCTGTTCCCCATCCAAACGAAAAAGCCTTGGTTTTCTTCTTTGTGCCCTGAGTACTCCCTCACCTAGCAGGCAAAAAATTAAGATGACCATTGCTATCGCATAAAGAGAAATCAACAGCAGGATAACAATACCAGTCTTTATATTACTTAGCTTAACCCATTCCTTACGGTACAAAATAAACATAGCACCCTTGATAGATAAGCAGTGAGATCAGTTTGATAAGCAAAGTTGTGAATAGAAGAAAAAGAAGAACCTCCAAACTCGAAGTGCCTCGACAGTTCATTACTCACAATGGCACAAAATCCTACCAACTGAGTAAGTATTCATTGTTGCTTTAAAAATTGCTTTCAGTCATGTTAGTTTCTGAAGCCAGTCGCACTGGATTTTATGCAGCAAGTTGGCCAGACTTAACTAGTTATGAGGTTCTTCCTGTATTCTGTGGGTGTTTTGCCCACTTTTCAGCACCTACTTAAAATGGCAATTGATGTCTTCCCAGTGGGAAAGGGGCAGAAGTCAGTTTTTGAAAGTTTAATCAATTACCCACTCTATTTCTGCCAGGCGGCTCAGGTTAAAATCAGAACCTACAAATAAATCCTGTAAGTTTCAGGCTCCTGAATTCTGTCTGCGCGTAATTGATGAGGCAAAATGAGTAGCAAATTACACAGATTTAAACCGAACAATTCAAAACTGGAAGCTGTCTATTATAATCAATCATGTAAAAATCGTGCTTGTCACCTCTCTTTAGTTCTCCACATGGCTAATTTACTCAATTATAATATGACTTTCAATCAGTTTCGCTCTTACACTTAATTGGTTAAATCAAGGCGAAAAGGAACAAAAGCTAGGATCAAAATGTGAAAAATGTCTCCAGGTATATGAATAATGCTTCATGTCATTAGACCTCATGTGTGCCTTAAGGCAAATCACTAACATAGATTATAGAATCTAACTCCGATTGACCTTTCTATCAGATTTTGGACTAGCGTAAGCATTTATTTATTATTCCTGTCAGCTTCAGCAAGGATGTGGACATAAATTTGCAGTAACTCCGGTCCATCCATTCATTCTTCCCTTTGTCAGCATCTACTCATGTAACTGAGCCTAGTGATCTGCTACAGCTATAGTAATTGTTCAATTTCTTTCTCTTGTGCTTATTGTTCGCATTTGACTTCAATTGAACTATACGTCCATCAGCAGTTCATCCTTGAAACTGTCCCATAGATCAACTGCAACAGAAGAGTGCTTGTGTAGAAGGTCAAACACTGTATGTAAGGCGTCTTCCTTGTCTTTGAAGATGGATTCAAAATACATGCAGAGTTGGTCTGCCAAAAGCCGAGCAACAGCTGCAACATCCTTTGGCAGAGAAGCTCGGGCAGTGCCTCGCTCTATGTGCATTTTCATTATGATAGCCATGTTCATGCTGTAATCAAAACTTGGTTGATGGAGGCAAAATTGATACTCATTTGACATGCAACTTCCTGAAAGTGTTTCAGCAGCTTGAACCATACTTCCAGTTTGACCATTCTACCTGTGTGTCGTGATTCATTGCCATATTGCATGCATTGCCTGGTTTTTTTTTAGGTTAGCCCCACTTGGTGCTCAGTCATGAAATGTATCTGGCTCCATCTTGTTTTAACAATCATTTATCATCATTTGTTGATGACCCTCCTGTTCCATGTAATGCTGTGTGATCTATATATTTCACTGAGTTTTGAGTTCTGAAGGATGTTCATTGGACCTGAAATGTTAATTTTGAATTCTCTCCACAGATGCTGCCAAACTCATAAATTTTCCAACAATTTCTGTTTTTGTTTCTAGAAATTTCATTATTTAGCGAAGAGATTAAAAATGAAATGGAGGTAAAATTGTTTTATAGCAGAAGTATAAAATGAGCTCATAACAAAACAACAGGCAGTTTTTCATCATGATGCTTATTATTTTCCATTGGCTTGGAAACTATTACCAATTTCGAACCAAGTGACAGTGAAAATGAGAATCAAGATTCCAAAATGGTATGAACTTTCATTCTGTGAACCACAGTGTAAAGAGATTTGGGTGCAGTGAGAAATGATTTGCTATTGGCCCATTTTTCATTACTGAAGTAGACCAACTTCACTTCTACAGAGAGTTTTGCGAAGCCAGTTCATGGAATCTTCCCAGGCCTTCAACGACATGTCCAATGGGAGAATCATGTGAGAAGCCAGGTGAGGTCTTTCTCAACATCAGGAGCAAAATGTTACATTTTCTGACTAAATTCCAGGCAGTCAGACAAGATTCTTGCTGGTGAAAGTCCTATTAATGGAGATGATCATTCATTATTACCCTTGGAGTGCACCAGAATGATTATTGGAATGCTGCTGCAAGGAACATTTATGTACAGGATCTGGCATCCAGCTCATTGATTCGATCAGTCTCCATCTCAGGTTTGCTCATTGTTTTCTTACTATTCACTCCATTAGAGTCTATAAAGATACTCACAGCATCCCCTGTGCTAGGAATAGTAAGATAATACACTTAAATACATAGCTAATGAGCTGGTATGGAGGGAGGGCTTCAGACATGTGGATCATTGTGATGTCTTCCAGGGCAAGTTTGGCATGTACAAGAAGGACAGGTTTCAGCTTAGCTGAAGGGAGTTCCTGGCAGGGAGGTTTGCTAGTGCCACTGGGGAGGGTTTAAACTAGTGTGGCAGAGGTATGGGAACCAGAGCAGTACGTCAGCAAGGAAATTGACTAAGGAGGAGCCAGAGACTATGGCCAGTAAAGCTAAAACGAAAAACAGACCAGGAGAGGTTACTGATATTGACGGGATTGGTAATCTGATTTATTTTAATATGAGGAATATGGCAGATGAATTTAGAGCTTAGATTTGTGATATAACAATGATGTTGTATCTATTACAGAGACTTGGTTAAAAGGGGGACAGGACTAGCTGGTTAATGTTCTGGGATTTAAATAAGTCACACAAGATTGAGAGGGATGTAAAAGAAGTTACTGATTAGGGAGAATTTGCATTCTTAATGAGGGAGGACACTTTGGAGGGCTCATCCAGTGAGGCCATATGAGATGGAGTTCAGGAATAGGAATGATGCAATCATTTTGAAGGGATCGTACTATAGGCCTTCCAATGGCCAATGGGAAATAAAGGAACAGATATATGAATAAATTGTGGAGAAATGTAAAAACAACAGAGTTGTTGTGAGTGATTTTAACTACCCTTATATTGACTGGGACTTTCTTAGTGCCAGGGGCTTGGATGGGGTGGGGGGGTGGGGGTGTGTGTGGAGGAATGGTGATGTTTGTTAAGTGGATCCAGAAGGGTTTCTTGAAGCAATATGTAAATAGCCTAACCGAGGGAAAGGGCCGTACTAGACCTGGTACCAGGAAATGAGCCCAGCCAGGTAATTGAAGTTTCAGTGGGGGAGCATTTCAGGAAAAGTGACCATAACTATGTAAGTTTTAAGTTACCTGCAAATACAGATAAGGCTCGTCCTCGGGTGTAAGTACTAGATTGGAGGAAGGCTAACCGTGATAATAACAGGCAGAAACTGGGGTATGTAGGTTGGGGATGGCAGCTTGAGGCTAAATCCACATCTGCCATGTGGGAATCTTTTAAAGGTCAGCATGTTCCTGTGAAAATGAAGGATAAGGGCAAGATTCAGGAACCTTGGATGACAAGAGAAATTGTGATCTTATTTAAAAAGAAAACAGAAGCATTCATAATGTTTAAGAAACTGAAGGCAGACAGATCCCTCAAAGAATGTGAAGAAAACAGGAAAGAACTCAAACAAGGAGTTTGTAGGGTTAAAATGGCCAAGTAATGTCCTTGGCCAACAGGATTAAGGAAAATCCCAAGGTGTTTTATATATATGTAAGGAGCAAGAAAGTAACTGGGAAAGGATTGGTCCACTCAAGAACAAAGGAGGGAATTTATGCCTTGGAGTCCCAGGTGAGTGAATTGGAAACTCAGATGTCATACAGGGTTAGTGGTATGAAGGAGCTGGGTGGATATGGGTAAGTGAGGGAAAAATTCGCATGCAATTGTGAGAGTGCTAGTGTATGAACCTTTTTGGGGGGACAGTACGGCAGCAGAGATAGAGTAAATATAAGGTAGAAGAAAAAAGTTGATAGCGCATTGATGCTCTTCTTACACAGTTAAGCGTTCTTCCAGGTGGCTGACAGCATACTGACCTGGGTGGCTACCTCAGAGTACGTTGGCAGGATCTGGTTTTGTGGTGTTTTCTGCCAGTCCCATGGGAGGAAGGCATCAATCCTCAGCACCACCCCATCCACCAGAACCTCCAAGACCTCCTGCAAATCAGAATATCAATCTACTCATATCTGCCATGCCAGGGGCAAATGTGACAAACTGAACAAGGCAGCTCCTGACTGTGAGTGCTTGACTGCAATCACAACAGCCCATTAAAGATGATACCTGTGCCAGGGATGGTGGCAGTAGTGAGTCCTTTGGATTACAATGAATGGGAGAATTAAGCTAACATTGAATGAGAGTGGAGCCAGAGGAATGAGGTAAGTAGTTAATGAAATAATTAAACAGAGTCAAAAACAAATGGATCATAAGCTGGCACTTTCTCAGGCTGACAGGAGTCTTGCCTACCAATCAAAAAACCATTGGGGAAGCTCTGTCAGTTCCATGGGGGGAGAGGCAATGGTGTTGAATACTTAATTGTCTGCTGTTCGACCTTCCCAGCCACTAAGCTCTGCTTTACCAATCAGAGACCAGTGGCTCTTCATTGCCACCAGTGCAAGTGGCAGTAGTGGTTGCTGGCGGCACTGCAATAATCCAGGGTGTTGCATCATGGAGGGACCTTAGGCCACTTATGTGAAGGCAGGATATGTGACATGCAGTGGGAGGCAAGGACATCAGAGGCACGGGCAGGCGTTGTCTTCAGCCAATCTTCATGTCCATCAATCAGTTACAAAGTTTAAAATGGCCAACAAAAAAAAGTAAGAGAATTAGGAGCATTTTAGAATTTGCAAAGATGAACCAAGAAAAATATTCAGAAGTAAAAGTAACACATGAGAGTAAACATGCCAGAAAAATAAAAATAGACTGTAGAAGCTTCTGTAAATGTGTAAAAGGTAACGAAAATAAATGTTGATCCATTACATTACAACTGACAGGAGAATTTATGATGCAGAATATGAAATGTCAGAGTTATAACCAAGTTTGTAGGTGTGCACTGTTTCCTTTTCCCATTCTTTCAGTGGTCAAACCGAGTTTTAAAATTAGTAAGGTTGGTTATACGTGTCAAGTTCAGAATTTTTTAAAAAGTGAGAAAGATTTTTTAAGTCAAAAAAATTGTCTATCACCAAAAAACAACTTTCTCAAGAACTCAAAAGATTATTAGCAAACAGTTTAGATTATACAAATGGAGCGGAGGCATTGACATAATGATAATGTCACTGGGCTAATTATTGAGAACCCCAAACTATTGCTCTGTAGACATGAGTTCAAATACTACCACGACAGATGGTGAAACATGAATTTAATAAAAATCTAGAATTAAAACAAAGCTTGCCTAATGACAAACATAATTGACGACATAACAAGCATGGGGCTGGATGAACACAGCAGGTCAAGCAGCATCATAGGAGCAGGAAAACTTGACGTTTCGGGCCTAAACCCTTCATCAGAAATGGCAGAAATCATCAGAAATTCATCAGAAATCATCATTTCTGATGAAGGGTTTAGGCCCAAAACGTCAAGTTTTCCTGCTCCTATGATGCTGCTTGACCTGCTGTGTTCATCCAGCCCCATGCTTGTTATCTCGGATTCTCCAGCATCTGCAGTACCTTTTATCTCTCACAAACATAATTGACTATTGTTGTAAAAACCCATATGTTTCATTAATGTCCTTTAGGGAAGAAAATCTGTTGGCTTTACCCTGGCTTGGCCCACATGTATCTCCAGAGCCACTACAATGCGGTTGGCCCTTAAATGCCCCCTGAATTGACTCTAGCAATCCAATCAGATGAAGAGGCAATTAGAGATAGATAATAAATGCTGACCCAATATATCTACTGAAAAAAAGGTCCAATCACAGGTTGTCCCAAATGGTGGGGAAAGAAACCATTCAACCAATGAAGTCTGCACCGACCCTCTGAACAGCATCCTACTCAGACCCAACCCCCAACTTATCTGCATAACGTCACATTTATTACGGCTAATTCACCTAGCATGGGCATGCCTGGACACTGCTGACAATTTAGCATGCACAATCCACCTAACCTTACTCATCGTTGGAGGAAACCAGGGCAACCGGTGGAAACCCACGCAGACACAGGGAGAACATGAAAGCTCCACACAGACAGTCACGCTAGGCTGGAATCAAACCCAGGTCCCCGGCACTGTGAGGCAGCCGTGCTAACCACTGTGTCACCATGCTGCCCTTGATATTTGTGGCACTTAAATGCCAGATGATGACTATCTCCAACAGAAGTGAATCTAACCTCCACCTTTGTGTTCAATAGCATTGCCTTTGGTTATTTCCAAACTTTTGACATCTAGGGTTACCACTGAGCAGAAGGAACTTTTTTTTTAAATAAACGAAGAACTAACTAAATAAAATCGAGAAGCAGGGCCAGGCAATTAGTTGAACCTACATGTTGTGAGAGCTGATGGACCTCATTGTGGTTCATGTGACCACATGTGGACCAAGCATTGGTTGTTTGAGGAACTCTGGCTCAGAGTTGTTGAGCTTCAATCGGAGCTTTGAACACTAGGATACATCAGGGAGGGAGAGAGTTGCCGAAGTGTCAGAATGCAGTTACATCCCTCAGATTAACAACTTTGAATTCGGTCAGTGGTCAGGGGCAGGAGGGTATGACAACCAGCAAGGCAGGTGGAGGGATCCAGGAGGTAGTGCTGAAGGAGCTTTAGCCTTTAAGCCTGTCTAGTGCATATCAGATTCTTGCCCCTCATTTGGATGACAGTGGGGGCCGTAGGGAGAATGAACAAACTGACCATAGCACCACGGTGGAGGGAGCCACTCTGCAGGGGGAGAAAGAGAAATAGCATAATTGGTAATCGTTTAGTTAGGAAAATAGACAATGTTCTCTGTGGCCAGGATCAAGAGTCCCAAAGGCTGAGCTGCCAGCCTAGTGCCCAGGTTCAAGATATCTCATCTAGGCTTCAGAGGAATTTGGAGTGAGAAAGGAAAAACCCAGTTGTCATGGTCCATGTAGATACCAATGATGTAGGTAGAAAGAGGAAAAACGTTCTGCTGAAGGAATATGAGCATACAGGGGCTAAATTAAAAAGCAGAGCCAAAAAGTTAATAATCTCTGGATTACTCGCTGAGCCATGAGCAAATTGGCACAGGGTCAACAAGATTAAAGAGGTAAATGAGTGACTCAAAAATTTGTGTAGGAGGAACAGGTTTGAATTCATGAGACATTAGCATCAGTACTGGGGAGTTGTTTAGATAGATGGCCTCCACCTGAATAATGCTGTGACTAAAGTCCTGGTGTTGCACCTAACTAGGGCTCTATATAGGGCTTTAAACAAAATTAATAGTCTGGGTGGGGGTGTTTACTGTGTGGAAAACTAGAAAATCAAAGGTTAAGGAGGAGGTGGGAGTGCAGGTTAGTCATTAAGTTGATCATTTCGAGAATATAAAAGGAAGGGCATGGAATGTGTGAATGTCTTATTGTATCAGGGAACCATAAAAGTGTAGGGAAACCCGATTACACAACAAATTTAAAGCCTTTGTATTTTAATGCATGATGCATTCAGAATAAGGTCACTGAACTGACGACACAAATTGAGGTTAATGAATATGACCTTATAGTCATTATGGAAATATAGTAACAAGGAGATCAAAACTGGGAACTTAACATTCAGGGTATTTAACCTTTTGGAGAGACAACAGAGATGAAGATATTGGTGGGGTAACATCTTAATGAGAAAGACATGAGCTCAGTTGTTAGAGTTGATCTAGGCTCAGATGATATAGAGTCCATTAGGGCAAAGGTGAAAAATAGCATGGGAAAGAAGACATTGATAGGAGTAATGTACAAATCCCCACGCAGTAGCCACTCTGTGGGAAAGGCTACAGATCAACAAATAATAGGAGCATCTAAAAAGAATTGAATAATGCTTATGGCTGACATTAATTTTCATGCTCATTGATAAATCAAATTGGGAAGGTTAGCTAGAATAATGATATGATAGACTGCATTAGGGATAGTTTCTTAGAGAAATATGTCACAGACGCAACCAGAGAGCCCACTATCTTGGGTCTGGTAGTGGGTTATGAGACAGGTTTAATACATAACCTCAGAGTAAAAGAACCCTTAGGAGGTAGACATCATAAAGTGACAGAATTTAATATACATTTCAACAGTGAGAAACTTCGGTCAGAAACAACTGTGTTTAACTTAAATAAAGGGAATTACAGGGAAATGAGGACAGAGTTAACTAAAGTGAGCTGGAATGAACAGTAAGCGAGAAGTGGCAGACTCTTACAGATGTAATTCATGACTCTCAGCAAAAGTATATCTGAGTAAGTAGGCAATATTCTAAGAGAAGAATAAACCAACTGTGGTTAACCAAGAAAGGCAAGGAGAGTATCAATTTGAACAAATAAGTGTAAATGGAAGTGAAAGTCAGTGGTAGCAGGGAACAGTCTGTGACCAAATCTGCGTTAATAGATGGTACCCTTTTAAACTAAAAAACGTTTGCCTCTACGCAGTCTATATCTCTTCAATCCCTGCCTATTTATGTACCTATTGAGATACATCTTAAACATGGCTATTGTATCTACTTCTAGAACATCCTCTGGCAGTGCATTCCGGGTGTTTACCACTCTCTGTGTAAAAAAGTTGCCTCACACATCTCCTTCAAACATTCAGAGATAAAAGGTACTGCAGATGCTGGAGAATCCGACATAACAAGCATGGGGCTGGATGAACACAGCAGGTCAAGCAGCATCATAGGAGCAGGAAAACTTGACATTTCGGGCCTAAACCCTTCCCGAAACGTCAAGTTTTCCTGCTCCTAT
>JAHRHZ010000144.1:68270802-68294741 GCA_024137785.1 Ginglymostoma cirratum
GCATGGGGAATACAGGTATATAGGGACTGGACGTCCATAGTAAAAATGAGGTGTTGGGGACCTGGGAATTGGAAGTTCTGGAGGAGGTGGAGGGCGTGGGTGGTGTCACGGACGTAGGTACATATGAGGCTGGTTTGTGTATTGGAGTACGGTGAGCAGACTGACTGGCATCCCACATTCTTGCTATGAACATTTATGGGGCGGGGGGCGGAGGTGAGCGGGGGGAGTTGGGGGGGGGGGCGGCGCACCGTGTGGGGAGCGGGGCTTGGGGCATGCCCTTGCCAAAATCGGAGGATGGACGGTAAGGGCAGTCCCAGCATCTTCTGTATATGACATCGGGGATCCCATTGATAGGCTGAGGGACAGAGAACATTCTGGAAGGATGAAGCATGGAGGGATAAGAAGGGACACCTGGTGGCCATTCTCTCAGTGAAGATTCACCCTGACTCAGCAACGCTGGAGAGACAGAGAGAAGGTGACCACGAGACCAACCTTCACCAGGTTCATTAGAGCTGACTACACATTCTGGCCAAGTTCAACTGCATGGGTAGTATCTGGTCCTAGTCTAGTAGCCAGTATTAGTTACACATGGCACTACATCAAAAATTGATAGCCTGTGCTCAAAATAATTCAATCAGGAATGTCGATAAACGGGAACTGAGGCATACCCAATCTATCGAGGGCCCCTGGACAAACACCCAGGCTGATTGATTATATCAGACCTCTACCCCAGTCACTTCCCTATACTTTGGGCAAACCCTAGAGGAACAGAAGAGCAGAATAATGGCAGGCTGATTAGGGTGGCTGGAAATTGAAAGAAATATCTGGTTAGGAGGCAGCCCAATTGGGCTAATACTGTACTAAGTTAGTATCAGTTCTGGGATCTGAAGGACAAAGCTATTGGGAGGAGACGAATTAAATGTTAATTATGCTTGTCCTGAAATTAAGTAGGGCTATAGCGATAGCCAGCTGTTTGGAACAAGTGAATGGGAGAGAACGTGAAAATGTAAAGCTAAGAGGTTGAGAATGCAAGGAGCAGAATCAAGCCAACAGAGGAGCCAAGTGAATTTGCTGCACATGGGGCAGTTTCAGGCCCAGGGAGAAAACACCAACCAACAAGAACAGCAAGTAATCCAGGATCATGGTACAGCCCAGAAAGCTGTGACTGAGCTAGCTGAAAATTGCAGGCAGGATCATGGTTCTATGCCAAGTAAAACTAAAGAGTAAAGCCCACACTGCAGATCACTTGCAACGCCAGCATGAAATTGATAGATTAACGTCTCAACTTGAGGTCCAGAAAGGAATAATGTGTGCCTTTAGGGCAGCAGGGGCAGAAGAAGAGAAGAGCCATGAGGTGGACTGGGGGAAACATAGAGGAGGAAATACATTAGTACACTGAGAACCTTAAGGGATAGAAGCCCCCCAAGCATCCTCAGTACTCTCCAGGCCTGCTTCTCCTCCCCAAAGAAACCAAACCCCAGACAACCATGGAGCCTCTTCCAACACTGATGAACCCGTTAACCACCTATCACCGAGATGGGCAAGGGACCGCCAAATATCAGCAACACCACCCTATTAACGGTGGCACAACTGGCAGAAATAGCCAAAGAAAAACCTGCTTTCAAACCACCTTGGAACCCTACGAATTCTTTGACAACGCCCACCAACAGAGAATCTTGCATAGGCTGGACAACCCCAAGGAAATCAAGCTGATATTAATGTGCTTAAACCCTGCTGTCCTCTCTGCTTTGTGCCATCCATAAAACATGGAAACTCAAGGGCATGAAAACTACAATTTTAACCACGGTCGGTTACAATAGAGTGGGCCTGTAGACAGGCTAATTAAGCAATGGTAAAAGAAAGGGGAAGACCCAACTGCAGTTACCAGGATCTTACTGAAGAGGGTAAAGGGTCTTGTGATCATTTTGACCCCACCGGGAGCTTAATAAAAAAATTCCAATCACAGCACTAATGGTACTGACCAGCCCAGAAACGATGGTGAAACAAGCCCCACAAGTCAAATATTTCATTGTGCTGGATATCAGCAGCAGACTTTTGTCTGCCTGCCTCAGCAAACAGTGCCAATACTTTCCAGGGTGAAAACACACATGGACTTGTTTGGCCCAAGACTTCCACAATTCTCCCTTCATCTTTCACCAATGGTTGGCCAAAGGTTTAGAGCATTTTTCACATCCTGAGTACCTAATTCGGTACATGGATGACTTCCTCCTATAAATACATACTAAATCAGAGCACGTCCAACTACTTAATGAACTGCTAACCCTACCACCTCATTAGGGTTAAAGGTGAACCCTTCGAAAGCCCAGATTATGAAGTCACAGATCTCTTATCTGGGCACCATTGTGGCATATTGCTGGAACCAAAACTATCAGAATGATGTAGCCATAAAGACTCCCCACTGGAATGTCGCCTGGGAATGGACGAAACAGCACACTCAAGCTGTCTCAGAATTACAACAGGGCCTGGCAAAAGCTCCTGCACTACAGCTACCAGACATAGACTTCCCATTCATATTATGACTGGTTGGCACAGATACTACACTTGCAGCCATATACTTACAGGATCACCACAGGAGACTCAGACCACTGGTCTATGCCTCCCAACACTGATTCCCAGTGAGCAGGGTTTATCAGTGTGAGAAACACCTCCTGACGGTTTTCTGAGCTGTACAGCACTTTGCTTGTATAATTGGACTCAACCCCCTAATCATCCTCGCCGAACATACCCGCATACAACCACTGCTGGATAATTAAGAACATTACAGTTAGCCAAAATCACACAGTGCAAGGGACCCTGATGCTTCAGGGCCACAACGTTATGGTAAAATGTCCCAAAGTGCCCACTTACCTAGCCAACAACTTAAGCTGCACAGGGGAACCTCGTGAGTTCCAGGTAGCGGCCACAAAGGATCTGAAAGGACCATTCATGCCAAAACAAAATGTGGGAAAACCCAAAGCAATCAGGAAAGCTGATATGCAGCCTTTTAATTTTCTTTTGGGTGGGTCCTCCGTGGTGGAAGACAAGAAAAGGAAAACAGGATGCAGAATATATATGGATATATAATGTCAAATGCCATCAAGGAGCAGAGGGCACCAGGGAAAGAATTAAACACCAGTGCTTGTGGCCAGAGATGGATAAGGACCAACAGCACTACTTTAATGATTATATAATCTGAACTCAAAATAATCCAGACAAGAATACTAATAAAGGGAATTGAGGCACACCCAAACTACAGAGAGCCCCTGGACAAACATCTAGATTGATTATATTGACTCCCTACTACCCTGTACGGGGGAGCTGAAATATATCCTTGTCATTGTTGGCACATTTAACAAATGGGTGGAGGCTTTCCCTACTGAACCAACACCATTAAAGTCCTAGTGACCATTCTAATCTGGCACATTTTCACTGGGGTCCTCCCTGTAGCATAGAGTCAGATCAAAGCTCTCATTTCACCGTCCACATGATGCAAGATGGGAGGAATTTGGTTGCCATTGATCAAAAGTTCCACATTGCACACCATCCCCAGTACAATGGGATTGTGGAAAGAATGAATAGTACCCTTAAAGGGATGCTCAGAAAGTCATTCAGCAGAACGGCACCACCTGGAACATAGTTCTACGCTTTGTGCTGACATTGGTGAGAAACATGCAGATTTTTGAATGGACCTCCCAAATGTTAATGTTGATCTCTCTCTCAGCACATTCTCTGTGGCTGTGGCACTGTATTCTACACTCTGCTCTGCTTCCTTGGTGTACTTTTTAGTATGATTTACGTGTATAACACACAGAACAATACTTTTCATTGTACCTTATTCCATGTGACAATATTAAATAAAACTCAAATAAGGCTGAGATAGATTCTTGATCAGTGGGGAACATGGAAAGAGCAGGAAAGTTGATGTGAGGAATGTCAGATCAGCCACAATGCTATTGAATGGCAGGGCAGGTTCAAGGGGCCTACTCCTGATCCTATTTCTTATGCGCTTATGGTCTTACAGGCAGTTAGGAGCTCCACTGACGAATATGGAGAGGCATAGCTGCTTTGTGCTTAGACTTTTGTACCTGAAAAATTACCCTGCTTTCTCCTCTGTGCCCTTGTTGATAATGTGGCACACTGCAGGAGGCCAAATTGAACAAACCGCAACTATTCTAATCGGCCTCAAGTATCCAATCTGTGGCAAATGAAACTGGTCATATCCCTGTACAGATAAACATTCATGAAGTTAACCTTAACCGTAGGCAAGCATGATGAATTTTGGAACAGCAAGATGTATTCAAAGTCAGAGTAAAACACCCAACAAAATGTTACAACCATCTAAAATTATATTGTTTATAATGATTCACCGAAAGAGGAATAGAGAACTGAGAAGAAACAGAACAAATCTGGATCTGCATAATTCCTGACTTAGCCCACTCCCGAGAGCTCCATGTAGTCCTGTGTTAATTTGGCCAGTAATTTTTCAATTAACTATGGCGTATGGAAAATTAAAGAAACAATCTGGCTACGCTTGTGGAAAAAAGGGTAAGAATTCTCCATATTAATGAAAAAGGTTATCATCAGAACTTTGCTTTTCTTTTATGCAACAATGAACATTTATCAGAGATTTTGATTACATGTTTGATTTAAGTTGGTCAAACCTGAAGGCCCCCTGGTTATATTATTACTATTGTCTTGATTTATAATTGTTCACGGGTGTGAATTGTGAAATTAATTTTGTCTTGTAGTTCAATGTTAGCCCATTAGACGTCTCAGTGCTCTATATATAATGGCAGAATGATAACGGGAATTTGTGCGCACTCAAACAAGTCTGCATAGCAGCAAACACTATTCCCATTAAGGATATAATTGATTTGTTATAGGTTTTATAGATTTACAAAGTGATAAACCAACTTCTATAAGCTAATTTCCAAGTAAAACAAATAATTGTCCTGAATATTCTAATGGTCAAAATTTTACTTGACTTCTAATTGTGATTAAAATTCACAAAAGGTACAATGTAATTTCCTACATTTTTTTAAAAAATTACATAAATACTTGGAAAAATTTAATCAAATTTTAGTGTCTCACAACATGGAATAAAACTAGAAATAGAGGAAATAATCAGTAAACCTGCCATCTATAATGTGAAAAGATTTATTAACATGGGATCCATACAAAGAATCTATACACAAAACATTAGTCTATTTTTGGCCTTTAAAGATCCGAATGCACTTGCCAGCTTTCCAGGATTTTCTGGACTAGTTACAGGAAATACTAATGTTAGCTGTATTGATGATAACTGGGTTTGCTGTTTGTTTGATACCCTGCAAAATCAGCTGGGCTTTCCTCCATGGCAGAATTACAGGCTGGTCTTAAACTTCCCAAACCTTTTCTTGAACATAAATGGAATTCCAGTTTACTGTGACATAACATGTACTTTCAAATGTAGATGGGAAAAAAAGCTTTTGTTCAATGCCTGATCAAGAGCAAGGAGATTTGTGTCACTTGGGGAATGAGAATTAAAATTGTTAAGAATATTTGTTTAAATGTTTATTCAATATATATATAAAATGAATTATTTTCACACAGACAGGCAAGTATTTAATGTGGGTCTGAAGAGTTTGGATCTGCTGAGCCCATTTATCTTTCAACATTCACGGCAGTTGCCTTGGAATGATTGTGTGTGTCTCAGTATGACCTTTTTACAAAACTCCTTCATGATTAATACCAGATGGAGGTAAACATGCACATCATGAAGAAAATTGTAACTGTGGCATGGTTACAAAATTTACCTTCTCTTGCGACTGGTAGAATTTTGCCAATTAGTTGGATTTATCAGTGGTAGTTTGGAGCTAATATTGGCAGTTGTGGGATTACCGTAATACTGACTACACCTGTATCATTTCTACAGATTTTTGAAATATATAATTAAGGTTCTCTTATCACTCCAATTCAAATTCATGGTTTGGAAGAAAATTTTGTTTGATTTATTGTTAACTAGATATGTCTTTAACAGAAGTATAAGTTGTTACAACAGTTGTTTGTGTCAACTATCAGATTTTAACTTCCATCTTCTGATAGTTATACCTGTAAACTTTTGGTGAACTAAAATGATTATCAAAATGAATAAATACTGACCTAATAGGGTTGACATTGTCACCTGATTGCAGATTAAAGCAAGTACAGAAAAACAATGTGGAATAATTAAAACTATCTGCGCTGAATTTATCAGTTTATCAAAAGACATTGAAACAAGGCAACTGAGCCAACACAAAGAACTTCACATCCCCTGTTCTAACCTGCACGGATTGGACTTCAAAGGTTCCCTACAACTATTCAGTTTAGGAAGCCTGTAGAGCCAAACTTGGGAATATACAAATAACCCATATTTTACTAGCTGTTTTGAGTAACTGAGCAGAGAGAAGGAAGTAGAAATCTTTCTCTGCCTTTTTTTCTTTCAACTTCAGAAGAAGTGGAAAAGTACCTTGGGAAAGCAACCTTGGATACAGTACTTAAAGTTAGCCAGACACTTTACCAGTGTAAAGGATACAAGCCAAAATTAAACAAATGTGGTCTCAGATTAATATCTAACACTTTAAGGACTCTAGGGACTTTTAAACCAAAGAGTAGCATTTTTTCATCCTGTTTGTATCGGACAGTACCTCCCTCTTAAACTTATTACCTCTGTTTGTACATTTGTTTGATAATGCACCTTTTTTTTTCCTAAGGTGAGGAGGTAATAAATTTCCTCTTTCATTCATTCAAAGAAACTATACAGTTGACTCTTCTATTTTGATCAAATCAGTAAAGTTTTAATTAACATGCGATACAGCCACATGCTAAAAGTGAATAGAGTCATAGAGTCATACAGCATGGAATCAGGCCCTTCAGCCCAATTCATCCACTCTGACCAGGTTTCCTAAACTGACCTAGTCCCATTTGCCTGCATTTGACCTATTTCACTCCAGACCTTTCCTATCCATTTACCTGCCCAAATGTCTTTTAAGTGTTGTAATTATACCGACCTCTACCACTCCCACTTGCAGTTCACTCCATATATGCACCATCCTCTGTATGCCAGATTTGTCCCTCAGATCTCTTTTAAATCTTTCCCCTCTCACTTTAAACCTATGCCTTCTAGTTTTGAGCTCCGCTACCCTGTGAAAATGACCTTAGTTGTTCACCTTATTCATGCCCTAAATGATTTTATAAAACTTAATAAGGTCACATCAGAGCCCTCTATGCTTCACAAAAAGAAGTCCCAGCGTCTCCTTATAACTCAAAACTTCCAGTCTTGGCAACGTCATTGTACATCTTCTTGCACCCTTTCCAGTTTAATAACATCTGTCTAGCAGCAGGGTGACCAGAATTATATGCAGTGCTTCAGTTATGGTTTTACCAATGTCCTGTACAGCTGTACCATGATGTCCCAACTCCTGTACTCAGTGATGAGGGCAAGCATGCCAATGCCTTCTTCATCACCCTGTCTATCTGTGACACCACTTTCAAGGAACTATTTACCTGCACCCTTAGGTGTCTCTGTTCAACAACACTTCACAGGGCCATACTATTAACTATGTAAGTCCTGCTGTGGTTTGTCTCCCCCAGTTGCAACACCTCGCATTTTTCTGCATTAAACGCCACCTGTCACTTTCAGTCTCTGGCCCAGTTGATCAAGATTCAAACGTACTCTGACATAACCTTCTCCACTGTCAACTCTGCCACCAATTTTGGTGTCGTTTGTAGACTTATAAACCAGGTATCCCATATGCTCATCCAAATCATTTACATAAATGACAAACAACAGTGGGGTCAACATCGATCCTTGTGGCACACTTCTAGTAGTCACAGGCCTCCAGTCTGAACAATAACCTTCTTCCACTATCCTGTCTCCTACTGTCAAGCCAATTTTGTATTCAATTGGCCAGCTCTCCCTGGATCCCATATGATTTAACCTGACTAATCTTGTTGAAGGCCTTGTTCAAGTCCATGTAGACAAAATTATAGGAATATTTGTTGTCACAAATTAAGAGAATAAAGAACAGTGCAGCAGAAGAACAGGTACTTTGGCCCACCAAGCCTGCGACAACACATGACATCTTTCTAAACTAAAAAGTTTTTGTCTCTATGAGCTACATGTCTGTCTATTCCCTGCCTATTCATGTGTCTGTTGAGATGCCTCTTAAACGGTGCTAAAGTACCTTCTTTTACCACCTCCCCTGGCAGTGTATTCCTGGCATTTTTCGTCCTGTGTGTAAAATAACTTGCCTCTCATATCGCCTTTAAACTTTCTCCCTTTTACCTTAAATCTATGTCCCCTAGTAATTGACAGTTCTACCCCGGGAAAAAGACTCTGACTATCCATTCTATCTATGCCTCTCATAATATTGTAAACTTCTATCAGGCCACCCCTCAGCTTTCAACTTTCAAGTGAAAAGAAAGCGAGTTTGTCTGTCTGCCTATAAATTCTGTGCCTGTGTGTTTCTCTTTACCTCATCTGATGAAGGGGCAATGCTTTGAAAGCTTGGGATTTCAAATATACCTGTTGGACTATAACCTGGTGTCCTGTGACTTCTGATTTTTTTCAAGGAAGAAGTGGAGACAGACTATCCTTATGTGGGATGGATGTGTAGAGGGATTGAACATCTACAGTGAGGAGGAGGCAGCTTTGACTAGAAAACTTCAAATTGTGGAACTGACATAAAGGATCAGAAAAATCATGCATATTCATCAGAAGAGAGCAGGTACATGTCAAACACATGTGCAAGCGTGCCCAGGGATGTAGGAGTTGGCAGCTACCAGAACAGTCTGTCCAACTGTTCTTCTCTCTCTTTGGGCTCTATCTCCAACTATCATTTACTCTTCACTCCCTTTCCCCATCCGATCTTCTGCATATCAACTGACATTTTCCTAGCTACCATCAGTTCTGCAGAAGGTTCACTTGACCTGAAACATTAACTCTGATTTCTCTCTACAGATGCTGCCAGACATTCTGAGCTTTTCCAGCAATTTCTATTCTTGTTTCTGATTTACAGCATCCTCGTTTCTTTCAATTTTTGTTTAGTCTGTTTGTGCCTATCCCCCAAAATGTGTAGGCCTATAACATTGAACTACACCTCCTACTGTCCTCCCTATCCCCTGAACGCCAGCATTACACCACCACCTACTCTTCTATGCTTCCTCTGTGGGTGTGGGTAATTGCAAATAATAATCCCTCTAACTCTAATCCACCCACCCCCATATAATTCAATATATGGCATTGCCTTTCGCGCAGCCTTGACTCCCCCACCCTTTTTGGCAAAGACCAATCTGTACTTCTCCTACAGGCACCCCAACTCTTGAATAATCAACAGGCCAACCCCAGGATGATTTCACCCCAGAAATCTTCTCAAGATGGCAGCGAAATAGCAGCCTAGCACGCGGGCTCCTAAGCCCAGGAGGCTGGAGATCGTCTGTTCCATCTGCTTTGACTTTTTCTTTCTCTTTTGTCTTTTCCTTCACTTGTTTCCTTCATACTCTGCGGTTGTAGGGAAGCCGGAGTAGTTTCAGCAGTGTTGGTTGGCTACAGCGGTGGTGGTGCCCAGAGTGAAGATTCCTGACTGCAATAGGCCCAGAACCTGAACTCAGGGACTCAGCGGTTCATTGGCTGCGACTGTAGTGGTGCCCAAAAGATGACTTCTGGCTGCAGTAGGCCCGCAGCATGGACTCAGCGACTCAGGGTCTGACTCGGGGGTCTTTAGCTGCGGCTTTGCTGGTGCCTGAAGCATGAACTGGACTGTGGTGGAGGCAGTGCCTGGGATAAAGATTCCTGACTGTGCTAGGCCCAGAGCCTGGATTCAGGGACTCTGTGAGTTGTCAGCTGCAGTGGTGCTTGGGGGGCTGTTGGTTGTGACGTTGTGCCCAGAACAAGTACTTCTGACTGTGGGACCTTGCAGAGGTCTTGCAAAAGCCCAACATTTGTATTTGTGGACCCCCTTGTTCAGAAGATGAACTCTATTTATGTAATTTCATTTTTTTTTCTTTTTGTAGTCTGGAGACTAGGTGCCAGCGTGGACAGGGATGAAAGGACTGTAATTCTGAACTTTTTATTCCTTTATTTTTCTATTTTATTCTGATGATTTTGTAGTTTTTAATTTATTCCTAAGAATCTGTACTTAAGAATCTATGTCTAGGTATGTTTTTACCCAAAATAATGCCGTAAGTGGCAACTTGTAAACTTTTCACTGTGCTCATCTGAGTACATGTGACAATAAAGCTAATTCTAATCTCTGATTGACCTCAACGAGCAGCCCGTAGTCATGACCAATCCCTGACCACAGTATTTGCAGATCCCTGATTGACAATATTTGATTCCTCTGACTGCTGGCACTGGCCCTACAGCATGGACCACTGCAAGCCCCCCGGAATGGATTGAGCACTAGTCCCAGTTAGTGACATGGCCATTTGTTTGAATAAATATGCAATACGTTTGCCACACAGACAGCTGGCACATACTGTAGGTGTTACATCGATGTCATGATGTGCTGCAAGAAACACCCTGCCCAAGACTGATCCCTGCTGATAAGCAGGAAAAGCAGCTTCACTGTGTCTGTGCTAAAGAGTGCATCAGTAAGGCAATACTGATAGCTTTTGGCTCTGGCTGAAGCGTCAATGATATACTGGTATTGCACAGCATGGCATAGCAAGGCTTGGAAGATTCAAGCATGCAGGTAGGCACTGCAGAGTGAGCTGTAAGACAGCAAATGAGCAGCTCTGAGATGCAGCATAGTCCAACACATGTAGTGTGTTTGCTGTGTAAGATGCTGGTGTGAGATGGATGTAGCACACTGCAGTACAGCAAGATGTTTATCCACTTGATTGAAGACTACTGACCAACAAGGCAAGCTGCCTGGCTGTGAGACTGCACATTTGAAATAGCAAGGCAAGGCAAGGCAAAATACAAATGATGTGAGCATCCAGGTGAGCAAGCACTAAGGGAATAGGCAAGCAGCCCTGAGATCCGGCCTAAAGCTCAACCTGTGATCTAGTTCGCTGTCTATGTGCAGAAAGTGTCTCTGCTGTAGCCTTTCAATGTTAGTTGCTAGCGTGTCCTGCCATGTAAATTTGTACTTCATGAGTGTCCTGCAAATGTATCAGAAAAGTGACAAGATGGTTGTGAAGGATTTGCAAATGCTGGATGCCGATGATCATGAATGAGGGCTGTGTGCAGCTCATGCCCCATGAATTGTGCCCTGAGGTACAGTTTGGTCCTATGCAACATGGAGGTTCTTCATGAGCAAGCAGCAAGCTGAATTCAGCAAGTACCAGCACTGGTTCCTAAGTTGAGTTTTCTCAACATCTAGCTAGTTTGTGTCATCTGGTAAGATAGAAAGCAGAATATTAATGAGGTGTGTTGGACAGTTAACAATGCATTTAATGAAAAATAATCCCACTTATTTTGCAGTTCGCCACTACCTAGCAAGAAACTAGTCATGCCACTTGTCAATAGCAGAAAAGGTGAAGGAAAATGTTCCTGATGTTGAGATCAGCCTCGGTGAAATTCTTCACCTGATTTTGCCAAACATTTTGCCATAGCTCACATTACTCTGGCCCCTTCAGGCTGTCACCCTCTAAGTTTATGTAAGTAAACATTATATCACAATTATTGAACATAATTATGAGATCATATAATGGTTCTTTTTTCCTGGTGTTGACTCTTAATTGTGAAACAAATGATGAGTTTGTGACTGATGCATCTATATAACTTCTGGTGCGGGTATTATGGTAAGAGTCCAGACTTGGAAATTAGAGAAGACCTGCTACTTAAGTTGGAAATTAAGTTCTGTTCGAACCGTGGTAGAGTGTAAGATCACATTATTGTGTCTAGGAGTTTTGAAACGTTCTTGTAAAGGGACAGCTATAAGACCTGTGGAATGCAAAAAAACAAACATGCAACACAAAATTAGATTTTCAGAGTACACATCATAACAATGAAAGCAAGTTAGGTTACATGCATCAGCTTTTGGAGATTCTGCAGTTGCAATGAACTGAAATGGCAAAAATAAGTCAAAGCTAAATTCCTCAAAGGAAGTAGCCTTTTTATATTCCTGTTGAGTGATAGCATAGGCTCCAGCAGCATAGACATAAATTTAGAAATTCATCGATAAGGATTTTTCACAAAGTAACAAAGTCCACTCATATATTGAGACCTAAAACAAAAAAAAAATGTGTTGTGTTGTTAATTACTTCAAAAACTAACTCCAGGTCAGAGAAAAATATTTCTCATACTTCAAAATGAAACATAAAACAAAACTATCAGCATCAGTATGTTATGACCCCTAGCCACACCAAAAGGAAATCAGTCAGCTAACCCTTAGAGAGAGAGTGTGTGTGTGTATCTCTCTCTCTCTCTCCCTCCCCCTCACATGTCAATCTATGGGGTGAATTTGTATTTACAGATACATTTTATTTAGCTCAAAAAGCACACAATTTATAGGCAGTCAGTCAATTTGGTATTTTATAAATTCCTACTTTAGAAATAAAACCAGTCTGACTCCAAACTAAAACACAAACAGATTCTAAACAAGGCCTCACACCTAACATGTATTGGCTGACCAAAAATGTCACCTCTTCTTTACACTGGTGAAACCTTTAATTGTCTCAGGACCATGACTTAAAAGGAATTCAGGGATTTACATATCCATATTAATCAATTAAAACCTTCTAACTGATTAAAGATTTAACAGCATCCTAGCTTAGTTTAGCCCATTTTAATCAATGGCGTGAACCTTTGATCTTCTGCTTATAAATTCTGTGTCTGATACTACCTCTCTCACCAACACCTGAAGAAGGACTGAGGATCCAAAAGTTTGTGTTTTCAAATAAACCTGTTGAACTATAACCTGGTGTCATGTGATTTCTGACCTTGCGGGTCAATGAAACAAGAACAAGACAGCATAAATTAAAGTGAGATAGTAAGAACTGCTCATGCTGGAGTCTGAGATAACACAGTGTGGAGCTGAAGGAACAAAGCAGACCAAACAACATCAGAGGAGCAGGAATGTTGACGTTTTGGGTCTGGACCCTTCTTCAGAAATTTCTGAAGAAGGGTCCCGACCCGAAACATCAGCTTTCCTGCTCCTCTGATGCTGCCTGGCCTGCTGTGTTCCTCCAGCTCCACACTGTGTTAGATAAATTAAAGTGATGTGCAAACAAAGCACGGATGAAAAAACTTTTTTCACACCGTGAGTGGTTAGGCAACGGAATGAATTCCTTAGAAATGTGATGGAGGCAGGTTCAATTGAGGCATTCAAGCGGGTATTGGATGATTATTTGCATAGAAATAGTGGACAGGGATGTAGGGAAAAGGCAGGGAATTGGCACTAAATAATGGGGCCAAAGCAATTAAAATCAGCAGCAAAAAGAGGAGAAATTCTTCGAATACATACAGGATAGTTTTATGACTCACTTCATTGAAGAACCCACTACAGAAAAGACCTGTCCTTGACTGGGTATTGTGTAACTTGGAAAGATTAGTTGACTATCTAGTTATACATGGTCACTTAGGGAAGAATGACCATAATAGAGTAAAATCCTTCATTAAGGTGGAAAGTGACTTCTTTTTCCCTGAGACTAGGATCTCGAAATTAAATAAAAGAAATAATGATGGTATGAAACACAGCCTAGCCATGATAAATTGGGGATCATTATTTGAAGGGATGATGTTAGATAGCCAATGGCAAACATGTAAAGAGCGCATGGATGAACTGCAAGAGTTATTTGTCCCAGGTTGGCAAAAATAAAATGAGAAACATGGTCAGACCGTGGCTAACAATTAGGGATAACATTGAATTCAAGGAAGAGGCACACTAATTGGCCAAAATAAAGCAACAGAGTTGAGAATTGGAAACTATTTCTATTCCAGCAAAGGGAGAAAAAGAGACATATTAAAAGAGGGAAAATAGAATACAAGAATATACAAACTGATAATAAAAGTTTCTTAGGTATGTGAAGGGAAAAGAATTAGGGAAGACAAATTTATATCTTCTACAGTCAGAAACAGGGGAATTTATAATGGGGAACAAAGAAATGACAGACCAATTAAATACTTTAATTTATAAACTTTAGTTCTGTCTTCACAAAGGAAGAAACAAATAATATCACAAAAACATGGGGGAACACAGGGCCTAATGGGAAGGAGGAATTGAAAAGAAACAAAATTATAAGGGAAATGGCATTAGGGATACTAAAGGGATTAAAGACAGATACATTCCCAGGGCCTGATAAGCTTCATTCCTGAGTATTTCCAGAAGTGAACCTTGAAATAGCAAATCTTCCTAAATTCTACAGACTCTTAAATGGAATCTATGAATTGGAGGATAACTGACACAACCCCACTATTTAAGAAGGGTGGCCAAGAGAAACCTGCAAATTATAGATCAGTTGACTTGACGTTGGTATTTGGAAAAATGCTAGAGTCCATTATAAAAGATATAATAGCAAAGAAACTTGGAAGATAATGACAAGGTCAGACAGTCAGTGTCGATTTCTGAATATGAAATTGTGCCTGTCAAATCTGCTGGAATTTTTTAAGATGTAACTAGCAGAGTAGATAAAGAGGAGCTAGTGTTTAGATTTATTTGGATTTTCAGAAGGCTTTTGATAAGGTCCCACATAGGAGATTAATATGCAATATTAAAGTGTATGGGATTGGAGGTTGTGTACCAAAATGAATTAAGAACTGTTTGACAGATAGGAAATAAAGACTAAGACTAAATGTACAATTTTCCACGAGGCAGGCAGTGACTAGTGGGGTATCACAAGGACTAGTGCTTGGACCCCAGCTATTCATAATATATAGCAATGCTTTAGATAAGGGAACTAAGTTTCACATCTCCAAGTTTGCAAATGGCACAAAGCTGGTTAGAAAGGTATGCTGTGAGGAAGAGGCGGAGAAGCTTCTGTGATTTGGACAAGCTAGGTAAGTGGGCAAATGCATGGGCAGATATAGTATAATGTAGATAAATGTGAGGTTGTCCACTTTGGTATCAAACACAGGCAGGCAGAATATTATCTGAGGGGGAGATGCAATGAGATCTGGGTATCCTCGTACATTAGTCACTGATAGTAAGTATACAGGCACAGCAGAGGGCAAAGAAGGCAAACAGATGACGGCCTTCATTGTGAGAGGATTAGAATACAGCAGTAGGGTTGTCTTGCAGTTATACAGGGTATTGGTAAGACTACACCTAGAATTTTGTGTGTAGTTAATGTCTCCTTATCTGAGGAAATACGTTCTGGCTATGGATGGAGTGCAATGAAGTTTTGCCAGACTGATCCCTGGGATGGCAGAATTGACATTAGGGAAGACACAGTTAAAAAAAATGAGGGGTATCTTACAGAAACCTATAAAATTCTAACAGGACTAGAAAGGGTAAATACAGGAAGGGTGCCCGTGATGACAGAGGAGTCCAGACCAAGGGCAATAGACTAAGGATAAGGGGTAGACCATTTAGGACTGAGATGAGGAGGAATGTCTTCACCCAGAGAGCCATGAACCTGTGGAACTCTCTGCCACAGCAAACTGTTGAGGCAAAAACGTTGAAGATTTTCAAGATGTAGATATAGTTCTTAGGACTAAAGGGATCAAAAGATATATGGAGGAAATGGGGCAGGGTACTGAGCTAGGTGATCAGCCATGACCATATTGAATGGTGGAGCAGGTTTGAAGGGCTGAATGGTCTACTCTTGCTCCTATATTTTATATTTCTATGTTTCAGTGACCTTGTGCAGTCACAGTGGGCTGACGGAGCTCCTTCAGCACAATAAAAAATTCTGCAATTCTCTGGTTCTGTGATACTTCAGGCAGATCCTCCTAAATAACTGAAGTTGTAAATTCAAAACATTTTACCCAGTTTAGCACCAAAGCGGAAATGATGTCACTCACTTTATTATTTGTTCTTGCACCTGAGAACTGAGGAAGGGTCACCGTACCCGAAATGTTGACTCTGACCTTTTCCTCACAGATGCTGTCAGACCTGCTGAGCTTTTCCAGCAACTGAGCTAACAAGGTGTAGAGCTGGGTGAATACAGCAGGCCAAGCAGCATCAGAGGAGCAGGAAAGCTGACATGTCGGGTCTAGATCCTTCTTCAGAGAAGGGTCTAGACCCAAAACATCAGCCTTCCTGCTCTTCTGATGCTGCTTTGCCTGCTGTGTTCATCCAGCTCTACACCTTGTTATCTCAGATTCTCCGGCATCGGCAGTTCCTACTATCTCTTTTCCAGCAACTTCTGTTTTTGTTCCTGATTTACAGCATCCGCAGTTTTTTTGGTTTTTATTCTGCAAGTAGGTTAGACTAACAATCAGTATCAGGAAGACCAGAATTATGGGCCAAAACACAGAGCATCCACCTTCTGTCAATGTCAAAAACATCACTCAATAGATTGTCAACAGCTTCACCAATCTGGGATCAACAATTATCCAAAACTAACACTTGATGCCAAAATCTGCACTAGGATTGCCAAGTGCACAGCTGTCATGTCAAAATTGAGAAATGGATTGCAGACTAACAGCAAACTAATTGAAAATACAAAGCACTGTGTGCACTGGCCGAGTGTTCCAAAGCCTTCTTTTTCAGCAGAAAGCATGGACAACATATTCAAGCCAATAAAAGAGCTGAACAGCTTATACCTCAATTACCTCAGATGGATACTGGGCATTTTCTTGCAGGAAAGCATAGAAATGCACCAGAGTGCAGGGGGTCCCCAGAGTGTTTGCCTTCTTGATTCAGTGGTGACTTCGTTGACTGGGTCACAGCTGCATCTGCAAAGACGGGCTGTATGATGAGTTTGGAATTGGTACAAGATCAACAAGTTGCCCACGTCCATGACAGAAGAATGCCTGCCATCAAGACCTCAAGTTGAAGGGGATCCAAGTCAGTGTACAGGAAGTCCTTCTATTGGCCACATTGCCTGAAGAGGAGAAATCCACAGAGTGGACTGGCATTTATGAACTGATCTTCTTCTTTAGGCGTACCTAAAAATGAGATGTCAACCTGATGAAGCTACAAACCAGGGCTACTTGCATGCCAAACAACTTAAGCAACCAATGATAACCAGAGCTAAGCGATCCTAAAACCAGCAGATCAGTTCTAAACTCTGCAGTCCTGCCACATCCAGTCATAAATGGTTCATTCAATAATTCAACCATCTGAAGGGGGGGTAGGCTCCACAATTGTTCTGATCCTCAATAAAGGGATTGCCCAGAATGGCAGTGCAAAACATAAATCTGAACAATTTGCATTAACTTCAGCCAAAAAATCTGAGTGAATAGTCCAACTTGACCTCCCCTGGAGGCTCCTAAAATCACAGGTACAATCTTTAATCAATTCAATTAATTTCATGTGATATCAAGAAACAGTGAGATGGACCGGATACTGTAAAGGCAAAGAGCCCTGACAATATTCTGACAACAGTATTGAAGACTTTTGCTCCAGAAAATGCCAAGCCCAAGACAAGCTGTGCCAATATAGCTACAAAACTGGCATCTGCTTGACAATATGGAGAATTGTCCAGGTATATCCTGTATATGAAAAACTTGACATACGAAAGTTGGTCAATTACTGCCCATCGGTCTAAACTCTATTGCCAGTAAAGAGATGGAAGGGGTCATCAACAGTGCTATCAAACAGACCTGTTTTGTAATAGTCTGCACACTGGCACCAAGTTTTGTTCTGCCAGGGCCTTTCAACTCCTGACCTCATTACAGTCTTGGTTTAAATATGGATAAATCAGGTGAACTGCAGTCGAAAGGTGAGTGCCCTTGACATCAAAGATACAGTTGACTAACTGTGGCAGGTGACCCCTAGTAAGACTAAGGTTGATTGGAAATGGGGGGAGTTTTCTATGATTTAGACTCATAGCACAGAAGAAGATGGCTGAGGTCCTGGGAGGTAAATCATCTTATCCCCAAGACACCGACACAGGAGTTGCTCAAGTTAGTGTCCTAGACCCAGCCATTTTCAGCTTCTTCCTCAATGACCTTCCCTCCATCATCAGGTCAAAATCATGCTGTTCATCAATGATTGTACAATGTTCAGTAACATTTGTGTTTCCTCAGATATTGAAGCAATCCATGTCCAAATGCAGCAAGACTGGGCCACATCCAGGGTAGGACTGGTATCTGGCAAGTAATACTCATGCCACATAAACACTTTTATTGTCTTTGAAGGTTATGAGGTTTGGGAATTCCCTCCCTCAAAAGACTCTGGATAGAGAACTTTAAGTATTTTTAAGGCAGAGAGAGATAGATTCTTGATTACAAAGGGAATGAAAGGCATATGCAAAAATGTAGAGATAAGGCTAAAATCAGATCAGCCATGATTTTATTGAATGGTAAAACAGGTTCACGGGGCAAATGTACCTCCTCGTGTTCCTTGTTCCTATGTTTGTACCTCCAACAAGGGACAATCTGACAAATGAGATAACAAGGTGTAGAGCTGGATGAACACAGCAGGCCAAGCAGTATCAGAGGAGCAGGAAGGCTGACGTTTCAGGTCTAGACCATTCTTCAGAAAAAGTCAGAGGCTTTTTCCCAGGGTTGAAGTTTCAATTAGAGAAGTTTCAATCCTGGAGCTTCCACTGTAACAGTATTGTGGATGTAGTTACATCAAATGGACTGCAATGATTCAAGAAGGCAATTCACCACCACCTTCTCAAGGACAACTAGGTTTGGGTACTAAATGTGAGCCCAGAGAATGAAACCTACATACCATGAATGAATAAAAAATACAAACAAAGCTTTTCTCTCTTGCCCTGAATATGTATAAAAGAACAAAAATGACAAAAGAGAAGTACAGCACAGGAATAGGTCCTTCGGCCGTCTGAGCCTGTGCTGATCTTCATGCCCTAACTAAAACGAAAAAACAAGCCTTCTGCCCTCATTTGGTCCATATCCCTCTAGTCCCTCCCTATACATGTAACCATTCAGATGTCTCTTAAATGTTGCTAACGTTCCTGTTTCCACCACCTCCCCTGGCAGTGCGTTCCAGTCTCCCACCACTCTCTGCATGAAAAACTTTCCTCGCACATCTCCCTTAAACTTTTGCCCTCTCACCTTGAACCTGTGCCTCCATCGTAATTGAAACTTCAATCCTGGGAAAAAGCCTCTGACTATCCACCCTATCTATGCATCTCATAATTTTGTAGACCTCTATCAGGTCTCCTCTCAGCCATCATCTTTCCAGTGAAAACAGTCCTAGTCTTTTTAACCTTTCCTCATAACCAATGCCCTCGAGATCGGGCAACATCCTGGCGAAACTTCTCTGCACTCTGTCCAAAGCTTTGATGTCCTTCTGGTAATGTGGCGACCAAAATTGGGCACAATACTCTAAATGCGCCCTAACAAGGTTTTTATATAGCTGCAACATGGTTTGCCAACTCTTGTACTCCTTGTCCAGGCTGATGAAGGCAAGCATGCCATATTCCTTCTTAATCACCTTGGCCACCTGTGTTGCCATTTTCAGGGAAAAGTAGACCTACATGCCCAGATCTGCCTGTATGTAAGGGTTTTACTATTTACAGTATAATTCACACCGAAATTTGATCCTCCAAAATGCATCACCTCACATTTATCTGGATTAAACTCCATCTGCCATTTCTGTGTCCAAGTCACCAATCTATCCATATCCTGTCGTATTCTTTCACAATTGTTGGCACTATCAGAAACTCTACCAATCTTCTTGTCATCTGCAAAATTACTAATCAGATCACCCACATTTTCCTCCAGATCATTTATATATACTACAACCAACAGAGGACCTACGACTGATCCCTGTCACTAGTCACTAGTCTCCATTCTGAAAAACACCCTTCCACCACTACCATCTGTCTTCTATGACCAAGCCAGTTTTGTATCCATCTAGACAGCCCACCCCAAATCCCATGTGATTTTAGTTTTTGTAGCAATCTGTCATGTGGGACTTTATCAAATGCCTTATTAAAGTCCATATAAACTACATTCACAGCCTTTTCCTCATCAATTATCTTCATTTCCTCTTCAAAAAATTCAATCAGGTTGGTGAGACATGACCTTCCCCATACAAAGCCATGCTGCCTGTCACTAACTAGTCCATTTTTTCCCAAATGTGCATATATCCTGTCAATCAGTATCTTCTCCAAGAGCTTCCCCACCAAAGATGTCAGGCTCACTGGCCTATAATTTCCAGGATTTTCCCTGCTTCCTTTCTTAAACAAGAGAACAACATTGACTAATCCCCAATCCTCTGGAACCTCCCTTGTGGTCAAAGAGGATGTGAAGATATCTGTTAATGCTCCAGCTACTCCTTCCTTTGCCTCTCGCACTAACCTGGGATAGATCCCATCTGGCCCTGGGCTCTTATCTACCTTAATGAAAATTTGGGAAACCCAAAACTTCTCCTTCAAAACATTGTCTTTCTCTTGAATGTTCACACATTCATCCTGACCTCAACTTCAGTCATGTCCTTCTCCTTCGTGAATACCGAAACAAAGTACTCATGAAGGATCTCTCCCACTTCCTGTGGCTCCACGCATAACTTCCTTCCTTTGTCCTTGAGTGGGCCTGCTCTTTCCCTTGCTACTTTTTTTCTTTTAATATACGCATAAAAAGCTTTGGGATTTTCCTTGACCCTGTTCGCTAAAGACATTTCGTGGCCTCTTTTAGCCTTCCTAATTCCGTGTTTAAGTTCCTTCCTAATTTCTCTATGCTCCTCAAGGGCTTTGTCAGTTTGTAACTGCCTAGACCTCTCATATGCTTCCTTTTTCCTTTTGACTAAGCTTACAATTTCCCTTGTCATCCATAGTTTCTGGATCTTGTCATTCCTATCTTTCAGTTTTGCAGGGAGATGCACATCCTGCACTTTAATCAACTGGTCTTTAAAGGTCTTCCACATGTCAGTTGTAGAGTTGCCCTCTAATAACTGCACCTAATCCATATTCCCCAGTTCCTGTCTAATCTGAATATAATTGACCCTTGCCCAATTAAGCACCCTAACATGAGAACTACTCTTGTCCTTGTCCATGTCTACTCAAAATCTTATGGAGTTATGGTCGCTAAGCCCAAAATGCTCTCCAACTGAAACATTGATCACCTGTCCTGGCTCATTCCCTAATACCAAGTCTAGTATGGCCTCCTCTCCGGCTGGATTGTCAACATACTGTCTCAAAAACCCCTCCTGGACACATCTAACAAATTGCTCTCCATCCGAGCCCCTGGATCTAAGGGAGTCCCAGTCACAAAGAGGAAAGTTGAAGTCGCCCACCACAACTACCCTGCTCTTTTCACAACTTCCTCAATAATGAAGAAGAAGTATTTATCAAACAATGAGATCACATCCTTCCTATCTACTCGATCAGGAATCCTAACAGAGCTTTCAATTTAGTGTTACCAAAAACCCTTGATATATTATCAAGTGTCTTCTTTATTAAGAAGGCATAACTTTTTGCTAATTTTGCATAAACCCCTTAATTTTGCAAATTTGTGATTCCAGTCAGGTTAACATCAACATCATCTTGGTAGGGACATGCAGATATTACCAAATCTATATGTCAAGTTCATACAAAAGGAGAAGGATTCTTCACAATACAATGCATTATGTGTCCAGTGGATTTCACTGCTTCATTTAGATTGTCCTATTTCACTTCAAGAGATGTAATCACAGTCCCTGCTGAATGAGAATCAGATACTATTAGTAAGTGATTGCATGTTGAATCCTCCTATCAAGATTAGTATAGTCTGCATCTAAATCCAAAAGCAAATTTTCTGTCTCAAAGGGCACCTCTGTCTCAGCCTAACTCTCATACTTTCAGTGTTCTGAAGCACAGTTATGTTGGACTCAAAACATTATCTCCTTTTCCCCCTCCACAAGTGACGCCCGACCTGCTCAGTTTCTCCAGCACTTTCTGTTTTTAAGTCAGATTTCCAGAATCCATAGTGTTTTCCTTTTATCTACTACTTGGGACTCACTTTTCTTGAATGTTTTTGAAGAATCAAACTGATGAGAAAAGGTTTAACTACCTTTTTAGCCTGTTGATTCTTCTTCAATTCACAACATTCTCTTTTAGCTGTTCCCAAAAGGCTTTTAACTTAGATGTTGACAGTATGATTATGATCACAGATTTTCAACTAGCCATGTGTTTTTCTCAGGATTGTTGTGCTGTGGTGAACGACTCACTGGAGGTTAAGAAAAAAGTAAGGAATACACATTATTCTTTCATTCTTTTTAGAGTGTTACTCAAATGTATAGAATCCCTTGCAGTGCGAAAAGAGGCCATTCAGCCCACCGAGACTGCACCCACCCTCCGAAATGCATCCTACCTAGACCCAATCCGTGCCTGTACCCTGCATTTCCCATGGTTAATCCACCTAGCCTGCATATCCCTGGACACTTCGGGCAATTTAGCATGGCCAATTCACCTAACCTACACATTTTTGGACTGTGGGACAAAACCAGAGCATCTAGAGGAAACCCTTGCAGACATGGCGAGAATGTACAAACTCCACACAGACAGTCGCCCAGGGATGGAATCAAACCTGGCTCCCTGGCGCTGCAAGGCAAAGGTGCTTTTCTGACACACCTTTTCTCAAAAAAGTTATCTCTAAAAGATATTGAAGTTTGAAGTTTTGAAGTTTGCAATTTACGAGAAAATGGCCAAATTTGTTATCAACGTAACTGTGATTTCAAACACAAGAAACTTAATAATGTGAGGCAAGGTAGAAATGGACCCTGCATTGTGAATCACCACAGATTTATGCCAATCCACCAGTAGACTTGTGAAAGAAGTTGCCATCAGTCTTTTCATGATTGTTACAAATTAGTTGCATGTGTGCTGTTAAAATAAATTTGTTCCAGAAATTAAGGGCTGCTATTTCAAATCATCAAGTCTATGGTAATAAGGTAATTTATGTTTCCAATAACTTTCCACTTTGAAACTTATTAGTATTTGCTGTTCACTTTTCTGGACGTGCCACATAAAGTGTGTAGTCAGGGTACCAGGTAAACTGTGGAAATTAAAGCAGAACAGTAAAACTGCACAGAAAAATAAACTTCTAATGTGAAATATAACTAAATGATAAACCTGAAAGGAAACAAAGATAACAGTTTTGCTGGAAGTGAATAATACAGATTGAAAATACACTGGCTGATGTAGAAAGAAATGTTCCTTCAAAGGAAGATCATTAAATTTGATTTATTGTGAATTTCTATAAATAGACAATTGTTACCTGTAGGCAGCATCTACCTGCTGTTCCTGAATTTAATAAATTGGAAAACAATGTGTTCCTTGGGCAAAAGGCAATTTTATTCCTCTCTTTGTCTCATGTTCCATGGGCAAAAGAAGCTTAGAACAATATATTTTCACGTAGGTCATTCGGCGATACTTTAATGCACGCTGCTTATTATCGAATATTCACATTATCACTTTGGAACATTATTAAACATTCCAGACCTTAAATTTCATTGAAACAGTGATAAAATTTTTGTCCCATTGCTCATTGAAGTCCAAAGTTATTGAATGACAGCACTTGCTGGAAATTGTAACAAAGAAATTAATTGTCATGGAATGCTAATTAAACAAATTCAGATGTCAGCAATCATTGTAAGATGCCCACACCAACATATTTGGGGACCAGGGCTCAATGGCAAAGTAAAAATGCAAATCATAGATTATAAATTCAATACCCTGTTCTTCACTTCATGAGTGCAGTCATTGAAGATTTTTTAAAAGTTTTCTGAGAGATAATCAATTTTGTGTTTTTATTTAAATTCATTTGTAGCTGTGGGTGTGGCTGTGGCTGTGGGTGTGGCTGTAGGTGTGAGTGTGAGAGTTGGTGTGGGTGTGGGTGTGGGTGTAGGTGTGGATGAGTGTATGTAGGTATGAGTGTGAGTGTGAGTGTGGGTGTGGGTGTGAGTGTGAGTGTG
>JAHRHZ010000144.1:68309741-68323692 GCA_024137785.1 Ginglymostoma cirratum
GTGTGTGTGTGGTTGTGAGTGTATGTGTGGGTGTGGGTGTGGGTGTGGTTGTGAGTGTATGTGTGGGTGTGAGTGTGGGTGTGAGTGTGTGAGTGTGAGTGTGAGTGTGTGTGTGAGTGTGAGTGTGAGTGTGGGTGTGGATGTGAGTGTGTGTGTGGGTGTGAGTGTGGGTGTGAGTGTGAGTGTGAGTGTGAGTTTGAGTGTGGGTTTCCCTCAAGAAGGTGGTGGTGAGCTGCCTTCTAGAACTGCTGTTGGTTGACCCACTGTGCCATTGGGAGGGAATTCCAGGACTTTGACCCAGCGCCAGTGGGGGACCAGCAATATATTTCCAAGTCAGGGTGGTGAGTGACTTAGACGGAAACTTGAAGTTGGTGACGTGCCCATGTAACTTCTGTGCTTGTCCTTCTAAATGAAAGTCATCATGAGTTTAGAAGGTGCTGTCTGAGAATCTTTGGTGAATTTCTGCAGTGTATCTTGCAGGTAGTACGCTCTGCTACTACTGAGCGTCGGTGGTGGAGGGAGTAAATGCTTGTGAATGTGGTGCCAATCAAGCGGGCTGCTTTGTCCTGGAAGGCGTCAAACTGCTTGAGTGTTGTTGGAGCTGCACTCATGCAGGCAAGTGGGGAGTATTCCATCGCACTCCTGACCTGTGCCCTGTCGATGATGGACAGGCTTTAGAAAGCTAGGAGGTGAGTTACTGACCACAGTACTCCTAGCCTTTGACCTTCTCTTGCCATGTTTATCTGGTGAATCCTGTTGAGTTTCAGGTCAATGGTAAACCCCAGGATGTTGATAGTCGAGGATTCAGTTATTTTAACACCATTGAATGTCAAGAGGCAGTGCTTAGATTGTCTCTTATTGATGATGGTCATAGCCTGGCATTTGCATGGTGTAAATGTTACTTTCCACTTGTCAGCCCAAGCCTGAATATTGTCCAGATCTTGTTGCATTTGAGCATGGACTGCTTCAGTATCTAAGATATGGTGCAGAGGCAGGATTTCCTCTTCCCCATTGGACCATCAGCAGAGGCCACACTCCAGACCATGCCAGTCTGGTCTGAGGTTGCTCCAAGTTAAAGCAATCTCAGCTGTCTGAAGGAAAGGCCAACACTGTAGGAAGTTGAATCACCTTCTGCGCTCCATCAGCATAAGTTTCATAGAATCTCTACAGTGTGGAAACAGGTCTTTTGGCCCAATGAGTCCACACCAGCCCTCAGAGCATCCCAACCAGATCCATCCCCTTAATCTACACATTCCTGAATGGTCAACTTAGCACGGCCAATCCACCTAGCCTGCACATCTTTGGACTGTGGGAGGAAACCGGAGCACTCAGAGGAAACCCATGAAAACATGGGGAGAATGTGCAAACTCCACACAGGCAGTTGCCCAAGCGTGGAATCGATCCCAGGTCCATGGTGCTATGAGGCAGCAGTTCTAACTGCTGAGCCACGGTGCCGCCCATCAAATCTTTGCTCAAATAAATCACATTCACACTATCTCTGCTACTGCACGCACCTCCAACAAAGGCACATGCTCTACCACTCTCATTATTACCTACAACATCTTTCTTCATTCACTTCATCCATCCCAAATGGGACAGCACTCACACTGCTGACCTCTGCACTGTTCTATTGTTCTGGAATGGTATGTAGTAAGAAGGGGCTGAATTGGACATGATAGATACCATCAGGGCAGTGTAGGTACTTAGATGGAGATTATCCTGACTGACCACACAAGTGTCTGACTGACCATGTCCAAGCCCCTGGACTGGTATCAGAGGCTACCCTTGACTTAATATGTCAGGACCACCTAACTAAAGGCTACCCGATTTGACTTAACTGAGGCATACTGACAACCATGACAATCTTCCTTATTTTGTTTCTGCACTAACTGGCTAGATAAGAAGAAAGTATTAACAGCCTGCTATCTCAGGCTGAGGGGTCAAAGCACATAAAGGCAAGGCAAGTCAGGGATGCTGTGAGCATCCAGGTATGCTCAGAGTGAGTAAATACTATGGAAAGCCCAGAGATGCGGCCTGGTCCTGTCCATGAGTAGGGTGGCTGCCTCTGAGCATAAAGTATCCTTGCTGCAGAATTACAATGAGTGTCGCTGCTTCATGCTGTGGTGCAGCATTCCCTTAATGTGAATATTCGGGTTTATTTGACAGCCTGGAAGGCAAGTGCAAATTATTTCAAGAGGACTGGAATAAAAGAGCAGAAATGTACTGCTGAGGCTGTATAAGACTCTGACCAGTTCACATTTGGAATATTGTGATCAGTTTTGGACCCCACATCTAAGGAAGGATGTGTTGGCATTGGAGGTGGTCTGGACGAGGTTTACAAGCATGATCCCGGAGAAGAGGGATGAACTATTTGACATGTGAGGAGCAGCTGATGACTCTGACTCTGTACTTGATGGAGTTCAGAAGGATGAAGGGAGATCAGATTGGAATTTACATAGAATATAGAATCCCTACTGTGTGGAAACAGGCCCTTCAGCCCAACAAGTCCACACTGAACCTCAGAGCATCCCACCCAGACCCACCGGCCCCCCCCCAAAACAACCCACCTAACCTACACCTCCCTCAACACTACGGGCAATTTAGCATGGCTAATCCACCTAACCTGCACATCTTTGGACTGTGGGAGGAAACCAGAGCACCTGGAGGAAACCCACGCAGGCATGGGAAGAATGAGCAAACTCCACACAGACAGATGCCCGAGGCTGGAATCAAACCTGGTCCCTGGTGCTGTGAGGCAGCAGTGCTAACCACTGAGCCACCGTGCCACCCCTTTACTGAGAGGCTTGGGTGGAAATGTACGTGGAGAAAGTGTTTCCACTAATAGGAGAGACTAGAACCGAAGGGCACAGTCTCAGAGTGAAGAGATGACACTTTAGAACTAAGATGAGAAGGAATTTCTTCAGCCAGATGGCGGTTAACCTGTGGAAGTCATTGCTGCAGATTCCTCTTGAGGCCACGTCATTCAGTGTATCTTAGACAGAAATAGATAGGTTCTTGATTAGTAAAGGGGTCAAGGGTTACAGGGAGAAAGCAGGAGAATAGGTTTCAGAAACACATCAGCCATGATTGAATGGCGGAGCAGACTCTATGGGACTAATGGCCTTATTTTGCTGCTATATCTCATAGTTTTGTGGTCTTATCAGATAAGCGGTGAGTTGAATTTGCTCAGGTACATGCTCTGACTTCCATGTCGAGATATCTCAACATGTAGCTTGTTTCATGTATTTGGTAAGATAGGAAGCAAAATATTAATGAGTTGCGTTGGGCCGTTAAAAAGATTTTTAACATACAATAATCCTCTTTAATTAAAAACTTGCTGATCATCACCAAACCACTTGTTAAAAACATAAAAGCCGGAACAAGACGTTCCTGCCATCAAGATAGGTTTCACTGGAATTCTGATCCCATTCTGTCACAAATCTCACTAATGTCCCCATTGCTCAGACCACTGTATATGTCCACCCATAGTCACTGGCAGCATTCCATCTCGGTGGGTGTCTTTAGCGGCAGTCTAGACAAGATAAAATTCTTTTAAATATTAAAGCTCGTTTGTATGTTGTGTGCGTTACTGTGTAGCAACCTATCATTCATAGAATATGAGTCTTTTTTGTTCTTAATGTTCTTCAAAAAATTAATCTAGTTTAGAACATATTAATGTACAGACCTGGCATTACCAATTTTTAAACTTGTTAAGAATCAATTAAATGTGAACGTGTAAATGTGCCTTTCAATCTACATCATATTAATAATACCCGATGTCAAGATTGTGCCAAAGTAGTGGAAAAAAATTGGCAGGAGTCCAACACACAACTAAGCAATGCATTCAACTTTTTCAGCCCTCATAGCAGCATGGCTGTATTATGGGTATACATAAAATTATTTACATGTGTAGCTCATTCTGCTGCACAATCTGGACAAAATCAAAGGAGGAGATATCATGATTCAGTTGGTAAAACAGTCATCATTAGGGCAGGAGATTGTGGCTTCAATTAACATTCAAGAGTTTATGTGTAAAACTCTGCCACTTCAGTGGCAAATTGAGGGAATGATCCATTAATAGTGTGACAGAAGATAAATTAGACAGCTTAATCTCTGCACTTTAGACACGCAGTAATCACATATGTTGCAAAACTGGAGTCCCAGATGCATATGTTCACTTTCAATATGAAAAGTTGCAGGAAGTTATCATTGTAAAGAGGTTTGTTCAGGTTCCTAATGATCACTGGCAGCATGCATGGCAGGCAGGTTATGACAGCAGTCAGTGTGCAAAAATGATTTAATACCAAAACTGCCATTTTTGAATGTCACATTCTGTTCCAGAGCCTGTATTCACCTCACACAGCATTAAACAATCCTCCAATAGCGCTAAGTAAATGGGTCATGACATACTTCCAGGTCAGTTGCTGGATTTTTAAAATTCATGCTCAGGATGTAGACATTGATGGCTAGGCTGGCATTCGTTACCCTTCCCTAATTCCCCTGAGGACAGTCAAGAGTCAACCACATTGCTGTTGGTCTGGAGTCACATGTATTCCAGACCAGGTGAGGATGGCAGATTTCCTTCCCTGAAGGACAGGATGGAATGTCTACTAATGAAGAACATTAACGAGCTCGATGTGTTTTTACGACAATCAATAATTGTTCCATGGCCATCAGTAGATTCTTAATTTCAGGTTGTCTATTATTGAATTCAAATTCCATCATCTGCCATGGAGGGATTTGAACCCGTGTCCCTAGGACAGTTCGGAGGAAGGCTCACCGCACCCAAAGCATTAACTCTGATTTCTCTTCACGGATGCGCCAAATCTGCTGAGCTTTTCCAGCAACTTCTGTTTTTGTTTCCAATTTATGGCATCTGCCGTTCCTTCAGTTTCCCCAGAACATTAGTTGAATTTCTGGATTCTAGTGGTAATACCACTAGGCCATTGTCTCCCCTATACCTCTAAGCCATTGCTGACATCTTCTGACTGATTATCCCGTTGTTATATTTCTGGAGGTTCTTTTTTATGCTTGGTTGAAGTTTGAATAGTGTATGGGGATGGAATCACCATCATTCAAGTACTTTTCTGTGTATTCAAATGCCTTTTGCAGAAAGAATATGCATCCAGGTAGTATGTCTTCTCTGGAAATTGAGCATGACTGGGTGAATGTACAGAAGCCTCACAAAGTAAGGTAGCCTGCTCGAAGAAGGAGGAAGAGGAGAAAGAGAAGAAGAGCTCTCAACTGGAGGCCATATTTGTCGAGAATACTTAGACAGAGTATTGAGGGAATAGTGTGACAGGAAATAAATTAGGCAGAGTAGCCCCTGTACTTTAGATACTTATATTGTCTTGCATTTGCCTGATATGAATTCAGCTATTTTCATGAACTAAAGGTCCACTTCGTCATTCTACAGTTTGTGTGTAACCACACAGACACGCAGCATGTAGATGAATTGTACTACAAGTCGTTAGATAAAAAGTAAATCACTTTAAGGGCTAGATTTAACGCAGGCCATCAGGGCAAGAAGCATGATAGTCAAGCTACTTAATCACATGGGAGAGAACACAGCACTCTCCTGACAGCAGCAAATTTTCCCTGATTAATTCAGAAGACAAAAGGAGTTCTGTGGGATTCCAACTACATGTGCTGGAATATACATTAAGTGCATTCATCAGGAAATGATTAGTGATTAACTGGATACTACATATAATTCCCTCACCCTTGTAAGACCATCCACACAACCATGTCAGTTTTTCCAGTAGCCTCGAGGGGTGGGTCCCACATATTCCACCACTTTGTGCTTGAGCAAATATTCTAGCATTGGGCAGGAGATGGTCACTGAAAACCAGATCATACCCTTGTTTTTGACCCCTCTCCATCCTCACTCATGATTCTACCCTGCAATCCTGAGCCCACTTTCTCTCACTCTTGGTCTGGGGACCCACAATGATCTTGGGCCTTTAGTGGGTGCATTACCATCAGTAGTCATAGCTCCATGTTTAATAGCAACACGAGGAGCTACCAATGATGTAATTTGTTTTCCTACTTGTTTGTCCATTTAACAAATACCACGCAGCTTCTTACTGAAACATGTATCCGGAAGTTTATTAACAATTAACTACGTACACTAATAAATCAGAATTATACTGCATATACTATATACTTAAGTACCATAAGTTTTATGTTTTACACGTTATTAGTAAATAATGTACACAGTTGACAGGCTGACAGACTGACTGATTCCTTAAATGATCAATTGATTGGATAATGAGTAAGATGGAGACTTTATATTCTGAAGTGTTACATTTTACCAACCTACCTAGTTATCTTAAAAGTACGCTGCTCTTCTTAGAAATATGAACAAGCAAGAGACAGCCACTGAATGCCCGGCTTTACATAGTGGTTGGTTGACCCACCAAGGATGTCGTTACTTGTGAGGAAGGTTTAACAGTTTTGTTACATTTCATTGGGCCTCCCCAATGGAGCTGATGGGAATTCATTGCTGGTGGTCTGACTGGTGGGCAAGATCTCTGTTGGCCTATAAAATCCAGCAACATTTCCAGATGAGGTTACAGAATTACAATTGTTGTCTAACACCATGATAGTCTGATTATTGACTTCTTTCGTCAACTAATTCAGTACAAACCAAGCAAAAACCTTGAACTTTATCACTCTGCAGGGCTCAGTGGAAAGATGATGGATTTAAGTCAGGGTTGGCTAACCTTTTTTAATGATATTATGCCAAACATAAAATCAAATTTCATGTTCCTACAAATTTATGTCAAATGAACAACATCTTAATATGATTGTGGCAAAATAAATTAACTTTAGATCACAATTTTGTTCTATTCCATTAGTGTCTTAAGCAGAGCTTAGATAGTACATTAATTAATGTTTAGATTATAACATTACTACTCTAGCAAATAAACGCCTGACCATGTATTCAGAATGGATAAAAATTGTAGGCATATAGCTGTCCTCTCAATCTTGATGAGCTAACAAAACCTATAGCTGCGTGCTGAAGGCCAACTGCACTATGACCTCATTACAGGAGAAGTCATCCTTTCTGTGTACTTACAGCAAAACCATAACTCATTTCTAAAGAACATGTTTCATTATCCTTTGCTGGATAGACACAATATTCGAAAACAATTTCTACGGCAAAGTTACAGAGAGGAAGATTTATTTATCACTAATCTAAATTTTAAAATACATTGATGTTTTATGAGCTGTTGGCTATACAGTGCATATAATTTAAAGTGTCATCAGTTGTTTTACTTCTGGCAAGAACGTGCTAATGTATGACACCAAAGAGAGTATTATGGATCTTTTACTGTAATAAAGTCCTCAGCAATGGATTTCTCAATCTATGGATCAGTCAGTTAGGGATTGTTTTAATTTAGGATTCACTTGTAGCAAGGGTTTTATTTTTTGCAAAAACTATCATGAAAGGATTTAATGATTGCTTTTATCAGTTTGGGATGAAATATAGTACCTTACTCACATTGGATTCATCAGAATAGTTATAAATACACCTCCACACATGCACACAACCACACACAAAAGAATAAACTGGATTTATCCCAATTTCCCAAGTAAATGAGTCAAAATATTCCTTCAGGAGAGTACGACTGCAGTACATTAGGAAAGCCCCAGATACAATGCATCCTTTGTAGAAATGTTTATTGATCCTGTACTGCCTATTTTAATTCAGTGTCATGCTGAATATATTGGAAGTCAGCAGAAAAATTGATATAACTATTTGAAAAAAAATCAATATACCATTGTAAGATTGCCACTGACAACATTCTAAAATATGCACATTTCTGCAATGGGACCAGTTTACCATTATTTCTGCTGTCTTTGCCTTAAACAATCTACATTTTAGTTTTACATTTACAACCGTTCCTATTTGTTTCTTAATATCAGTAGCCAAGTGTTCTCACTGCAGGGAACGGACTCTTATGTGAATCAGATTTTGTACCTGTCCAGACTTCGATATTCCCAAGACCTTGTGTTTCCTGATATTAATCATAGTTCTGTTTTAATTTGTAAAAAGCATACTCTTATGATGGAGGAATGATTGTTTTATCAATTTAGTTTTGCAGGTAAATTCTGTGCATAAGATAATATTTGCGGTTTGTAATAATTGCAAAATTTTATCATTTGCAGTATCTGAAATCTGCTTGGATTTTATTTAAGGGCTCACAGATGTCTTTAAATGTTGGTGTATTTCTTTCTTTGTGCATACATTTTCATCATGATAACTTCTTTCAGAAACGACTGATATCATTTCATTACTTATTTCAAAGTAGATGAGTAAAGGTTTGATATACCCTTTTCATGAAGATGTGCTGAAAAACATTCAGTTATTGAATGACCCCTATTCTGCTAATCTACATCAAGCATTTCAACTCAGTTTCAACACCATGCTGCCTGTCAGTGGCAGTATCACTCTGGAAGTTGTCTGCTCTCCATTTCATGACAATCCTTTGTGAAGAAACCAACGCCTGAGGGATTGTTACCGGTTGAGACCTATCCACCTGCTACTCAGCAGGCACACTTGGCATTCTAATCAACCAACTGCCAGGCATCCCTTTGCTTTCAGGATAATTATTTTACTTCTATATGTGTTTTCATTCAAATTAAACTTAATTATGCAGCAAAAATTAAAGAATTGTTGCAGCAGAGTTTTAGTGAGTTTGGTCTGGAAAATATGTATGATTGCATTAGATATCATTTTCTCCACACAATCCCAAATGCTTAACCGGTCTGTAGGACTGAGTCTTAGAAGGTAGTGTCTGTGCAAGGACACTGTTATGGCTAAATTTCTGAATGCCCTGCAAAATATACCTTCAAGTAGGTGATCAGAAGGCAGATTGATCAGTGACTCGACACCTTCTAGGTTGGGAAAGCTGCTTCGCAACACTGAGGCAGATGAAAGCACACAGGTGCATGAATAGGGAGTTTGAATTGGGGAGGATGATGTCCAGGTTGTAAGGGATTCTGAACCACACAGGCAGGACCATTGTGGTGGCCCTACAATCGCAGAAGGTAAGCAATGTCAGTCTGGGTCTACAAATGTGAGGAGAAGTCTGCCTATAATCTGAAGTAACAATTACAGTAGGGGAGGGTCTGGTAATGACTGAGGGGGAAACTGGTGAATGGACTGGGAGCAGCAGACAGATCATGGTGGTGAGGGGAGAGGTGCTTACAGGTAACTTGTGGAGCCTTGAGAAAATGCTACTGCTTCTCCTGACCCACAAGCAGTGCTGGAAATATACCTATTTTATGGATGCAGAACTTCTTGCCCTGAATAAGCTCCAAGTTTCTTAATACTCTGCGTTAAATATATAATGATTTTAATAAAGAAAGCATGCAGCTTTTATTATGTTTAAATGACCAGCATATTTTTTGCGATCAGATTGATCCTCTGCTTTGCATTTCACCTCAGTTAAGAGCATAAGTGGATGACCACAAAATGGGATAACAAGGTGTAGAGCGGGACAAACACAGCAGGCCAAGTAGCATCAGAACAGCAGGAAAGCTGACATTTTGGGCCAAGACTTAAAGAAGAGACTAGGCCCAAAACATCAGCTTTCCTGCTGTTCTGATGCTACTTGGCCTGCTGTGTTTGTCCCGCTCTACACCTTGTTATCTCAGATTCTCCAGCATCTGCAGTTCCTACTATCTCTGACCACAAAATGGGTTTAGTGTCATGTTGCAAAATCTTGCAATTTACACAAAAAAAAGCTTCAAACCACTCATTTTGGGGAGTTAAAATTTAACCAAAAGTGATAAATTAGTTGGGAAGTAAGATATGTCTTTGTTTTGATTACTTAGTCAATAACTACTTGACGACTATTACTAGATATTCTTTTACGAAAAAAGGTACAAATTATATAGCAGACTTCATTTCAGGAGGTTTGAGGTTGAATGTCAAAAGGGGCATCACCAGAAGGGTTAAAACCTTTGTTCAAATCTTGGACAGCATTGTGTGAAGAAAGTAATCTAGCAATTATGCCGTTCGGTTTCAATTCATAGATCTTTCTTCTTCTTTTCTGAAATGTCATGTGGTAGCAGCCAGAAACTGATGAGCAATTCCAGCAAAATAATGCAACAAGATTAGGTCAAGTGGAATTAAAAACTCATTATGCATGGATTTTCTTCACCAGATAGCACAACAATAATGTAAAGGCTAGACAGAAATTCAAAATGAACTTGGCATATCAAAAAAAAGATGCTATTTCAAAGATCAAGGCTTAGGATTAGGAAAGTTTCACTTGCAATTTATTTTCATCACATTGAGAAGATACAGTCCCATCTACAGAACAACGCTTTCACTGTGATTAAAACGAGATGCTCAGAAATGTCAGTGAGCAGAAAGATTTAGGGGTTCAAGTGCAAAAATCACTTAAAGCTAGGAAACAGGTAAATAAATAATTTTAAAGGTTAATGGAGTGTTGACCTTTATATCAGGAAGCCTGGAATACAAAAAAGATAGAACTTGAGGTTGTACAAAATTCTTGTTTGTGTCCATCCAAAGTTGTTGCATTCAGTGCAGCCTTGAACATTGGAAGGAAGTACATTGGTCTTGGTTGATGTACCAGAGATTCACCAGGATGCTACCGAGGCTAAAATGATTCAATTCTGAGGGCAGGCTACCTGACCCAGGTTTAGATAACCTTGTATATAAAAGGCCAAGTGGTGATCAAACTGAAATGTTTATGATAATTGAAAAAAGAGTTTGATAGGATGGATAGAATCTATTCCAGAATCTATTGTCCAGACCAAGGCGGCGTAGAGTGAAAAATTGGAAATAGTTCATTGTGGGGTGATGTCCTTATGCGGTTTGTCACATAAAGGCTAATGGAAATCTGAAATCCTCTCTGGCAAAGGATTTATCAAATGAAATTTTCAAAACTGAGATTTTTTGTTTGCCAAACAATGCTACCAAAAGTTAGAAAAGCACACCAGGTAGTTGGAGTTTACATAAAGTCAGCCATGATCCAATTGAATGGCCAAACTGGCTAATGGGACTGAATGCTCTACCCCGGTCCTGATGCCCTAACTTGTGTGATATTGAAAGGTCTGCAACAACTTCTGACAATGAAATAAAACAGGTGATGTATGTGCTGTATCTGTCGTTGTTAGAAATGTTAGAAATGGGCACAAAATAGAGACAATTTGGTCCCCAAATCTTTCAGTAAGTTTACACAAATTTACCTGGTTGCATAGGAGTTCCTGATCTCAGTGATGGAATTCTCACATCCCAGAAATTAATGCGTTCAAGATTCAACCCAGGATTTATGCACTTTAACAATGCAACACATCCTCAGGCTGCGCTAGAGCTATTATTTATTCGGTAAAATTTTCAAGCTGAAGCTCAGTCCTCCTGTTTAAATAGGCACAGACATCCCACAGCACTGTTTAAAGATGCATGTGTGATCTGATCAATATTCACCTTTCAACTCGACAGTTTCACCTTTAATAAGATATTATTATGCTGTGCACAAGTTGACGTCCATTTCTTAACATCACAAGACAAAAGTAAGTTCTGGAGTTAAAAATTAAGACATATGTTTTGTCTTCATTCTGCCTATTTTGAGGAACAAACTAGGCTAGGTCTTTTATCAAGCTTTTCTTAATGATGTATAAAGACAAAGTTGCTGGAAAAGCTCAGCAGGTCTGGCAGCATCTGTGAAGGATAAAAAGAGTTAACATTAGGGGTCTGGTGACCCTTCCTCAGAACCAGACCCATAAGTTAACTCTGTTTGTTTCCTTCACAGATGCTGCTAGACCTACTGAGCTTTTCCAGCAACCTTGTTTTTGTTCCTGATTCACAGCATCCGCAGTTCTTTCAGTTTTCTTCATGATGTTCTGGAGAAGGCGCCAGATTTCAAGAGTTGGGCCAACTTCAAGTTCATTTCATAATGACTACAGTATTCCAGTCAAGTGAAAAGCTAATACCTTTCAGATACCCACTCCTACAATGTCTATTATATTCACCCCTGACATTTTCGCTCTAAAAATCTGTAGCCATTGCCTTTATTGATACTGTTCCACAGATTTACCACACGTAATAGAAAATGGTTACTCTCACATCTGTATTTCAACATAATTTACCTAAATCATTTTGAACATTTGAATTAAATTTCCCATTAATTTTTTCTTGCACAAACTCAGAATCTTCAGCTTCTCTTCAGAGTTGACCAATCTTAAGTGAACCATCATTTTGGGCTATTTTTCCATAGCTCCCAATTCCTAAATATTCTCTTTTTAGCTTCATGATCAGAATTGTACGCAATCATCCAGCTGCAGTCATACTAGTGCCTTGCACTCATTATTGTCTTCCAGAATTTATAATCTGTCACTCCTATTAAACATACCAAGCTCTGTTAGCTTTACTTACTGCTGCTGAACTCTACATAGTTCTTTTTACTCTGTTTTTTGACTTTCCTTTAGGCAGAGCGACTTCATCAATAAAAAGAACAAATATATTTTGCAATCCCGTTGTTAATTTCCTTTCTAGTCTCATTATGTTTCAATTGTACACATGAAGTTACATTTCCACTCATCAGCACAGCTTCGCAATCTGCCCCAATTCCTTTTGATTTGGTTTGCCTTTGTCGTACCACTTGAAAACATTTCCTGTTTGGTATCATCTGCAATTTAGCATTGCGATTGTACCACTTTCCAAATCATTTTTTGCATTGTAAGGGACATTGTCACCAGCGTTCTGTTAGTGACTCCTCACCATGTTGATGCTGCTACATTAACAAGCACTCTTTGGTTTATTCAGTGGAACCCATTGTCATTTCACCCGAGAAACCTTTCTCCCCTATTCCATATCTTCTGGCTTTATGGTCTAATCACTTGTGTGTTGCAGTATACATCAGTCTAGTTGGCATGTCTAACTTCCATAAAATTTATCTTGTCAACGAATTCAGCTATTTTATTAGAAAAGAGTCCAACACATTTTCTAAGCCGATCTTCTTCCACCAGATGGAGCTGTGAAGAGATAAATAAATAATAAATCCATGCTGATTTTTTTTTCTTACTACACATAACTATTGAGATATTTCCTTTTACTTCCCCCAAGATATCTTCGAGTGACTTAGCAGTTCAGAATGGCAAATTTTATCTTCACTAAACTTCGTGAAAACAGAAAGTTAGTGGGTGGAATCTTATAGAGGCATGAACGATGTGAGCTATGGTGGGAATTCTAGACGAATTGGGCGACAAGTCAGGCAGGGCCTTTCTCATCATTGGGAGCAATTTGTTGCATTTTCAAACAGAGTTTTGGACGTCAAAACAAGGTTCCTGCAAAGCAGTGGTGAGATGCCAATGAAAGGGGACGATTTCTTGTTAACAGTTTCACTAATGCAAATCTCACTTCATTAACATGCAGCTTTATATCCTACTTCCCACCATGAGCAACCTAAATATTGGCAATTCCTGACATGTAAGTCAGAACGGGGTCCTGTTGACTTCAGCTCACCACTTGGTCCCCTAGGCCACCATCTTGGATGCCCAGCAGCAACATCTCGAGAACACTCCATGACATCAGCTGCACACACAACAATCCAATTATTCCAGCATCCAACACTCGAGTTTTTCAGGCCCCTCACAGCACATCTCTGATTCACTTACTTTAGAGTTGCATTTTGGGGTACACTGGTGACTAGTATTGAAATACTGCTCAAGGACACTTTGTATACAAGGACAGGCAACCAGCTCACAACTTGGGGATAAAAGGTACTGCAGATGCTGGAGAATCCGAGATAACAAGGTGTGGGGCTGGATGAACACAGCAGGCCAAGCAGCATCATAGGAGCAGGAAAACTTGACGTTTTGGGCCTAGACTCTTCATCAGAAATGGGGGAGGGGATGTACCTCTAGTACATCTCAAATGTCCTCATTCTTCAAGGACCGCAACTTCCCCCCC
>JAHRHZ010000144.1:68324144-68343762 GCA_024137785.1 Ginglymostoma cirratum
TATCCGCCTCCCCCTCTCTCCCTATTTATTTCAGAACCCTCTTCCCCTCCCCCATTTCTAATGAAGGGTTTAGGCCCAAAACGTCAAGTTTTCCTGCTCTTATGATGCTGCTTGACCTGCTATGTTCATCCAGCCCCATGCTTGTTATCTCAGCTCACAACTTGGGCCTGGCTGCACCTCAGGGTTGCTTGGTTGCTCTGTTAGCATTCACTCATTTTAATCCTGCTTGGACACTCACTGTTTCCTTGGCTTGTCTTGCCTTTTTGCACTTTCCACTGCAGCCAGAGCTACCAGGCTTATGTCATTTCTGTCTGGCCTGCTGACACAAATCTATGGTAACCAATAGTCTTCAGTCAAGCCAAGGGAGTGATCTTTCCATCCAGAGGTCCTGGCACAGTAAGCTAATGTCAGCATTCGATGTCAGCCCAGAAGCTTGAACACAGTAGGTCAGCTATTCAGGATGGCCAGTGTTCTCTCCTCTTAAGCGGGTGAGGAGACGACTGTCAGACAGCCCACACCTGTCATGGCTCCTCCTGCCCTTTCTTGGCTTGTTTTCTCCTGGAATGAGAGAGAGGGAGGCATTGAAAGTAAATGGATATGGATGGCACAGGTATTGGTGCTCGTAGGGAAAAGCTCAGCCAAGCGAGTATTTAGGCAGTGCAGAGGGCATACACAGTTAGGCATGAGGTGTTTGGAGTAGGTGAGAGTGAGGGGGCAGTAGATGTTGCATGTAATAGTAAGAGTGTTAGGGCAAAATAAAATAAAAAACTGCGGATGCTGGAGATCTGAAACAGAAACAGAAATTGTTGGAGAAACTCAGCAGGTCTGGCAGCATCTGTGGACAGAGAAAGCAAAGTTAATGTTTCAAGTCCCACGACTCTTCATTCATGGGATGTGAGCATTGCTGGCTAGGCCAACATTTATTGACCATCCCTAATTAATTAAGTTAGGGGCTAACCACATTGCTGTGGGTCTGAAGTCATTTATGGGCCAGACCAGGTTTTGATCACAGTTTCCTTCCATAAAGGGATTTAATGAAACAGATAGATTTTCCCTAACAATTTCATGGTCATCATTGGATTCTCAATTTCATTTTATTTTGATTTTGATGGATTCATGACTCTAAATTCCAACTATCTGCCATGGTGAGATTTGAACCCAGGTCACCAAAATATAAGCTGGGTCTCTGGATTGATAATGCTACTAAGCCATCACCTTCCCTAATACTTGGGCACTTACTACTGCTGTGGTTCCTCTTTTTCTGCTGTCAATGCTGTACTGTACAAGTCCATCTCCTTGCACAAATAACCCTCTTTAATGCTGATAGGGCTTAGCCCCGGTCTTTGGGGTCAAAACATGGAATTGACCACTCCCTATATTTTTGTGTACTTTCTGCTGGTGAAACAAGTGCCTGTTTCTTCTCTATCGTTGTGATGTGCTCTGATTAACTATGGCAATTTATTCACTGTAACCAATTAATTTTCTTGTAGGCTTTAGCCTTTCTCAGGACTTTTCAGTTTTTGTTTGGGCTATATCCTTCTCCAGAGGCAGGTGCCTAGGTTCTTTGTTATTGATTTGTGGGATGTGAGCATTGTTGGCTGGCCAGCATTTCTTGCCCGTCACTAGTTGCCCTTGAAAAGTTGGTGGTGAATTGCCTTCTTGAATCGCTCCAGTCCATGTGATGTAGGTTGACCCATAATGTCATTAGGGAGGGAGGTGAGCTTAAAAATCTATTGTCCTCTGCTTCCTGTCACCTCTGGAATTCCCTTCAGGATCTTCCCCTACTCCTTAAATTGGATCACTGCACTGCCCTTATTCTTCACCTGTGGCACTGCACAATCTTTCGACATCACTTCAGGTGTTTCCTCCATTTCCCACTCCTAGTTACCACTGCTACCACATAGTGATATCATGATGTGAAGGTGCCAGTGTTGGACTGCAGAGGACAAGGTCAGAAGTCGCACGACACCAGGTTATAGCCCAACAGGTTGATTTGAAATCACAAGTTTTCCGAGCCTTGCTCCTTCTTCAGGTGTTTGTGAGAGAGTTGGTATCAGACACAGAATTTATAAGTAAAAGATCAAATGATCACACCACAGATGAGGATGTCTTAAACAAACCTAAGATGCTGTTAAGTCTTTAATCAGTTATAAGGTTTTATTTGATTAATACATATATGTAAATCCCTGAATTTCTTTCAGATCACTGTCCTGAGAGAAGTAAAGGTTTTATCAGTATAAAGAAGAGGTGACGTTTTAGGTCAGACAATGCATGTTAGGTTTGAGGCCTTGTTTAAAATCTGTTAGTGTTTTGGTTGAGAGTTAGACTGGTTTACAGGTCTAGATTCTTGTGAATGAATATTTGAACTCTACTGCCTCAGTGTCCTGTTCCATGCAATCTGACATCACTGTAACATAATTGTTGTGCACATGCTTGATAGTTATTCTTAGAGGGAAGGCATAGTTAACCCTTTACTTCACACTCCCATCTTGGAAATCACAGTATTTACCAATTGCCATGGGTGATAAAAATACTACTTGTTTTAAACTTTAACCTATGTGTCTAATTGACCCCTGCGCCCTGTGAGATAGCAAGAACTGCAGATGCTGGAGTCCGAGACAACACAGTGTGGAGCTGGAGGAACACAGCAGGTCAGGCAGCATCAAAGGAGCAAGAACATTGACATTTCGGGTCTGGACTTTCTGAGGAAGGGTCCTGACCCAAAACATCAACTCTCCTGCTCCTCTGATGCTGTGTGGCCTGCTGTGATCCTTCAATTCCATACGGTGTTGTCCCTGTGCCCTGTGTCTGCTTTTCCTTTACACTATTGTGATATGACATTCATTATACTGTGTACTTTAGTCACTCAATGTGGTATACTGTGGAGTTTGTTGTGCAGATGTTTTGTTGTCTTTTATCAGCACTTTCCGCTAAGATATAAAATGAAATAAAGCGTTACTAATGAAAGGCTCAATCTGGCACCTGGATGTTTTTCACCATTTTATGATAGATATTACTTATCAGTACTTGGAAGAGGGTAATACGTTTAAAGATAGTCATATTGACAACAGATGAATCACCTTCAGTGCAATGTATCGAAAGAATTATAAGTATTATTTGTTCTTCCAATATTTATCATTTTATTCAGTATTAACCAGTTTTTTTTGGGGTTAAATAGTTCTTAAACTATTTTTCAATGACTGCATTATACTTCGAGTTACTTTATTTCTCATAGCTTTGCTATATTTTGGCATCAGAAGAAATGTTAAAATAACCTATTAAACAAAGTACTGGTTCAGCATGGTTATCTTAAAAATTAAACTCAAATAACTACTAAATTGTTTGGAAAGTGACTTTTTTGTTTGCATTTTTGACTGCATCTTCATCAGATTTCCTCCCTTTTCTTTCACGAGCTATTCTGCTTTTCTTTTCCACTTCTCTGGTGGTATTGACGAATGCAGAATGCTGTTTCATAAGCATTGGAAAGTTCTGCCCAAGTGATCATCCTGCTGTGGGAATTAACACAATCGTTCAGAAGTGTGTTTTTGGCTGCCTGGGTATTTGAAGGAATTATCCTGGTCCTGAATGGTGCCACTGAGGGACACCATATATTAGGCCTAGGACCAATAACCTTCAGAGAACAGCAGAATGCTCACAGACAAGGTTTAATTAAAGATCTGGATGTAGGAATTTGAAAAACTATCCTATGTACATGAGGAATAGTATCAATCAATTAGTGAGGCAATCAGGAAAGGATGGGGGATGTGGGGTACACACAATTTGACATTGGGCTTCATAAAATTTATGAAATTTGTATAAAATTTGGAGCTGGGTAAACATAGAAACGTGGGAGTAGGAGTAGACTGTTCAGTCCACGAGCCCATTGTGAGAATATTTTAAGCAACAGCAGAGCACACCATTCCTTCCTCTCAAATCATAAATTAAGGACTGTTAAAATTAGGCCCAATTATGTTATTTCAAAGTTTGTGCAATTTCTTTGTATTATCATCAGTTTATCTCCAATTAATATGAGCTCTCAGGGCTGTTGAGTTGTGCTATTTACAGAAGGTCATTTGAGAATCCTTATAATAACATGTGCACCAACTCTTTCAGAACAAACTCTTCCCATAGGCTGTTCTTTTCTGTTTCCATTCAGTTGGTCAGGAGACTTTGTGCCAAGTGTTCAGACACTGCTTTTTTTGTAGGGGAATTTCCTCTTAGAGATTTTTTTTGATAAGCAAGAAGACAAGATGCCAGCCAGATCAAACTGCATGAGGGACAGACTGTGCTCTACCTGATGTCATCTTACCACCTATTCAAAGACAGAGGTGTACTTACCGAACAATGATGGTGCTGAAATGATGACAGAAACAGTAGATATCACAACACAGAGCTGTACCATCTGCTGCAAAGACACATCATCATGCTGGCAATACCACCCGCCTTAATAATTAGCTGATGTTTAACGTCCTCTACTTCCTATTGTTTTCAAGCCTGTTACAATATGTGAAGAGTTTCTAAGAATGGATAGCAGGACCACAGACTTCACAACAATGTCTGTCTACTTCCATTTTGAACAACAAATGTCACTTAACAGCAAATTATTTTACCCAATTCCACAAGTTTTCTGCCAACCGTAAGGTTTTGTCAGCTTTCATGTTATCCAAACTTTGCATAGTCCAAAATAATGATTAAAAATTCACATCTTTTTTAAAGTCAATCCATATAAAATCTCCTGTCATTAAGTGACAACATCCTTCGAATTTATTCATTACCCTGCAAGCAAATCATGAGAGTTTTTTTAAAATCATTATTCATTCGTAGCACCTGATCACTGTTGGCCGGGCCAGCATTTATTACCCATCACTAGCCACCCTTGAGAAGGTAGTGATGAACTGTCATCTTGAACTGCTGCGGTCCATTTGCTCAGTAGGTCCACAATGCAGCTAGGGAGAAAGTTCCAGGAATTTGATTCAAAGACACTGAAGGAATATTTCCAAGTCTGGATCATGAGTGGCTTGGAGGAGAATGTGTGGGTGGTGTGTCCCAATGTAATTGTTGCCCTTGTCCTTCTAGATGACAGGCATCACAGGTTTGGAAGGTGCTTTCTAAGACGCTATGATGAATTTCTGCAGTGCACCTTGAAGCTAGTACACATTGCTGGTACTGAGCATCAGTGGTGGAGACAGTGAATGTTTGTGGATGTGATGCCAATCAGTTGGTCTGTTTCGTCCTGAATGGCCTCAAGCTTCTTGAGTGTTATTTTGAGCCACGCTCATCCAGGCAATTGGGAATTATTCTATTACATCCTGATTTGAGCTTTGTAGATGATGGACAGTCTTTGGGGATTCAGGAGAGTGTTATTTGCTGAAAGATTCCTAGCATCTGTCCTGCTCTTGTAGCCATGATAATTATATCGTTAGACTAGTTCAGTTTCTGGTCAATGGTAAACTCCAGGATGGTAATAGTGAGGGATTCAGTGAAAGTAATGATTGATTGTCTATTATTGGAAATGGATATTGCCTAGCACTTATGTGGTGCGAATGGTACTTGCTACTTTATCAGCTCAAACCTGGATATTGTCCAGGTCTTGCCACATTTACTGCTTCAGTAACTAAGGAGTGGTGAATGTGTTGAACATTGTGTGGTCATCAGCAAACATCATTGTTTCTGACTCTATGATGGAGGGAAGATCATTGATGAAGCAGCTGAAGATGGTTGGGTCTGAGGCACTATCCCGAGGAACTCCTATAGATATGTTCTGGATCTGAGCTGACGAATCTTCAACAACCTAAACCATCATCCTTTGTGTCAATTCTGACAGTGAGTTTCCCTCTGAGTCCCATTGACACTAGTTTTGCTAGGACTTCTTAATGCCACACTCGATCAAATGCAGCCTTCATGAAAGAACAGTAAGTCTCACCTCACCTCTGGGATTCAGCTCTTTTGTCCATGTTTGAATTAAGGTTGTAATGAGGCCAGGAGCTAAGTGGCTCGAGTGGAACCCAAACAGAAGGACAACGAGCAGGTTATTGCTAAGCAAGTGTTGTTTAATAGCACTGTTGCTGACACCTTACATCACTTTATTGATGTTCTAGAGTAGACTGGTAGGCAGTAATTTGACAAGTCGGATTTGTTCAGCTTTCTGTGTACAAGAAATACCCGGGAAATTTTTCATATTATCTGATAGATGTTAGTGTTATAGCTATCCTGGAACAGCTTGGGCAAGGGCATGGCATGTTCTGGAGCACAAGTCTCTAGGACCATTGCCAGAATGTTATCAGGACACACAACCTTTGCAATGTCCAGTGCTTCAAAATCCAATGCAGCCAGTAAGGAAATTATAGGGATAGCTAGTCCTGTGTTGTAGATTGCCTGATCGACAACTCAGTTTCAAATATGTCAGGTGCTGCTCCTGGTGTGCACTCCTACTCCCCATTGAACCAAGGTCAATCTTGATGGCTTGATGGCAATAGTAGAGATTGAAATATGCTGGGTTGTGAGGTTGTAAATTATGTTGAAGTATGATCCTGTTGCTGCTGTTGATGGCCCACAGCACCTCATAGATGCTCAGTCTTTAGTTGCTAGATCTGTTTGAAGTCTATTCCATTTAGTACAGTGGTAGTGCCATGCAACACAACAGGGGAGGAGTGTTATCCTCAATGTGAAGACGAGACTCTATTTCCATGTGAACTGTCCTGCAGTAATTCTTATCAATACTATCATTGAGAGAAGTATCTCCAGTAAGCAGATTGGTAAGGATGAGATCAAGTATACATTTCCCTCTTGTTGGTTCCGACACCACCTGCTGCAGACCCAGTCTAGCTATGCCACTCGATCTTTTGTGGTACTGCTGAGCTGGTCTTGGAGGGGGATATGTGAGTGCCAAATTTAGAGCATATCTGCACTCTTACCGCCCTCGGTGCCATCTCCAAGTGGTGTTCAACATTGAAGAGTACTGATTCATCAGCTGATGGGGCTTTGGTACTGTTTAATCAACAGGAGGTTTCTTTTGAGACAATAGGTACTGCAGATGCTGGAGAATCCGAGATAACAAGGTATGGAGCTGGATGAACACAGCAGGCCAAGCAGCATCATAGGAGCAGGAAAGCTTGATGTTTTGGGCCTAGACCCTTCTTCAGAAATTTCTGAGCTGCAATCCTCCGGCTGTGGGTTGACCCACAATGCTATTAGGAAGGGATTTCCATGATTTTGATCCAGCACAGTGAAGGAACAGTGGTATATTTCCAAGTCAGAATGGTGAGTGGCTTGGCGGGGAATTCGGAGGTGGTGGTGTTCCCGTATGCCTGTTGTCCTTGTCCTTCTAGATTAAAGTGGTCTTGGGTTTGGAAGGTGCTGTCTGAGGCCCTTTGGTGAATTTCTGCAGTGCATCTTGCAGATAGTACACACTGCTGCTACTAAGCATCAGTGGTAGAGAGAGTGAATGCTTGTCGATGTAGTACCAATCAAGCAGGCTGCTTTGTCCTGGATAGTGTCAAGCTTCTTGAGTGTTGTTGGAGCTGCGCTCATCCAGGCGAGTGGGGAATATTCCATCACACTCCTGACTTGTGCCTTGTAGATGGTGGACAGGCTTTGAGGAGTCAGGAGGTGAGTTACTCGTCACAGTACTCCTAGCTTCTGGCCTGATCTTGTAACCACTGTGTTATTGTGGTCAGTCCAGTTGAGTTTCTGATCAATGATAACCCCCAGGATGTTGATAGTGGGGGATTCATTAATGGTAACATTGAATCTCAAGGAGTCATGTTTAGGTTGTCTCTCATTGGTGATGGTCATAGCCTGGCATTTGTGTGGTGCGAATGTCACTTGCCACTTGTCAACCTAAGCCTGGATATTGGCCAGATCTTGTTGCATTTGAACACGTACTGCTTCAGTATCTGAGGAGTCATGAATGGTGCTGAACATCGTTCAATCGGCAAACATCCCCACTTCTGACATTATGATGGAGGGAAGGTCATTGATGAAGCAGCTGAAGATGGTTGGGCTGAGGACACTACCCTGAGGAGCTTCTGCAGAGATGAGATGCAGAGCTGAAATGATTGACCACCAACAACCACAACCATCTTCCTGTGCATCAGGTATGACTCCAACCACCGGAGAGTTTGCCCCCTGATACCCATTGATTCCAGTTTTGCTGGGGGTCCTTGATGCCACACTCGGTGGAATGCAGCCTTGATGTCAAGGGCTGTCACTCGCACCTCACCTCTGGAATTCAGCTCTTTTGTCCATGTTTAAACCAAGGTTGTAATGAGGTCAGGAGCTGAGTGGCCCTTGTGGAACCCAAACAGGGCATCACTGAGCAAGTTATTGCTGATCAGGGGCTGCTTGATAGCACTGTTGATGACACCTTCCATCACTTTACTGATGATCAAGAGGAGACTGATGGGGCAGTAATTGGCCGGGTTGGATATGTCCTGCTTTTTGTGTACAGTACATACTTGGACCATTTGCCACATTTTCGGGTAGATACCAGTGTTGTAACTGTACAGGATCAGCCAGTGGCAACTGTATTATTCCCTAAAGGGCATTCATGAACCAGGTGGATTTTTACAACTACTGACAAAGGTTTAATAGTCATCATTAGGCCTTTAATTCCAGATTTGAATTGAGTTCAAAATTCACAATCTGCCATGGTGCAATTCAAAAAGAACACATTACCTGGGTTTCTAGATGGTTCGTGTAGCAACAATCCCCTAGGACTTTGCCTCCCCAATGCAACTGCGTTCCCATTCCTCGGAAAGTTCTGTATGATTCCCAGCCTCAGCTGGGATATTCCCTTCCACAAAATTAAGCACAAAAAATAGGAGGTATGATATTAATAAATCACCCAATTAAAACTTGGGATCCCTGTTTGTACAACCTACTGTGGTATATTATCACCTCATCACAGATATTATTCAAAGATTCTTGTTATGAATGGTGTCTTGTCTAACAAGAAGCTTAAACTGACATTACTTTACAGCAATGAATCGTTTTGCTTCAACAATCGATCTGATAATCAAGTCATCACCAGTAACGTAAAACCACAACTTTAACGTGAAGAATAAATATCAACATTCTTATCAAAGGCCATTAGTTGTACAAACTGGATCCTAGTTGTCAAAATAGTCTAATACTGTGACACTTTCTTAGCCACTAACCACAACTGAATCAATTAAAATAATGAATAATTTTTAAACAATTTTATATTCAATATTACATTTATTCAGACATCACGGCGCAAATTATCGCATGGTACTTTGATTTACATTTCCTATTTCTACAAAGTTTTGTGATGCCTCTACCTTCAGAAAGCTTGAATGTGAATTTTTAAAAGTGGAATAATTACAATTCTCTTGGCTCCTCTGTTGTCTAGGCAACATTATGTATCCAGTGAACAATCACTGGCTCTATTGCTTTGATGCAAAACCACATTTATTTGTTTAAGTAAAGAAAAAGGAAGCTTTTGTACTGCTTAGCATCAAATGTGTTGATGTTATCTATTTCCAGTAATCAATTATCCATGAGTCATTCAGTGCTTAAAACCTAGAAAACTAGTTCCCAGTATTGCTGAGAAAAAACATTTTGTCAAGCTGTTCATAAAAGCAAGAGCCTAACTGTAATCAGCCAGCCAGCAGTTACAAAACTCACAACATTGTGTCTGTTGTTAGGTGAGATTCAATGATTGGACAACATTTGCTAAATCACCCCGAATGTGTGAAGAATTATGCTAGCAACTAATTTAGAATCATCAGTCAGCTCACACTATGGAAGAGTTGCGTGTACTGGAAGCTACATATTTTAATAGATTGAGCTCAGACATATGCTCAATTTTAATCTACTGTAAATACAAGAAATAAAATTTCAACACAAAACCCAACTGTGCACTGCTCTCAGTATAGCCTTGTTTGAAATGTTGCTGCCTGTGATAATTGCATGCAATCACATAATGACTCAAATTTTGTAGTAAGAATAATTCTATCAGCAGCCTCAATTATTAAAGTGTAAATCAAAAGCAATTTCCATTGACTGCACATCCAGGACTCACAGCTGAGGTGTGAAATGAATAACTTGCATCTATATTTACTAAAGAAGGAGATGTTTCACAATCTATTGTGACATAGGAGAAAACTTAGTCACTAAAAGGATTTAAAATTGATAAGGCAAAGGTACTGGAAAGGACTGTCAGAATTGGAAGTCAATGAGCCACTGTGATTAGATGTGATGCACCCACAGATGCACAAAGAAGAGAGGGTGGAAATTGCAGGGGAACTGGCAATAGAGTAATTGGGTGGTTAAGAAGTCATAAGGAACACTGCCATTGTCAGTCATGGCATTGCTTATAAGAGCAGAGAGGCAATGTTGAAGCTGTATAAAAGTTTGGGTAGGCCATAGCTGGTGTACTGTGAGCAGTTCTAGTCACCACACTATAGGAAGGATATGATTACACTGAAGAGGGCGCAGCGAAGATTCATAAGGATATTGCCCGTGTTTGGGAATTTTAGCTATGAACAGAAGTTGGATGTGCTCAAATTGTCTTCTTTAGAGCAGAGAAAGTTGAGGGGCTCCTAATTGAAATATATAAGGTTATACGGAGCATGAGCAGGAGAGATAGGAAGTAGGTGTTCCCCTTAGCTAAAGGGTCAATCCTAAAACTTTAAAGTGAAGGGTAAAAGGTTTAGAGGGAATTAGAGGAAAACATTTTTTACCCAGAGGGTGAAACGCACTGCCGAAGGGGACAGTAAAGTAGAAACTTCACAATATTTAAAAAGCACACAGATGAGCACTTGAAATATCATGTGGAGAGAAACACAAAGTTAACAATTCAGGTCCAGTAACACTTCATCAGAACTGGACAAGGGGTCACTGGACTCAAAACAGTAATTCTGTTTCTTTCTCCAAACATGCTGCCAGAACTGCTGGGTTTCTCCAGCACTTTCTATTTTCCAGTATCTACAGTTCTTTGTTTCAATTTACTGGAAATGTCAGAACATTCAGGCTATGGGCCAAAAGCTGAAATGTGGGATTAGAGTGGATAGGTCAGCACAGGCTCAATGGGTCAAAGGACCTCTTCTGTGCTATATGGCTGTTTTCTTTGAAAAAGAGAAGTCAAAGGGAAGATTTGATAGAAGTTTTCAAAACCATGAGAAGTCTAGACAGAGAAGAAAAGGAGAAATTGTACCCTGCAGTAAAACACTGCAGAACAAGAGGGCACAGATTTAAAGCAATTTTCAAAAAAAAATCTAACAAGAGAAAACAACTTTTATGCACAATGAATATTTAGGGTTTGGAATTAATGGCCTGTAACTATGGTGAGGGCAAGTTCAATTGAGGCCTTAAAGAGTCCATTGGGTAGTTATTTAATAAGAAACAATGCACAGGGTTATGGGGAAACAACAGAAGAATAACACAAAGACATCATGCTATTTCAGAGAGCTAGTGCAGACAGTGTGGGCTGAACAGTCTACTTCTGCAATTCCAAAATTCTGTGAAATGACAAAAAAAAATGCAGTCCAAGTTATCCAGCTCTTCCAGAGAACTAGTTGAGACACTTTATGCTGAAAACAGGGAGCAATATACCTGCTATAGATAACAAGGTGCGGAGCTGGATGAACACAGCAGGTCAAGCAGCATCATAGGAGCAGGAAAGCTTGACGTTTCGGGCCTAGACCCTTCATCAGAAATATACCTGCAACAGTTCTACATTTTAAATTCACCAAAAAAAAATAATGCCTATCACTCCTGTGGAAGCAAAATTTTAATGGTGTGATAAGTTTTAATTATTCTCCAGCATTGAAGATCTGCTTTTAAAAATGTGGGGTTGATTTTTCCAAACGTCAGCAAAGTGTCAATTTCAGGGAGTCTTACAGAGGGTTTCTCTTTGGGAGCTTCAGTGAAGTTTTCTCAGACACTTTCCCACTGCTCTCCTCATTCCCTATGCTGCATGCCCTCACTGCGTTGCTCTCACACAATCTTACACTCATAGCAGCAGGAGAGCTCCTTGCTGCCAGGATTATCTGGGATACCTGCTGCTAGCACCAGATTTAAAAGTTCAGCTGTGCAGCAGTTCAAATATTGCAAGGTAGGGAAAATTGCCATGGAAATGTCTGACAGCCAAATGCTGATGGAGACATTGGGGTCATGGTAAATGCTGTGGCAGAGTGAAAGGCCATCTTCTTTCTCCTGGGCTGCCAAAACATACCAGATCTTGCCAGCTTGGTATGACATTGCCACCCAGGTCAGTGCAGGGTCCACAGTCGAGAGTAACATGCAACAATGTCACAAGAAGGTTAATGACTTTCCTCACTCTGCAAGAATTAGTGCCAATATTTTCTCTCTGCTACTTGACACACGTTCTAACCCTGCTACCTCTCACCAAAGTGCTCACTTGTGAAAACCTGGCCCTACCCCGCTCTTTAGTAGTCCATGCCATCACATGTTATATCAGATCCCACCCCTGGTTTTAGGGTTGGTCTGCCCTACAATCTTCACAGTCATTATCCCTTCTGCATCCTGTATGTCTCCAATTCCCTCACTTAGGATTCCCACTTTACCGAACATCGATTGCCTCCTGCAAACTCCCTTGACACTGACTATCTGAACTCCCAGGCTGGCTGTGGCCCATATCATCGACTGATCTATGAGTTCAACTCTGACTAGGCATGATTCAGCCCCACGACTGGTTTCTACATCTCCCTGATTACTTTATCTGTACTCCCCAGACTGGTTGGATTTGACCTGCAGGATTGACCTTGGTCCAATCCCTGGACTGAATGTACGTGGATCCCTAGACAATAATCATACCCAAATGAAATAGCAACATGATAAAAAGTAAGGAACAGATACTGTGAATGTCGATGTTAGTGCTAAGAAATCAGCCCTGAGATGCATCCTGAGCAGATGCATGAGTAGGCTGTGTGTCCTTTATGCACAGAGTGACCTGGCAGCAGTATTGCAAGATAAGATGTCAGGGAGCTCCAAAATGCCATGGGTAAAGCACTGAAGAGTCTTCTAAGTTAGTCTGAGATTGGCCATGGTAATGTGATGAGGCTGGTTTTTTGTTGATTATTGAGGCGAGGTTTACAGTACTGTGAATGGTTCTGGTCACCCTGCTATAGGAAAGATATTATTAAACTGGAGAGGGTGCAGAAAAGATTTACTAGGATGTTGCCAGGACTGGAGGGTTTGGGTTATAAGGAGAGGCTGAATAGGCTATGACTTTTTTCACTGGAGTGTAGGAGTTTGAAGGGTGAACTTATAGAGGTCTATAAAATCATGAAGGGCATAGATAAGGTGACTGGCAAAGGACTTTTCCCTCGGTTGGAGAGTTCAAAACTAGGAGGCATAATTTTAAGGTGAGCAGAGAAAGATTTAAAAGGGACCTGAGGGGCAGCTCTTTCACACAGAGAGTGATTCACATGTGGAATGAACTACTAGAGGAAGTGATAGATACAAGTACAGTTACAACATTTAAAAGACATTTGGATAGATACATGAATAGGAAATGTTTGGAGGGATATGGGCCAAATGCAGGCAAATGGGACTAGTTTCATTTGGGAAATTTGATCAGTATAGACGCGTTGGACCAAAGGGTCTGTTTCCGTGCTGTTGACTCTATGACTCTCTGACAATATCTGTGGATGAAGGGTGGAGGTGTACATTTCCCATGAACTGTGGTATAATTGAAGACATTAGCATAGACAAAGAGGGTGTTCTGAGTGATCGGGCAGGCTTAAAAGTAACCAGATGAAATACATCCCAGGCTGTTTAATGAGTCAAGGAAGTCAATAGCAGGAGCATTGGTAGTGATTTTCCATTTCTCTCTGGCCGCAGGAGAGGTGCCAGAAGTCCGGAGGACAGTTAATGTGGAACCATTATTCAAGGAGAGAGCAAGGGATAAAACAGGAAACTACAGGCTAGTCAGTCTAACCTCAGTGGTTGGGAAACTATTGGAAGAATTTCTGAAGGACAGAATTAATCTGCACTTGGATTTTTCAAAGAAGTGGGCAATTCATTTAACATAGTCTAATAGGATTTCAGCAAGGCTTTTGCTCAGGTCCTGCATGGGAGATAGATAACAAAAGTACGAGCCCATGGGATCTAAGGAGATTTATCTAATTGGATCCAGAATTGGCTGAATGGCAAGAAGCAAAGAGCAGTGATCGAAGAATGTTTCTGTAACTGTGTCCAGTGAAGCCTGCAGGTATCAGTGTTGAAGCTCTTGCTGTATGTGGTATCTATAAATAATTTCAACTTGAATATAGGAGAGTTGATCAGTAACATCACAAATGTTACAAAGATTGTTAAATAGTGAGTAGGATACCCTTAGATTACAGGAGGATATAGATGGGCTGGTGTGATACGTTGATCAGTGGCAAATGGAATTCAATCCAGAATAGTGTGAGATGATAGATTTGAACAGAACAAACAAGGCAAGGGAATACATGATGAATGGCATGACCCTGGCAAGCACCAAGGATTAGATGGACGTTGGTGTGCATGTACACTGGTCACTTAAAGTAGCAGGAGAGGAAGATAAAGTGGTTAAGAAAGCATATAGAATATCCGCCTTTATTGGCCGAGGCATGGATATTAAGATCAAGGAGGTTATGCTAAAGCAGTTTAAAACATTGGTTAGACCACAGCCAGAGTATTATAGGTAGTTCTGGACTCTTCACTTTAGAAAGAATGTGATTGGACTATACAGGAAATTTCCCAGGGCATTGCCTAGGCTCAAGAGTTTTAGTTATGAGAGAGATTGGACTGACTGGGGTCATTTTTTTTGGAGCAGAAGAGGCTGAGGGAGGACATGATTGAGATGTATAAAGCTATGAGGGGCATAGATAGGGTTGACAGAAATGAGGTTTAAAGGGGATGTGAGGAAAAGATTTTCTCCCAGATGGTGGTGAGTATCCAGAATTCACTGCCTGTAAGGATGGTAGAAACCCTCAGAACATTTAATGAGTACTTAGATGTGCACTTGCAATTCAAAGCCAGGGCCAAGTGTTGGAAAATGGGATAACAATATTTGGGTACCTGTTTTTAACCAACACAGGCTCAATGGACTGAAGGACCTTTTTCCATGCTGCAGACCTCTACGACTCTAATGTACAATGATATGTTAGTGAACACAAGTAGACAAAGAGGCCTAGAAAAGCAATTGGTGAGTTTCATTCATCTGGTAACCTCTTTGACTTAGTAATCAGGAATCAGCACTATCTAGTTTCTCAACAGGAGAATTGCACAGTGCATAGAAATGAGAAGAGATTAGCTATTAATGAGGTGCAAATGCATAAAAATAAGGTCCTCACCGCTTACCAGCAAGATTCCCATCTAGCCGTTAGAACCTAAAAGGGAAAACCTTTTCTTTTTATCTTGACATTGAGAATCTCATTGTTCTGATCTCACCGTATGTTCCCAACTGACTCGTTATTGCCATCTTCATTAAAGGATGAGGAGAATTCAGCCAATTGTGCTTCTTATACACCTCATTCGCAGTGCCACGGAAGAGTATTTCCAAGGAAATTGTCTGGTTTTCAGTGAGGGGACGTATCAATAGATCCCCTTACCCCCATCTCTCATATCAGGCCACTATTTTAGAACCATATTAAATGGGGTTTTCTTCACTCTTGTGGTGTTATATTGATGTTGAATTGTGCTATTACCTGTGTAGCTTAGTTTCACAGCTGCATATTGGCTATTCAGCCATTTGAGAAAGTGGAAATGAGCATAAGTGTCTTGAGATTATCCAGATTTTCTGTTCTTTTTGTAACAGCTGCAAATAAATGATATAAAAGCAAAATACAGCGGACGCTGGGAATCTGAAACAATAAGTGAATGCTGAAGGAGCTCAACAGGTCTGGCAGCATCTGTGGAGAGTGAAGCAGAGTTAATGTTTCAAGTCCAATATGACTCTTCTTCAGAACTGTCAAGGGGGTCACGCCACATTCAGGGACAGCTTCCAATCTCAGTCCATGGACTTGGCACAGTCAGTCAGCCACTTGGGACAGTCAGGGTCAGGTGCTCTGTAAATTTGCAGCTCTGAGAAGAGTCACACTCAAAATTTTTACTGTTTCTCTCTCCACGGGCCCTGTCAGGCTTGCCAAGTTTCTCCAGAATTTTCTGTGTTTGCTGCAAAATATATTACCATGGTAGTGAAAAATATGGAAGGGCTTAAATGTCATTTCAATGCAGAAACATAGCTCTTAACATTAAAAATGTCGGTAAAATGAAAAAAATGGAGAGTCATGTTCATATTTTTAGATTTATGTATCTATATACTTGGATACATGTAATGCCTTGCAGTAAATACATAATTATTGTGTTTCAACAGCCCACCTGGAAAATACTTTATATTTGCTCTTGTAATTTTTAAAAGCCATTAGCAAAGAACAGCACAACAGGTACAGACTGTGATGTGTCAAAAAAATAAGATCATCACCAGAAAAACTCCAAAAATATCATAATATTACAGTCAAGCTGATCACCATAGATAATTTAATATTCAATCTTGCCTCATTTTCTATTCTCCTGCAGAGAAAAATGAGATGGCAACTGTCTCTCACATGAAAGGCAGAATAAGTATCTGGCAGCTCCAGCCCACTGTTTATTCTTTCAGGCCATAAGTCATCCTTGGCAAGTCAAGGGGCCTGCCACCAGTCAAGGGTTCACGCTACAGTCTGTCAAAGGCAGCGTCCAATCTCAATTCAGAGGCTTGACCAGACCAGACAGCCACGTGGCGCAGGCAGGCTCAGGGGTTCTGTGACATTACAGTCCAAGGAGTGGGCCACAGTCAGTACTGCAGGTCTAGTGCAACCAGCCTGGGGATTTGTGGTTAGTCACGGAGCTGCATAGAAATCACTCAGAGATCTGGTCACTCATCAAGTTACTCATAATGTTCACACATTAGCAGGAGGCGATAGCCTAGTGGTATTATCACTGGACTATTAGTTTAGAGATCCAGGCAAAGTTCTGGGACCTGAGTTCAAAACCTACCATGGTAGAATTTGAGTTCAATAAAACTTTTGAATTAAGAGTCTAATGATTGCCATGAAACTGTCGCTGATTTCAGGTTTAAAAATCTTGTTCACTAACGTCCTTTAGTGTAGTACATAGAACTGTTGGTCATTAAAGATTGATCATAGACATCTCTGTGAAGCAAAAGTTGGAATGGAGCTGATTTCCTCTCAACGTGAACTGTAAGTGTTTGGTAACAGATACAATTCTGCATTTATTTGGTGGTGCAAGATTTGGGGTTGAGAAACAAGGTTTCAAAAATCTATTGCACTTACAATTTCCTATTGTATGAGTGCGCTATGGCTGTATTGTGTACATTGGAATAACATTCACTATGTCACAGGTCCATCTAGATGCGTTCTACGGTGCTCCTTGTCAGACTTCCCCATGTCCCACTGGACCAAGGCTTGGGGAAAATGTCATTAGTGTTTGGTGTGAATGCTGATTGCTCGCATTACGAAGTATCCGTTTTATTTCCAATAGACCCTACACAGGGTCATTGAAACCATAACCAAAGGATCCAGCAGTTGTCATGACCACTGAGGCTACAGTGCTAGGAAGGTACAGAGAAAATGAGGAGGAATAAACGAGCCAGTAAGCGCAATTCCAAAAGTAAACTCCAGCAGCTTTCAAATAGCTTCCACACAAAGAAACTACAGAAGAAGGTCCCCTCAGGATTCAGAGGCTCAAAGTTTATTGTGCTCTATGCCATTTCCTCCAGATGAGTGAGGACGCAGTCACAAAACCAAACCAACTACTGGGGCAGGACATGAAATATAAAGGAGTGGGTGGCCTCACTATCCCAGTGGCCATCATTTTATCCAACTGTGTCCTTCCAACAATCTTATAGGGGATTGTATGTGATCCCTCATTCTTTGATCCATAAATGTTACAAGGCCATTACTGCTACAATTTCTGCAAAATCACACCATTTCATTTTCATGCCCTGTTACAAGGTCCATGCCGCAGCTTGAATAGTAGGCTTTACCAGCATTGTTGTCTTCTCCCAGGTGCTGGGCACAAATACTCTACACATTGCATTGAAAACACTATATCACAATTCAATAGACTTCATCAACTGTGAGGGATTCCATCACATCAAGTCACCTGTGACCCTCAGTACCCTCATCGCAGAAGCCTGCACCAAGCTGTCACAATGTCTCTATGCTTAAGAATTCTCATGTTCCTACATCACATCAAGGGTTGGATATCTTACAAGAATAGTTATTGGGACGTTAGGGATAGTCTAAGTAGTGGAGGAGTGGATTCAGTTGCATACAAAAAGTAGAAGAGAGGATGGCTTAGCAGAGGTTCTTAAAGTTTCCAGAAGAGTAATAGGACAAATAGTATGAGCAGTGGTGAGTGCAGTGGCCATCACTAAGGAGAAGGTGCTAGGAAAGCTCAAAGGTTTGAAGGTGGATTAATCACCTTGGCCAGATGGATTACACCCCAGAGCTCTTAAGGATATACCTGAGGAGATTGTGGAGGCATTGGTGGTGATCTTTCAGGAATCACTGCAGTCAGAAAGGATCCCAGAGGAGTGGAAAATGGTTAATGTAACACCCTGTTTAATAATGGAGGGAGGCAAAAGACAGGAAATTATCGGCCAGTTAGCCTGACCTCGGTCATTGTTAAGATTTTAGAGTCCATTACTAAGAATGAGATTAAGGAGTACTTGGATGTGCATAATAATTAAGGGGAGATCATACCTGAACAATCTTGTTAGAAATTTTAAGAACGCTGTGAACTAGTAAGGCAAAGGAGAGGCAGCAGACATGATCTGTTTGGATATTCAGAGGGCTTTGACAAGGTGCCGCACAGAATGCTGCAAAATAAGATAAGAGCCCATGGAGTCAGAGATAATAGGAACTGCAGATGCTGGAGAATCCGAGATAACAAGGTGTGGAGCTGGATGAACACAACAGGCCGAGCAGCATCATAGGAGCAGGAAAGCTTGACGTTTCGGGCCTAGACCCTTCATCAGAATTTTTTTTTTTTTAGTGTCCAATAGAGCTGAGTAGAATTGTGAGTTCAGGTTGTGGATCCTACGAAGAATAAAAAACAGGAGAGGTCCTTTGCAGGTCTGGGAGAGGGAGGCTCTGAGCTGGGGTAGGCTTGATTGTAGTGCCTGGAGATGCCGGCGCATTGCTGCAAGTGTGTGTTTCAGGAGTCGCAGGGAGAAGCGCTTCTGAAGGGTCTCAATGTTCTGAATGTAGATATTGTCACAGTTGGGTCCAAATTGGGAAGGCTTGAATATGGACTGTAGTCCATTGGGGATGATCTGGTTCCGTAGGCAGGTACTAAGAAAGGTGATGTGGCTGTAGTACCTGGTTTGCTTCAGGACATGGTCGAGCAGTTTCAAGGCCGAAGAGATTATGAGAGAGTTGCAGTGGGAGAGAGATGCCCTGAGGTTTGTCCGGAGGGAGGAGGGTAACTTCTTCAGGGTAGGCATCCTTAGAAGAGGCTTCGCAGTGGGGTTAAAATTGTATCAGAGATAATAGGTACTGCAGATGCTGGAGAATCCAAGATAACAAGGTGTGGAGCTGGATGAACACAGCAGGCCAAGCAGCATCATAGGAGCAGGAAAGCTTGACGTTTCGGGCCT
>JAHRHZ010000144.1:68344162-68409377 GCA_024137785.1 Ginglymostoma cirratum
AGGCCCGAAACGTCAAGCTTTCCTGCTCCTATGATGCTGCTTGGCCTGCTGTGTTCATCCAGCTCCACACCTTGTTATCTAAGAGCCCATGGTGTTAGGGGCAAGGTGTCGGCATGGATAGAGGATTGGCTGACTGGCAGAATGCAGAGAGAGGGGATAAAGATTTATTTTTCAGTATGGTAGCTGGTAGCCAGTAGAATTCCACAGGGGTCAGGATTGGCACCACAACTATTCATGTTTAACATTAACGATCTGAACAAAGCAACTGATGGCATTTTTGTTAACTTTGCAGATGACACAAAGATTAGTGGAGGTAAAGGTAATGTGGAGCAAGCAGGTAGGCTGCAGAAGGACTTGAACAGGCTTGGAGAGTGGGCAAAGAAGTAGCAGATTCAATACAATGTGTGAAAGTCTAAGGTTATGTACTTTAGGAAGAATAGAGGTGTTGAGTATTTTCTAAGCTAGGGAAGGCTTCAGAAATCTGAAGCACAAATGGACTTAAGAGTCTTAGTTCAGGATTCTCTTAAGGTTAATATGCTGGTTCAGTTGGCAGTTAGGAAGGTAAATGCAATGTTTGCATTCATTTCAAGATGGCTAGAATACAACAGCAGAGATATAATGCTGAAATTGTATAAGGCTCTGGTCAGCCCGCATTGGGAACATTATGAGCAGTTTTGGGCAGGAATGATGTGCTGGTGTTGGAGGGAGTCCAGAGGAGGTTTCCAAAAATGGCCCCAGATGAAGGGCTTGTCAAACGAGGAGCAGTTGATGACTCTAGGTCTGAGGGAGGGTTCTGATGAAACTTACAGAGTACTGAGAGATCTGAGTGGAGTGGATGTGTAGTTGTTTCCAACACTAGGAGGGACTAGGAACCAAGGGCACAGCCTCAGAGTGAAGGGATGCTGCTTTAGAAATGAGATGAGGAGGAATTTCTTCAGCCTGAGGGTAGTTAACCTGTGGAACTCGTTGCCACAGAGAGCTCTGGAGGATAAGTCATTGAGTGCATTTAAAACAGAGATAGATAGGTTCTTGATTGACTTACTGGGAGAAGGCAAGAGAATGGAGTCAAGAAACATATCAGCTATGATCAAATGGCTCAGCAGCTGCTCCTTTACCTTATGGCCTTATGGTCTTATAGTGTCCTCAACCAATACTGATTCCTCCATTCTGCAATCCTCTGACAATAGCTACACTTGAATATAATGTAACCCATTGTTCCACCAGGGCCATTATAGAGCAGACATTAAGCTTCCTGAATATAAGGTTTCAATGCTTGGATTGGTCAGGTTTGATAGATAGATCGATAGATATATAGATAGATTGATTGATAGATAGATAGACAGATAGATAGATAGACAGATAGACAGATAGATAGACAGACAGACAGACAGATAGAAAGAGCCATACAGTATGGAAATAGATGCTTTGGTCCAAGTACTCCATGCCGACCATGTTTCCAAACTAAACTAGTCCCACTTGTCCATGTTTGGCCCATATCCCAACAAATCTTTCTTATTCATGTACTTATCCAAATGTTTTTTAAATGTTGTAACTGTAATTGTGTCCACCACTTCCTCGGGCAGTTCATTCCACACACGAACCACTCCCTGTGTAAAAAAGTTGCCCCACATGTCCTTTTTAAAACTTTCTCCTTTTGCCTTAAGAATATGTCCCCTAGTTTTGAACTCTCCCACACTATTCGCCTTATCTAGGCCCCTCATAATTTTATAAACCTCTATAAGGTTACCCCTCAATCTCCTGCATTCCAGTGGAAAAAGACCCAATCTATCCAGCTTCTCCTTATAATTCACACACTCTTGTCCCGACAACATCCTGGTAAATCTTATCTGAACCCTCTCCAATTTAATAATATCCCTCGCTACATGTCGGGAAACACAAAAGGGGGGATCCCTCCAGAAACTCTCTGAGATTGACACTTCAAAAATCTGATTTAAAAGCTAGTATGCTGCTCATCTTGTAACACTATTGATTGTTGTAAAAACTCTTCTGGTTCATTCATGTCCTTTAGGGAAAAAAATCAGCCTTCTTGATCTGGTCTAGGCTACATGTGACCTCAGACCCACGGTAGTATGGTTAACTTTTAACTTCTCTCTAGGCAATTAAGTATGGATGATGAATGATGGCTTAGCTAGCGATGCACACATGCCATGAATGAATAATAGGAAATTTATATCTGATATCTATTTCAAGCTCACCTACTCCCACAGCTACCTAAACCACCCCTCCTCTCACCCACCTTCCTGCAAGAATGCTATCCCCTATTCCCAATTCCTTTGCCTCTGCCGCATCTGCTCCCAAGATGAGGCGTTCCACTCCCGGACATCCCAGATGTCCTCGTTTCTCAAGGACCGCAATTCCCCCTGTAACCTCACAATGCTCGAAAACACCCTCAACAGCATCTCTTGTGTTTCCCGCACCTCAGCCCTCACACCCCCTCCCCGCAATAAAAACAAAGACAGAATTCCCCTTGTCCTCACTTATCACCCCATCAACCTCTGGATTCAACGCATCATTCTCCGCTACTTCCACCACCTGCAATCTGACCCCACTGCCAAGGATACATTTCCCTCTCCACCCTTATCAGCCTTCCGGAGGGATCGTGCTTTCTGCAACTCTCTCGTCCTCTCCACACTCCCCACTAGCCCCACCACCCCAGCACCTTTCCCTGCAACCACAGGAGGTGCTACACCTGCCCCTACACCTCCCCCTTTATCTCCATCCCAGGCCCCAAGAAAACCTTCCACATCAAACAGATGTTCACCTGCATAACCACTAATGTGGTATACTGTATCTGCTGTTCCCGACGTGGCCTCCTCTACATTGGGGAAACCAAGCAGAGGATTGGAGGCTACTTTGTGGAACACCTACGCTCAGTTCATGACAAACGACAACATCTCCCAGTTGCGAACCACTTCAACTCCCCCTCCCACTCCCTGGACAACATATCCATCCTGGCCCTCCTCCAATGCCACAACGATACCACCCGAAAACTGGAGGAACAGCACCTCATATTCTGCCTGGGAACCCTACAACCTAATGGTATCAATGTGGACTTTACAAGCTCCAAACCCTCCCCACCCCTGACCTCATCCCAAGACCAGCGCCCCCCATTCCCGCCTCCTTGATCTGTCCATCTTTTCTCCCATGTATCCGCTCCTCCCACCTCAATGACCAACCCCCACCCCAACTTCCTACCTACACTCACCTCACCTCGCTAGCCTCATCCCCGCCTCCTTGACCTGTACGTCTTCCCTCCCACCTACCTGTTTCTCTATCCTCACTGACCAACCTCATCCCAACTCCCTGCCTCCACTCACCTTTACTGGCTTCATCCCCACCTCCTTGACCTGTCCGTCTTCTCTCCACCTATCTGCTCCACTATTGACCTTCTATCATCGCCTCCCCTTCTCTCTATTTTTTTCAGAGCTCCATTCCCCTTCCCAATTCTGAAGAAGGGTCCACACCCGAAAAGTCAGCTTTCCTGCTCCACTGATGCTGCCTGGCCTGCTGTGTTCATCTAGCTCTACACCTTGTTATCTAATAAGAAATTTAGCTGTTTTTGGTGTAATTTAGACGAATGATTTTGGGAAACAGAAAGGTATCATTAAACCAAGATTCCTGTTGCAATGTCCACACTAAGTAGACAAACATCTCTCTACCACCACAAATTGAGCCAATGGTACAACGATTTAAATTATTGAGCAAGGTATACACACGAGACAAATCAGCAACTGTAGACGTTTTATTTTTAACAAAACTACTGTAAAAAAGTTAAGAAGTTGAATTCTGGAAAAGGTGTCCCAAAATTCTACCGAAATTATGAAGGTGTACTGGGGAAATCGTGCCAGAAAATAGAAAGGAAGTCTTTATTTGGATTAGATGTAATTCTTATGAATAATCTTTAAAAATGTAACAAACATTGTAGCAACTTTAAACTACTCATTGGCTTTTCTCTTTATTTAGAAACCCTTTGTTTAATGCCACAAACCAGTTAGAATTATAACCAAAGGTGCGCACGGTTTTCAATATATCTACTACCATTTTACTTACATTTTCATGGGATAAAAATATCTTTGAATGAAATATTTACCAGTGAAAAGCAATGGTTCTGCAACACTTTTTGCCAGCAACAACAAAATAGAGCAGTGTAATTTTATCTTCATTTGTGAAGATTTTCTAAACTGTCCCTGGCCTTTCACCACACAGTGACAAACTGTCAGTCCATGTGACTGATGTGACACTTCTTAGGATGTTTGTTTTTGATTGCCATTGCCTGTTCAAATCTTGAATTTCAGTGTACCTTATTCATGGAAAAACCCCAACACTGTGGTTTGATCAATTTCATATATTGAGGCTGATGTTATCAAGGAGACATATTTTTTTTCCTCTGACCAATAGTTGTTTGTAACTCATGAAGAGCTACATGCTAGAAAATAAAATTGGCCCTCCATTGCAGAGTTTGGCAAAAATATCTATTTTCCTGAATATTGACTATCTTGTTCCATTTTCAGAAACAGAAGTTATTTGCATTGCATGCAGATCCCCTGTGGTGTTATTTGCATTGTGGTTGCGGATGTGATGTTTTGTAACATGCGTTACAAGCACAGTGTGACACGGCAAGTGCGACAGAAGGTAAGTGTGTCTCTTGCATGTAGTATGCACCATAGAAAATGATTGTAACATAGTATAACCTGACTGGAAAACGTCCCAAAACAACTTTCTGATAGCCAGTACTCTCAATGTGATTGCAGATGTGATAAGTGCAGAGTATATCACTTGCTTTGGCCTGTCGATATGCAGAAACACAATTGAAAGCAAAGGAGAACGTTGGAGAATATTTAAAATGAAGAACTACCTGCTACTATACAGACCAAAAAATAAAACTGTTAATTGATGAATGTGAGATAAATGTCATGCTCCCCAGCATGTCAATTTCATAGTATTCTTACTGCCACAATATTGAAGCACTGAAATTCCTCACTAAAGAGAGGGTCTCCAACATGAGAGACAATGGTGTAGGGATAAGCTAGTAATCAGGAGACCAGGTAATGGTCTGGAGAATCAGGTTTGAATCCTTCCACAGCAGTTGGTGCAATTGGAATTTTTTTTAAAATCTGGATCGCGAAGGCTAACGATGATAATGAAACTATTGCCCTTTTGTTAAAAATGTGGCTCACCAATGCCCTTTAGGAAGGAAGTAAATTATCCTTAGCTGGCCTAGCCTATATATGACTCCGGACACACAGTAATGTTGGCAATTTCTAACTTCCTCCAAAATGACACTATGCAGCTAAAAAGCCTCAAAATAACAGAAGTCAGACAGACTACCTCGCATCAATCTAGGCACTGGAAGCAACAATGGAAAACTCAACCCTGCAAAGTTCTGAACAAACACCCTAGAGGCTGCTGCCAGAGGGAGAGCCATCTCATAGGGTGACTAAGCAAAAATCTGAGATGGTCAAACTCATGGAATCATACCTCACAGACAATTTCTGAGACATCACCATCCATGGATATGTCAAAACTGACTCTGAACCCCATGAAGTCTTATGGTATCAGGTCAAACGTTGAGAATGAAACCTGCTGATTGCCCACATACTGCTTCCCCTTTGCTGATGAATCTGTGTCCTTCAATGTTAAATGCCACTTGGAGGAAACACCGAGGGTGGCAAGGACACAGTGTGCACTTTGGTTGGGGTCTCTTCATTTTCCATTACTAAGATCAGCACTACTGACCGAGTTGGTCAAGTCCTAAAGGACATAGCTGGGCCTGCAGCAGGTGCTGAAAGAACCAACATGAGAGAAAAACATGCTTGTCTCCAACAAATGTGTATGTCCATGCGATTATCGGTAAGAGTGACCATTGCACAGTCCTTGTGGAGGTGAAATCCTAGTTCCACACTGAGGATATCTTCCAATCTGTTGGGTCACACTGTGCTAAATTAGATAGATTTTGAACTGGTCTAGCAACTCAAGACGAGACATCATGAGGCACATGGGCTATCAGCTGCAGTACAATACGGTACAATCCAGTACAATCTGCAACCTCATAACCTGTCATGTTTCCAACTCTGCCATTACCAACAAGTGAAGAGATTAAACTCGATTTAGTGCAAGAGTGCTAAACCAGGCATATCAAAAAATTGCATTGTCAACCTGATGAACTTACAACAGAAAATTACTTGCATGCCCAGCAAGCAAAAGCAGCAAGATTCCACAACCAATGAACCAGAGCTAAGCTCTGAAGTCCTGCTGTGTTCCTCCAGCTCCACACCTTGTTATCTCAGACTCCAACATCAGCAGTTCCTTCTATCTCCTGCAAGATCCAGTTGTGAATGGTGGTAAACAATAAAGCAACTCACAAGAGAAGGAGGCTCCAAAAATATTCCCATCTTCAATGATTAATTAGCCCAGCAAATAAGGCTGAACCATCAATGAGAATCCTCAGCCACAAGTGCCCAGTGGATGATCCAACACAGCCTCCTCTGATGATTCCCAGTATCACAGAGGCTAATTGATACAATCTTCTAGGTATCAAGAAATGACTGAAAGCATTGAATATGGACAACATTTGGCAATAGAACCGAAGACTTGTGCTCCAGAACTTGCCAGATACCTAGCTAAGCTGTTCTAGAGTTATAATGATGCAGAGCACAGAAATAGAACCTTCGGTCCAATTCATCTATGCTGACCAGATATTCTATATTAATCTAGTCCCATTTGCCAGCATTTGACCCATATCCCTCTAAACACTTCCTATTCATATACCCATCCATATGCTTATTAAATGTTGTAATTGTACCAGCCTCCACCACTGCCTCTGGCAGCTCATTCCATACATGCACCACCCTCTGCGAAAAAAGTTGCCCCTGAGGTCTCTTTTAAATCTTTTCCATCTCACCTTAAGCCTTTGCCCTCTAGTTTTGGACTCCACTACCCTGCGGAAAAGACCTTGGCTATTCACCCTATCCATGCCCTTCATGATTTTATGAACTTCTATAAGGCCACCCCGCATCTTCCAATGCTCCAGGGAAAATAGCCCTAGCCTATTCAGCCTCTCCCAACAGCTCAATCCCTCCAACCCTGGCAACATCCTTGGAAATCTTTTATGAACCATTTCAAGTTTAACAGCATCTTTCTTATAGCAGAGAGACCAGAATTGAATGCTGTTTTCCAAAAATGGCCCAACTAATGTCCCATACAGCCAGAACATGAACTCCCAATTCATATACGCGACACACTGACCGATAAAGGCAAGCGTACCAAATGCCCTCTTCATTATCTTGTCTACCTGCGACTCCATTTTCAGTACAGCTGCAACATTGGCATCTACCCAAGAATGTCGAAAATTTCCCAGGTATGTCCTGAACACAAAATGCAAATGAATTTACCTCTCCAAGGTTACCAGAGGGAAATTCAGGTTCATGTGTGAGCTCTTTTTTTTACAATTCATGTAACTTTCAAGTACATTACTAATTCCACAGATGAGACGTTCTTTAGACATCATAATCTCATGCTTATCCTAAAATGTTGAAAACACCAGTGCTACTGAACAGTAATAGGGCCCTGAGCTATTCTTGGTTTGGCATGTGCATTTGAAAGAAGGAAGATGAAAATAATTTCAAGAGTCAATCGTAGGTTATTTATTTTGTACGATTTTTTAGTGGTGGAAAAGTATGTTTACTGAATAAGTTTTTACTTCTATTAATGCTCCGAACAAAATATACCCATAATTTTAATTGCGTACGGGGCAGGTAATAATTCCAAAGGTACTACGAGAAGACACGACAGCAAAGTATTTCACAAACACAGTTACTGAAAAGGAAAAGAAGATTTACTGATTTGTCTCGTGTTTATCAGCCTGTTCTGTTTATCGTGCATTAATTATGAGTTGCATTTTCATCACACTAAAGCTTCAAAAAGAAGTAATTCATTACATGCCAATGAGGATGACATTTTATATATAAAGTCCTTTATGATTAGATAAAAGTGAATGTACTAAAGAAAGCAAAATGTATTTGCTCAGAGATAAAAGGTACTGCAGATGCCGGAGAATCCGAGATAACAAGGTGTGGGGCTGGATGAACACAGCAGGCCAAGCAGCATCATAGGAGCAGGAAAACTTCACGTTTCGGGCCAAGACCCTTCATCAGAAATGGGGGAGGGGAAGAGGGTTCTGAAATAAATAGGGAGAGAGGGGGAGGCAGATAGAAGATGGATAGAGGAGAGAATAGGTGGAGAGGAGGCAGACAAGTCGAAGAGGCGGGGATGGAGCCAGTAAAGGTGAGTGTAGGTAGGGGGGTAGGGAGGAGATAGGTCAGTCCAGGGAGGACGGACAGGTCAAGGGGGCGGGACAAGGTTAGTAGATAGGAGATGGGGGTGGGGCTTGAGGTGGGAGGAGGGGATAGGTGAGAGGAAGAACAGGTTAGGGAGGTGGAGATGAGCTGGGCTGGTTTTGGGATACGGTTGGGGGTGGGGAGATTTTGAAGCTTGTGAAATCCACATTGATACCATTGGGCTGCAGGGTTCCCAGGCTGAATATGATTTGCTGTTCCTGCAGCCTTTGGGTGGCATCACTGTGGCATTGCAGGAGGCCCAGGATAGACATGTCATCTGAGGAATGGGAGGGGGAGTTGAAATGGTTCGCGACTGGGAGGTGCAGTTGTTTGTTGCGAACTGAGCGCAGGTCTTCTGCAAAGCGGTCCCCAAGCCTCCGCTTGGTTTCCCCGATGTGGAAGAAGCCACAATGGGTACAGCAGATGCAGTATACCACATTGGCAGATGTGCAGGTGAACATCTGCCTGATGTGGAAAGTCTTCTTGGGGCCAGAGATTGGGGTGAGGGAGGAGGTGCGGGGTCAGGTGGAGCACTTCCTGCGGTTGCAGGGAAAAGTGCCGGGTGTGGTGGGGCTGGAGGGGAGTGTGGAGCGGACAAGTGAGTCACAGAGGGAGTGGTCCCTCTGGAAAGCAGATAAGGGTGGGGAGGGAAAAATGTCTTTGGTGGTGGGGTCAGATTGCAGATGGTGGAAGTGTCGGAGGATGATGCGTTGGATCTGGACGTTGGTGGGGTGGTACATGAGGGTGACCTCCCACCCACCGCCTCCAACCCCATCGTTCCCCAACCCCACACCGCCCGCTTCTATCTCCTTCCCAAAATCCACAAACCTGAATGCCCTGGTCGACCCATTGTCTCCGCCTGCTCCTGCCCCACCAAACTCATCTCCACCTACCGAGACTCCATTTTCACCCCCTTGGTCCAGAAACTCCCTACCTATGTCCGTGACACCACCCACGCCCTCCACCTCCTCCAGAACTTCCAATTCCCCGGTCCCCAACACTTCATTTTTACTATGGACGTCCAGTTCCGATACACCTGTATTCCCCATGCAGATGGCCTAAAGGCCCTCCGCTTCTTCCTGTCCCACAGGCCTGACCAATCCCCCTCCACCGACACCCGCATTCGCTTAGCCGAACTCGTCCTTAACCTCAACAACTTCTCTTTCAATTCCTCCCACTTCCTACAGACAAAGGGGGTGGCCATGGGTACCCGCATGGACCCAAGCTATGCCTGCTTCTTTGTAGGTTACGTGGAACAATCCCTCTTCCGTACCGACAATGGCCCTAAACCCCATCTCTTCCTCTGTTACATTGATGACTGCATCGGCGCCACCTCGTGCTCCCACGAGGAGCTCGAACAGTTCATCCACTTCACCAACACCTTCCACCCCAACCTGAAGTTCACCTGGACCATCTCCAACACTTCTCTCTCCTTCCTGGACCTCTCTGTCTCCATCTCGGGTAACCACCTAGAAACCAATGTCCATTTCAAGCCCACTGACCCCACAGCTACCTGGAATACACCTCCTCGCACCCACCTTCCTGCAAAAATGCCATCCCCTATTCCCAATTCCTTCACCTCCACTGCATCTGCTCCCAGGATGAGCCATTCCACTCCCGTACATCTCAGATGTCCTCATTCTTCAAGGAACGCAACCTCCCCCTGACAGTGGTCGAGAACGCCCTCAACCGTGACTCCCGCATTTCCCGCAACTCATCCCTCACACCCCATCCCCGCAATAATAACCAAAAAAAAATCCCGCTCGTCCTCACGTACCACCCCACCAACCTCCGGATCCAACGCATCATCCTCCGACACTTCCGCCATCTGCAATCTGACCCCACCACCAAAGACATTTTTCCCTCCCCACCCTTATCTGCTTTCCGGAGGGACCACTCCCTCCGCGACTCCCTTGTCCGCTCCACACTCCCCTCCAGCCCCACCACACCCGGCACTTTTCGCTGCAACCGCAGGAAGTGCTACACTTGTCCCCACACCTCCTCCCTCAGCCCAATCCCAGGCCCCAAGAAGACTTTCCACATCGGGCAGATGTTCACCTGCACATCTGCCAATGTGGTATACTGCATCCACTGTACCCGTTGTGGCTTCCTCTACATCAGGGAAACCAAGCGGCGGCTTGGGGACCGCTTTGCAGAACACCTGCGCTCAGTTCGCAACAAACAACTGCACCTCCCAGTCGCGAACCATTTCAACTCCCCCTCCCATTCCTCAGACAACATGTCCATCCTGGGCCTCCTGCAATGCCACAGTGATGCCACCCGAAGGCTGCAGGAACAGCAAATCATATTCAGCCTGGGAACCCTGCAGCCCAATGGTATCAATGTGGATTTCACAAGCTTCAAAATCTCCCCTCCCCCAACCGCATCCCAAAACCAGCCCAGCTCATCTCCGCCTCCCTAACCTGTCCTTCCTCTCACCTATTCCCTCCTCCCACCTCAAGCCCCACCCCCATCTCCTATCTACTAACCTCATCCCGCCCCCTTGACCTGTCCGTCCTCCATGGACTGACGTATCTCCTCCCTATCCCCCCACCTACACTCACCTTTACTGGCTCCATCTCCACCTCTTCGACTTGTCTGCCTCCTCTCCACCTATCCTCTCTTCTATTCATCTTCTATCCGCCTCCCCCTCTCTCCCTATTTATTTCAGAACCCTCTTCCCATCCCCCATTTCTGATGAAGGGTCTAGGCCCAAACGTCAAGCTTTCCTGCTCCTATGATGCTGCTTGGCCTGCTGTGTTCATCCAGCCCCACACATTCTTATCTTAAATGTATTTGCTGACTGGCTTTCTGAAGCATGGGATTTTGAGATTTACTAGTGAACCCATTTTTGTGAAACTGAAGTGGTTGCCTTCTTTCACTCCTGAAGAGAGCTTTGGGTCAATGTGTCGAAATGGACTTTTCCAATGAGATCAGGATGTTGTCATGAGAACGGTAGGCTTGGCATGGACCCAACAGATTCATGTATAAGTTATATACGTGTGTCACAGTCCATGTAATGTTTCAATCAAGAAAATAAGTTAAATAGCTATGGCAAAATCTGTGTAATTTGGAGGATACATCATCTATTCGAAGGAACAGGCACAAGTCAAGTGGCTGAGTGTCATTTCACATATTCTTAGTTTTTGTTCAATATATAGTTAAATGCATACAGCCATATTCAAATATTGAGTCCCTAGAAGAATTAATATGTTTCATTTACATAGCAAGAGCAACTTTCAAGGTAAAAAAGTGTCAAATTCCTGAGAATATCTATTGATTGCTGCTGGGAGTATGTTAGCAGTTTTTACTAACCGATTAGGGTACCATTCTGTTTGAAGCTAGTGTTCAATTCAATTCTTTGAATTCAGATCCATTATGAACGGGAAGTGGACCAGTGACTGAAGACCTCCTACTGTTGCTGGCAGGCAGCAAATTAATTCCTCTGAAATTACATGAGAGTCTAGGATGCTCTGTTTGAAATTCACTTTATACTGAACAAAATTGTCTTTTGAAACGTTGTGATTAAAAAAACTACTTATGATGACATTTATAATTTCTGCATTTTAAAAAGCAGTGGCAAGTAGCAGAGTATTGTTGCTAAGGATGAAAGACTGTTAACAATTTCTTCAAAGCACTTTGGCACTTTGTCAGCTGTGGTTCAGTGGTACGACTGTCCCCTCGAAATCAGGAGGTTGTCCTTCAAGCCCAAAGACTTCAAACATAATCTAAACTGATGCAGTAGGGTTTACTGTGCAGTTGGAAGTTTGTTTTCAGCTCAGGCATTAAATCGAGGCTATATCTGCAATTCCATTTGGACAGAAAAATATCCATGATACTATTTTAAATAACAAACAACAATGCCTGTTGTGTTTTTCTATCCAATGTAAAGGCTTGTGATGTATTTTAGTGCATTATGTCACACTCTATAAGATAATTGCGGATAAAGAATTCACTTAATTAACGTATTCAGCAAAATTCAAATTTTTGACCCTTGTTACATTTAGCTTCTTTATAAACGATTTCAGAGACTTTGACTCCACTATTCTATTTGGATGTTACTGTGCATGTTGATCACTCTTTGAAGAAGAACAGTTTCCTGATTTCAGCCCTTAAGTTACTCTTCCTTAGTTTGAATCCATGTCCCTTTGTTCTACTTGTGAAGTTCAATTTGAATAGTTGTTTTTTCCTATGCTTTACTTGCTCGGCTGAAAAGCTGAGGTCTCGCTGTAATTTTTATAATTCAGAATCTTAACATTAGGGTTAAACCTTTTGACCTCCAGCCGGTTAATATTCTCATATACTTTACTTCCAGAAGTGCTTGCAAGACCAGAGTGCAGTTCTTTTCTGCATTGTTTCTTTTATTTTCTGAACTATCTGTGATGTCTTTGGTAGATTAATTGTCACCAATCCTTCTTATTAGTTTATTTCAGTTTAAATTAGTTTATGAGTTTAAATTATTGATGACACGTGGAGAAAGATGGTCACATGATATCTTAGGCAGAAGATTTGTTCAGACTTGGTTAAACAGCAAATATTTATTACATAGGAGTGAATGGATAGTTACATCACAGCTAAGATATATGACTGTTTCTGTTGACATCAGAGCTCAACTTAAGAATAAGATCACTTTACAGCTACTATAACATTTTCACACCACTTTGATAATAAGCACAGAACTCCCCTAGGTTTAGCTCCTGCCAGGAATAGTCCTTTATATCCAGAGGACAGAACCCATCTGTGACGTTAGTTAACCCTGTCAGATCCTGGCTGTCTTATACAACATCTTCCCCCAAGCATTTGTCAAGTGGTAAATTATTTATGTAATTGTTTCAAATAATTAAATTAGGTTTATCAACACTGATTGGGCTGTTGATCCTGTGTTGGGGTAAATCTTGGGTGAACTTTCCCTTGCCATCATTTGTGAGATTCATCCCATTAATATAGTGATGGGAAATGGTTCTTTAGTGAGACAAGGTGTTTTCAATGTTAGTGCAACATTCTTTCTGTTGTGTCAGTGAAATATGACCACTGCTGATTTGATACATGTTGCATGTCCACATCATTACTATTGATATTCTTGATCCATGTTGTGTGACCTTGTTCCAGACTTGGCAAAGACGTTTTATGCAAAACTATCTGTCACATGTGATTGATGACATTCTAACAAGCATTTTGTTAAATTCATTGTGGAGTCAATTACCTTAGAACTCAATTTAGTTTATTTCTCATTAATAGTTCCAATGGTGAAAATCTACGACAGAGCACAGTGATGTGGTAGCTCAGTACAGCTGAGAAGAAGTCTGTGTTCTTTTGTATGAGATTTTTGACTGTTTGTGTTCCATGTTCTGCTTTGCCATCTGACTGAGGATACCTTGGTGAACCAATGGTGCGTTGAGACCATGAAATGGTCATTAAATTCTCAAACATCTCATTGGGAAATTGTGGTCCATCATCAGACATCACTGCATACACGATTTCATGAGAGATAATAAATTCATGTTGGACATCAACGACTTTTTCCTTGGTGATGGAGTGTAAATTCCTGACTTCAATTCACTGAGAGAAATAGTAAAAGGAATGTTGCCATAGTCCTACTGGACCTTAGGGCTGGTCTTTCATTAGACAGAGATGATTGGTGGTGGTTTAACCTGAGGGCTACCACACCTCAGGCGAGGGGACGGGTTGAGAAGAAGAGTCCTTCCTGTAGCCTCAGCTGGTGCAGGAATTGAACCTAGTGTTGGCAGCACTCTGCATCACAAATCAGCTGTCCAGCCAACTGAGCTTCCCTTAGACTGTGGCTCCGGGTTCTAGACTCCCCGGTTATCAGAAACATCCATCCTGTATTTATTCTGTTTGGCCTGTATAGGTTTCTATGAGACTCCCCTCCCCGCTACCCCCGCAACCGTCTCCTTCCCCAATTCTTCTAAACTCTAGTGAGTATTGTCCTAACTGATCTCTCTTCAATATTGGTCCTGTGATGCCTTGGGCGGATTTGCTACCACCAATCTTCTTATTGGTATTAATCTCAGCAATTGATACCACGTGGGGAAGGATGCCAAATAACATCTTAGGAAGAAGATTGTCTCGATCTTAATTAATCTTATGAGGTAGTTCCCACTTTTGTACGATCTGCCTATTAACCCTATGCATTCAATTTCTGCAAAAAATGTCATTTACATAAGTTAGAAATACTAGTGATCCCAATACCAGGCATGCCACTCAGTTCTACTTTCCTCCAAATCTGACAAACTCTTCTAACAGTATTTGGTGTTACCAATCATTCAACCAAAGTATTGTATGCAAGATGCATGCTGAACCCTTACAACTTTAAGCTAACTGCACAGAATCATAGAATCCCTCCAGTGTGGAAGCAGACCATTCGGCCAATCAAGTCCACACTGACCCTCTGAAAAGCATTCCACCCAGACTCACTCTCCTACCTTATTCCCCAAATCTGAATTTCCCATGGCTAATCCATCTAGCTTGCACATTCTTTGACACTATGGGCAATCCACCCAACCTGCATATCTTTGAACTGTGGGAGGAAACCGGCGCAACTGGAGGAAATCTACGCAGACACAGGGAGGATGTACAAACTGCACACAGAGAAATGTTGCCCACGGCTGGAATTGAGCCTGGGTCCCCGACACTGTAAGGCAGCAGTGCTAACCACTGAGCCACCGTGCCACCCCGTAACTGTCTGTAATGTTGAATTATAATAAATTACACTTGGCAGTCAATGCATACCACACTAGGCAACTGAGCAAATCACACTTGTTCTGTTATTTCCTCAAGGAATTCTTGGATTCAATGACAAAAACAGAAAATGCTGGCGAAACTCAGAAGGTTTGGCTGCACCTGTGGAGAGGGTTAGCATTTTGAGTACAGTTTGACTCTTCCTCGAAATCCTCTAGATGATGTAGAATTAATGTACTTGGTAGTTTCCAAAATAAGTGGCATCTCCCTGAATGTCACATACAACTGCATATTGATGAATTGGAATCCTTTCCCATTTATAAGCACTGTTGCACAGATGTAACATTGATATCAATGATTTCATATAAGTTCCACGTAATGAGACACTTAAAAACTTAGGATAATCCACCTTGCCATTTCCTAATGTCCCAAAATGTTTGTATGTTTCTCATGCCATTTTAGTTAAAAACTTGGAAATAGTTCAATTGCAAAAGCGTTTTTGTAATTAACCTATAAAATTAAGACTTTAAATCTAAGAATTATAGAAACAGAATACGCAACAGTTAAAACTCTTAGTTTTCTCAATCAGGAAACAATCTCTTCAAATCCAACAACAATTAATAACAGAAGTCAGTGTTGAAATATTATTGTAAAATTTGAAAACAAACAAAGTTCAGATGTCTCAGATCTTTTAAGATCCTAACTAATCATAAAGATTCCCTTAGGTCCAATCCAGATGGATGAGACAGAATACTTTACATATCTTTTGTAAATAGCCAGAAAACTAAAGTACTCTTAAATTTAATGCTTTATAATATTTAAATTATTTTGAAAAGATAATTTTTCACAGATCTGAAAAGGTTGTTGGGAAATTGCACCCAACACTAAAGTAACTTGTATCTGATTATATTGATCTGAGTTAGATCTTCTGTACCCTCAATGTCTGTTCAGCTCTTCAGCACTAAGTGAGTGACCAGAATATATATACTGGTACATCTGACCAGATAATACTGAAACCTGGCAATGAATGAAAAACGTTTCATTTCTCAACATTACCATTTCTTGATCGAGGTCACACGAATAAACATTATCACAGCACTTTTATTATAAAAGGCAAAAAAAATAAAAATGTTTTTAATCATTTATATTCACTACTTTACATCTGCATGTTCCTTCACTGTCAAACTTGTGTCTGTAAACAAATCACATTCCAGTCAGAGATCGTAAGAACTGCAGATGCTGGAGTCAGAGATAACACGGTGTGGAGCTGGAGGAGCGCAACAGGCCAAGCAGTATCAGAGGATCAGGAAAGTTGACGTTTCGTGTTGGGACCCCTACAGCATCAACTTTCCTGCTCCTCTGATGCTGCTTGGCCTGCTGTGTTCCTCCAGCTCCACACTGTGTTATCTCACATTCCAGTCATATCCTTCTGATGCTAGAGACACTGAGTGAAAAGATTATTTATTCCTAAACTTGTTGAATAGTTGGAAGTTCATGCAGCTGTCATTAAAAAACACATTTTTACTCCCTTTCATTGTCAGATCTTTAAATTACAGCAAAGAACCAGACAATTCCCTCCCAAACAGCATTATGGATCTACCACAACATACTGCAGGTGTTCAAGAAAGTAGCTCACCATCACATTCTCAAGGGCACCTACGGACGGGTAACAAATGTTGGCCCAACTAATAACACTTACATCTCATGAGTAAATTAAAAAAAAATTTGGCCCAAATGGTCGATGTTATGTTGTACTCTGTACAAACCTCTTCCAACACCAATCAATGACATTGTGGTCGATCAGATTATTCGACATTCCCATCTATTCACAATAACCTTTCACTCCCTTGCTTATCAACAATCTAATCTTATGTGAAAATACTCAAAGACTCTGCTTCCACTGCCTTTTGAGGAAGAGATTTCCAAAGATCCATGACCTTCTCTGAGAAAGAATTTCTCCTTATGTCTTAAAAGTGATCTCCTATTTTTAAGTAGTGACCTTTATTCTAAAAACTGCCACAAGAGGAAATATTCTTTCGACATATATCCTGGTAAGACCCTTTTGGGCTTTATGTGTTTCAATCAAGTCACTTGCTAGACTTCTAAACTCAGAAGTACACCCCCAGCAGATCCAATTTTTTTCTCATGAGTGAATCCACCCATTCCACATTTTAGTCTTATTAAACTTCTCTGAACTGAGTCCAATGCACTTACATCCTTCCTTAAATAAGGAGACCAATACTGTGCATCCAGATATGATCTTACTAATGCCCTAGATAACTGAAGCACAATCTCATGAATTTTGCATTCATTTCTCCTCACAATAAACGACAACATACTATTAGATTTCCAAATCACTTGATCTACCTACACACTGTTGAGACAGGCCAATGCCAGAGGTGGCTCAAAATGACTGCCCCTGGAGTTAGCATAACGATGTCAGGGAAGATTTTTAGCAGCAGCGTTAGAAGTAGCTTGTTTATTTCAGCATTAGGGTGAGATCGTAAGGTAGGACGATAGTAACTTTAAGAAAAAGATAAATCCAAGGCAACAAGGTCTAGGTGAAACAAAGAATCTTGCAAGTGAAAATACAAGGAGTTTTGTACAAACCCACAGCTGCAGATGCTTTGTAATAGACATTCTGATAAGATGATGTCTGGGAACAGACAACCAGAAGTTTGTAGTTTAGCAAAAATTAAAAGAGAAATATGATCCCACAATAGTAAGAACTCTTTCGGTAATTGAGTATTGAGAAATGAAGAAATGCAATCTACATCTAACAGTGAGAAATTTGGCTGAAATCTTTCTATATTTAGTGGAAAGTAGTTTCCATCCCATCAGCAACGGGAGTGGAGGCGGTGTGGGGGGCGCGGTGTGGGGTGGGAGCTGAATGACAAACGGGGAAAACAGATAACCTCTAAAGGGCACCAGCTTGACTTCGAGAAAATAAACAATGGCAGCTTCACAACCTAAATAAGTGAACCTAAATAATAATGACGGAGATAGCTCAGAAGAATTCGTACATCCAAAGGTCAAAGGAGGACTGACAGACACAAATGATAAGGTAAAAGGGGAGCAAGAATATATTTTGTAAAACATTAGGAATTCAAACAAGCTTACTGAGCTGTGAAAGCAATTGAGTTTCAATCTTATTAATGGAATTTGAATAGAGGTTGTCTTATTAGGTAAAAGAGTTTGTGTAGAAATATTTAGAGAAGGGACAGTAAATTTCATTGTAGAAGCAATTTCCTGCTTAAAACACACTTATATGTGAATAGAAGGAATCACAGCTGCAGCTACAAGATAGAGGGGCAGTGTTTAGCTGACTTTCAAGGTCATGTGGGATAGAAGCCGCTCACAAATCATTGGCTAAAGAGTTCTAACATTAGGTGTAACCAAATAACTTTGTATATAACTAACTTTATGTCAGAACTGATATTCTGAATTTTATAGCAATTAGTGGTAATTTGCATCTTTTTGTATCTTGTGTGTTTGGGATAGTAGAAAATATAAGACAAGTAACAGAATTTGATAAGGATAGCAATGAATGTAATGAAAAACAGAATTTGTACAGAGATAAATAAGTCTGGCAAATATCCGAGCAGGAGTATAACTGTTAGCATTGGAACATAACTTACTTGGGTATGTTGTAAAATCCCAAGGCCAGATGATAATGTCTGGTAAACATCATGAGATCATAGGGAGCCTCGGATTGTCCATAGAGATATCCATCATTGATCATGTGTTAATGGATGTATAGATTAGAGGGGCATGGCTAACAATGACATAAATGTTGCATGTAATTATTGTAACGTGAAATGTATAAAAATGCTGTACTTGACTTGGAGGGGGGGGGGAGGTGAGGTGGGGCCAGAGTGCTCAGTGGACACTGTTACAGCAAACTCCCCCATGCTACATGATAAAGGAGCTCTGAATGAAGCTCGATTATGCTACTAAACATGAAACTCAAGACTCCTGTTTGAAATCTTTCCCCAACAGCACAGACTTTCTATGATTCGTGCATTAGAACACCAAGATCTCTCTGCATTTTGGGGCTCAGCAATCTCTCATCATTTAGTTAGAAGACTTATTTTTTATTCTTCTCACCAAGTAGGACAATTTCACATTTTTACACGTTATACTCTATTGCCAGATCTTTCCCCACTCACAAACATATCCATATATCCCTTACACCAACGTAACCACCGTTAAGGCAGAAGCCAGATTTGAACCTGATGAAGGGTCTAGGCCCAAAACGTCAAGCTTCCCTGCTCCTATGATGCTGCTTGGCCTGCTGTGTTCATCCCGCTCCATACCTTGTTATCTCGGATTCTCCAGCATCTGCAGTACTTATTATCTCTTATCCATACCCCTCTCTCATTTCATTTTGATCTCTTTACAACTTACTTTCACCACTCATTACCTCTTGCCAACCAGAAAATTACTGTTCCTGCCTACTGTGTTTCTTGTCAGCTGGCCATTTTTTATCCATACAAATTTTTATGATTGCTTATTTTCTGCAATAGCCTTTGATGTGGCACTTTATAAAATGCCTTCTGACAATCTATCTACAGTATGTCCATCAGTTTCCTTTTATCAACAGTTCATGCTATTCTTCAGAGAACTCCAATAAATAGGCTACACAGGATTTCCCTTTCACAAGACCATGTTGACTCTGTCTGATTACCTTGAACTTCTCTAAGTGCCTGCTTTCAAGTCTTTAACATTGAAGACTAACATTTTTCCTAAGAAAGATGTTTAGCTAACTGCCCTGTACTTTCTTGCTTTCTGATCCGTCTCTCTATGAATAAAAGAGTTATATTTGCTATTTTTCAATCTAATGGAATCTACCCTGAATCTAGGAAAGTTTGTAAAATGAAAACTAATGCATCAACTATCTCACTAAGGACTTCTTTTAAGATCTTAGCTGGAAGCCCATCCGGACAGTGCAGCACAGTAGCACAGGGTAGTGCCAGGGACCTGGACCCAATTCCAGCCTTGAGCAACTGTCTGTAAAGTTTGCATCTTCTCCCCATTTCTGTGTGGGTTTCTGCTAAGTGTTTTGGTTTCCTCCCACAGTCCAATGATGTGCAGGTTAGGTGGATTGGCATCTCGTGCTAAATTTCCCTGTAGTGTCCAGAATGTACAGGCTAGGTGCATTAGCCTGAAATAGTGGGGTTTGGGGATAGGGGGTGAGTGGATCTGGGTGGGATGCTATTTGGACGGTCAGTGCAGAGCCAATGGGCTGAATGGTCTCTTTCTGCACTGTAGGAATTCTAAGAAGTCCCCACAGTAGCTGTTCTTTCTATTAAGTCATGTCCAGAAAATGCCTCGTGTTGAGGTTGGCCTATCTGGCAAAGTCTGCAGACCAGGGTACAAGCAGGATTTTCCTATAGATCCTGATCCAGGTCTCTGTTCTGTCATTGCTGATGATATCATGCTATTTTGTGACAAAGTCCCTAAGATGTTATTGTCCGCACCACAGCATCTTCACATTGAAGCAAGTGTGGATGTGATACCATACATGCAGAAAGAGAAATTCCTGCCTTGAGGTGGTAAAGAATTCTTTGTCTCCTTGTCTATAAAATACTTATCAGAATATTCTTCATTGTTTCTTTCATCCATTAATTCCATGCCTATTGTATTACACACATCAAAGACTGGAATTATTTGCATAAACTTTAAATCTCGGTCACAGTGGCAGCCTTAGTAATTAGGTTACCTCAGTGATTAAAACTAAATTTATGAGTAATGGCAAACCAAACAGCAAGATCGAACTATAACATTGGACAACATCATTGACATTTTAAGATTCCAGAATTAAAGGATTATAATTGGACAATATAGCCTAACCATGAACAGTAATTTGTGCTGAAAAGTTTATGACATCTGAAGTATGCGGTCAGCAAATGTTTATAGATGCATGATTCTAGTCTCGATAAATGGATAGTTAAAATTTTCCCATTCGCAAGCAAACACTTTTGCATTTGTCTGTAGTAAATAGCAATTAAAAACATCAGGAGATCAAGAAAACTTTAGTGGGACTTTACCCCAGCGCTTGTGGCTCAGAGGCAGAGGCACTATCCACTGCACCCAAAGACCATTACCTAATAGTGTTATAGGCTGGAAAATTAGGATCATTACCATCATTATTAGGTGCTATGCGTGCTGTCGGAGCACCATCATCACCTCAGTAGCATCAAATATGCATTTGTAGAATGAATCATACCAGACACTATATTGTTGAGGATGGTGATACGCTCACAGTGAGCATTCACTAATGATGTACAGACAGGGCAGACCATTACATCAATCAGCATGCAATGCAGATTTAATGGCAAACTGTGTCATTCTATGCTCAATTCTCCAACTAGCACCCCCTCTCCATTTCACAACTGGATCATTCATTTGACAACATGCCAGAACAGTGCCAAGTGCTATTTACAGGGAATATCAGCTCCTTCCAATTAGTTGCTAGTTGATTTATTTGAGCAATTGCTATAATTGTACAAGCTTTTGGTGCTTTCTATAATTTATTTCAAGTTGTCAAAATTCTACAAGACATGGTGTGAGAGATATTGAAGTATTTTTTCAAAGCTTCTACCCAAAATAGTGCCAGAAACCATTGTTCTCAATGTGCATGCATGAATAGACATTTCACCTTGGAATAAAGACTGATAAAATAAACAGAGGGCACGCAGAGCACTTCAAGTTCTGGAAGAGGGAGACGAATAAATAACTTGAAGGGCTGTCTGGTAGTGGCCATATGCACCAGAGTATTGAACGACTAATTTTTTTTCCTGACACTCAGCGACGAACAATGTGAGGATATTCTTGTTGAAATCTATCAGTTATTGCAGCTACAGCTCTAACTTCAGAGCGGAGCAAAGTCAGAGTCCCAAGGCCAGTAAATCAGGAGGCCTTTTGAGCACAACTCCTTCAAGGATGAAGTTGGGGTCTTCACAGCCCTTCCCATTGTTGCATAAAGGAGGTCACTGTTCAAAGAGAAATTATCATGTTTAATCTCTCTCATCAGACATGCAGCTGACAGAATGAGCACATGGCCTTATGAGAATTGCAGGATTCCCATGGCGTAGAATGTAATTGACTGCATTCACATTGTTTTGCAGCATAAACTGTGCCATGTAACGAAAATGAAAGGGATTCAACTCCCTAGGAACCAGGTAGTGTGAGGTTATTGGCAGTGGATCATACAGGCCAATGTTGGGTATTCTGGTGGAAGTTAGTAAGTTTGCCAGTGACACCAAAATTGGTGATGTAGTGTACAGTGAAGATGGTTACCATAGAGTACAAAGGCACCTTGATCAGATGGGCCAATGGGCCGAGGAGTGGCAGACGAAGTTTAATTTAGATAAATGTGAGGTGCTGCATTTTGGAAAGGCAAATCAGAGCAGGAATTATACACTTAATGGGAAGGTCCTGGGGACTGTTACTGAACAAAGAGACTTGGAGCATAGGTTCATAGTTCCTTGAAAGTGGAGTCACAGATGGACAGGATAGTAAAAAAGGCATTTGGTATGGTTACCATTATCAGTCAGTACATTAAGTATAGTTGGGAGGTTATGATATGGCTGTATAGGACGTTAGTTAGGCCACTTTTGGAATACCGCATTCAATTCTGGTCTCTCTGCAGCAGGAAAAATGTTGTTAAACTTCAAGTGTTCAGAAAAGATTTCCAAGGATATTGCCAGGATTGGAGGGTTTGAGCTATAGGGAGAAGCTGAAAAGGCTGGGGCTATTTACCCTGGAGTATCGGAGGCTGAGGGGTGACCTTATAGACGTTTATTAAATTATGAGGGACATGGATAGGGTGAATAGCCAAGGGGTTTTCCCCCAGGGTAGGAGAGTCCAAAACTAGAGTCATAGGTTTAAGGTGAGAGGGGAAAGATTTAAAAGGGACCTAAGGGACAACGTTTTCATGCAGAGGGTGGTGCGTGTATGGAATGAGCTGCCAGAGGAAGCAATAGAGGTTGGCATAATTCCAACATTTAAAAGGAATCTGGATGTGTATACAAATAGGAAGGGTTTAGAGGAATATGGGCCAAATGCTGGCAAATGGTACTAGATTAATTTAGGATATCTGATCAGCATGGACAAGTTGGACCAAAGGGCCTGTTTCCATGCTGTATATCTCCATGACTCTTAGCCACAATGCCTTAACAATCAGTTACATCAGCTATATTAGAGCCACTGGGTAAAACCACAGTAAGGTTTCTAAGTGATAAGTACAATCTCCAAAGTATATCACCCATGATTCTGGAATGCAAGCCAAACAAACGTGCACAGCATGATGCCCATCAAATCCATGGAGCCCCATGAAAATTGACAGAGCAGTCTGTAGTGGAATCAGAAACCAGCACTGCTGCCTGAGCCATATTTTGAGGAGTCTTGTAGTACTCAGCAGAACAAGCGTCAAGATTTATGGTGGTCTGCTTCAGGCAGCGCAACCTTAACTTCACAATGCATAGGCCATGAACAACTGACATGTAGAGCATAAGGACAAAAAAGACAGGAAAAGAGAATCCAGATAGCTCCTTTCTGCCCAGTCCGTCAATGGCAAACTCAATCAAATGCAATACCAGTAACCACAACCCAACTCCTTCAAGTAATATTCATGCTACACAAGTGCTAGGCAAAGACTATCTCCAAATAAGAATCTAACCATCGCGCCTTGACATCTAATGGTGGTATCATCACTGAATACACCCACTATCAATATCCTGACCATCATCATTGACCAGAAACTGAACTGAATAAGCTGTATAAATACAGTGGCTGCAAGAGCAGGTCAGAGGCTAGGATTCTTGAGGCAAAAAACTCATCTCCTGACTTTCCAAAGCCTGTCCACTATCTACAAGGCACCCGTCAGGAATATGATGGAATACTCCCTACTTGCCTAGGCCAGTGCAATTCCATCAACAGGAAAGCAACCTGCTGATCTGGCACCATATCCACACACAATCACTCCTTCCATCAATGACGTATCGTTATAGCAGTGTGTGAGAAAAAGGACCATTATCCTTTGATTCATGGCCTCACAATAACCATCAAAAATCTATCTAACACAGCCTTGAAAATATTCCCTTTGTAACAGGCAAGTTATTAGTGGGTGCTAGTCAATCAGAATTTTAAATCACCACTGATGTGTCCAGCCAATCAAACGTGCGAAAGTATTGGTTGGATCTTGAAATTATTCAAAATTAACATGCCTCCTATATTGAAATGAATGAACACATCATATTCACAAATTGTCCCTACGCCCATTTTCAGAGGATTCAAATTCAGCAATCTCAATGCCTTAAATTGTAATCTAGCTTTGCCATAAAGACTATAAATAATAGAGTATAAAAAATATTGCATTGTATTTAGTTATGCAGCAATGTAGACTTAGCAAGGATCTACGAAGTTTTAAAAATGAGATAATATCTATACATTAAGCATGAGATTATATTCACAGTTCTGTATTATTTTAATATGCAATTTTCCTTTAAAGCAACTCTATATGAACTATAGCCTAGTTCTATTGCTTTCTTAATGATATGTGAAATGAGGTATGAAGTATGGTTGAAAATGCCAGTGGGCAATCAAACATGGTAGCATCTGCTTCAAAATTTTCTACTCTATAATCACAGATCTCATAAAATCATTACCAGAACAAATAATCAAATTATTCTCTTGAAAGCAATTGCTTACATACAAATTCTTAAGAATCTAGGACAAGTCATTTGAAGTTTTGGTTCAATTTCTTTGTTGCTATCAATTACAGAATGAAGAATTCCCTCACAAGCATTAGACATATTTAAATTACTATCACTTAAAATAATGCTAAACTTTAAAGATAACAAGGCACCATTTCCTCACAGCATTTGAGATTGTAGCTCTGGTGAGATGATTTCCTCCAGTCTCCACAGACAGAATTTTCACAACCCTGTAGTAACAAGCCTGGAAGAAGAAAATAACAGGAATTGTCAGGATGTGACTCCCTTATACTTCCCCCCACCAACTGAGAAGTCTCCTGCGGAGAACAGGAGCTGCCTGCACCACGGAGGCAGATACATAATTTTAATCATTAAAGTCCACCAGCACCAATCCAGGGGCAGATCAACCCCCTACAATGTACAAAAGCTCCCAGTTTGTTGAAATGTGCAAATACGTGGCAGGTGCCTTGGGAAACTAAATTCTAAAAGTGAAATATTGATCTTTAAAAATGGAAGTAAAAAAGGATAGATCATAAAAGGGGCATAGAATTATGACATTAAACAGGGAAGCAGAGATTTGATGTTGAATTTGTGCAACATATTAGTTAGCTGTTGGCTGAACTATTAGATGACATTTTGGCACCCCAATATAGAAAGGGTACTAAAGCTACGGAAATGTGCCTAGAATAATTTGATGAATGAGAAGGATATAATTATTAAGAAAGACATGAAAAACTAGAGTCTTTTTAAATAGAATAGCAAAGGTAAAGATAGGATCTAATAACAATTTTCAATATTATACAATGATTTGGGAGGATAATCAGTGCAAGATAACTTCTACTTTTCAGTGAATTGATTAAAAAATGTAACTATGAGATTTGTCTCCAGGAGAATAATTGGAGGGATTAGAAAATTATTTTTCACTCTCTATTACCATAACTGTCCATTAAAGCAGTATTTTATCATATTTTAAAAGGGAAATGGATAAATATCCAAAAAGGAGCTACCTATGCACATGGTTCCAAGATGATTGATACCTTTCTGTACTTAATGTCTTTCATTCTAAATCCAACTTACTGGCCTGAATTTTTTGATTGAGTGAAGTCAGCTGACCTGACTTGCCACTGATTGGATATCCCAGAATTACCAGCATCCTTGCACCTGCACCATCCAAAACGATCTGCTGTGCATTGACAAGCACTCTCTGTCCAGAGATGCCCAGCTCAATTCCTAACATTTGGTGCAGACAAGACAGACTGGAGGAAACTGACAGCTGTTTTACAGCAGGGACCTGGAGATCCAGCTTGAGAAGTGCTGCAACAGCAGGATATTCTCTTACTTCAGGAACAGCAGTGGAGGAGACAACACCAGACCATTGTCCTGAGGTTCATCCAAAGACCTGGTCCAAGCTTGCCGCTGAATTAGAGCAGTCTTGGCTTTTTGGAAAATGCACAGCACTACAGGAAGAAGGTCAATGTCCTTCTTCACTATACCAGCATAAGTGCCACCATCGTCTCTCCAATACTTCACACTCTATCTCTGCTACTGTAACCATCTCCCACCAAGGCTCATGGTCTAATGCTCTCACTGTTCCCACCTGCATACTTCCTCACTTGCTCTCATCCACATCAAACCCCAATGCCATTAACCCTGCATGCCCTCTCCGCTGCCTACTGGCTTGCTTGGGGCTCCTCCCAGTATGCACCAAAAGTAACAGCTGCGCCTCCCACTTTCATATTCCCAACACTTGCCTCTCTCTCACATTCTAGGAGGAAAACAGCTCCCAGTAGGGCAGAAAGAGTGACTCCCTATACCTCCCCCCACCAACAGGGAAGTCTCCAGTGGAGACCAGGAATGTAGATTGCTGCCTGCACCAAGGAGGCAGATACCTAATTTAAATCATTAAAGTTCACCAGCACCAATCCAGGGGCAGACCAGCCCCCTAGGGCAGAGAGAGTTATATTGGTGGTGGGCTGCTCAACGTTCACTTCTTCACCTCGTATGAGGAGACCATCCTGACTCTGACTGCTCTGAGTCACTGATTACCACGTCCAAGTCCCTGGATTGGTATTGGAGACTGCCCTTGACTTACTGTGCCAGTCTCCCTGACTGAAGGCAATCTCCCTTAATGTGACTGAGGCCTGCTTACAACATTAACAACGTTCCTTTTGTTTCTGCGCTAAAATGCAAGATAAGACAGAAGTAGTGTAAGCCTGGGAACTCTGGCAGAGAGGGCCAAATCCAAAAATACCAGGCAAGTCAATGGATGTTGTAGCATCTAGCTCGGCTCAGACACTGTGCAAACAGCCTGGAAATGCAGTCTCACCCAGTCCATGATGCATATCTTTGAGCACACTATGTCCTTGCTGCAGCATTATACTGATCAGTCACCAGATCAGTCCTAAATCATCAATGAAGAGCAGAAGCATTCTTAAAGTATATTGGAGATGTGCCGTGAGAGTTATTAAAAGTTGGCAAATGTCAGATGTCAACATCTGTGGATGTAGGGTACATGTGGCAAGAGCCCATGGAGCGTACCCAGTAACCAACGCAGAGTTTAGGAGCAAACGGTGGGCTGTAGTTGCCAGGTACCCGCTCAGGTTTCCATGTAGCGATTCTTCAGCATCTCGCTTGTTTGGCATGTTTGTTAAGTTGGGAATCTGAATATTAATGAGGCGAGTTGTGGTGGTGTTAATAATGCATTTGACAAGATATAATCCCACTTAATTGGCAACTTGCTGCGAGGAACTCGCCATGCCTCTTGTTAAAAGCATAATGCTCCCAATGTGGAGCTAGGCCTCACCAGACTTCTCGCGTGATTCTGCCACAAATCCCACCATAGCCCATGTCTCTCTGCTTTCAAATTCTACCCACTGAGATAATGCTGTCAAATCATTTTGTACTTTGTTGCTTTATTTCTCTCCACAGGAACATCAATTTTGACATAATCATCACTACTTCAAAAGTAAGGTTAAAATGGTAGCTGTGATGCATTTTTAATGAAATTCTCACAAGAGCCATAAGTAAGCAGGGTGTTCAAAGTATATTCTTCCTTTGGCTGGAGTATAATTGTCAAACTCGAATGTATTCCTACTGCAGCTTAAGGGCCAATGCGTGTATATGTATTGTTCCAGAAAAACATTACAAATGGTGAACATCTGCCAGACCACGGCTTAGTGAGCAAAGGCAATTAAAATCATCCACTGTCCTCATTTTCAGGAACATGACAGACAACGCCTCAAAACTCTGTTCCTGGTCCAACATTAGCTAATAAGCTAATCAAAGCAGAACGTTCTGCTTCTTTTTGATAGTTCAGGGCATGGCATTTTGCAAAACAAAATACATGATTTGCAAATAAAATGCTACATTTTCTAGTTAATACACAATGCCTGTATTTTTTTTGGATTTATCATCACTATTATGTGTAACATATTTGAACATTAGTGCATTGTTGTACATTGATGCATCTTATGTCTATTTAAATGGAGCACTGCGTTGCAGAAAAGACCATTTCTTAGTAACTCGGCAGTGAAGTCATCAATGAAACAGAATATAAATGTTTGTCTTTTCAAGATGTACGCTGGTATTCTGCAAATTACTAAAGGAAGAAAAAAATCCTTTCATTTATAAATTTTGGATTTTTTTTAATAATTAATCAAATAAGAAATCATATTTCAGAAAGAGGCATTTCTCAGAAATTTAGAAATCAGGGAAGCATCCACTATACTTGAATATTTAGGTTCAAATTTGGAATGTGAGGTTTTCACGAAGTATGTCCTGGTGACACCAGTGAATCACAAGATTTACTTTATATCTTTTCAGGTTTTTGCTTGGTAACTGTGAGCATCATTCCTTTGTCTTCATAGCAATTTTCTAGTTAGTGGGATGTGAAGTTTTACTTGGATCAACTCCAACATAGATAACAAACAACTAAAAAAGCAATTCTTTTATCACCGGTGGGTTTATAGATGACTTGAGATTCATCAACAGAACCCATTTATAAACTTAATACATACATAAAAAGTATATTTACCATAAAAGCTTTCCATTTGTTGATCATAGATTTGTATGCTACTTTGTTCCATGTGGTGGTTCATGTCATATCCTAACAATCAAAGAATATTTCAAACCAGCAGAAACATTTGCAGGTGAGTCCGAATTTTGCAAAGCGAATGCTCCTTTTACGGATATAATCATCTGTATACAGGTTGATAGGGTGGCCATCTCAAATGTCAAGACTATAGCATAGAGTCTCATAACTATTTGGTGGGCTACCCCACAGACTGTAGACATCAGTGTTGAATGTAATGTCAATCCAGAATGGATGGCTTGGATCTCTTGCTTTACAGATTGAAGCCCTGAACTCTCTAGGTCAGAGGGTATTTTCCATTCATAGCATGATATTGTGTCAATCTGAATTTGTCACAAAATAATTCGCAATTCTTTGAGATGTCAAAAATACCTGTGTGAAATAGGTGAGTAAAAATTGCTCCAATTTGAGAAGCAAAATTCTGTTAAGTGCACCACAAATAGATTGACATATGTTCCTCAAGTGTACTCATAGAACAGAATTTTATTTTTAAATGACATGATACAGGGTTTCTAATATGAATGGTACAGTAAAACCTCTTGATAGCTAAGTGGAACAGAATCCTTTCCAATGCTGTACAGACCCAGCAATTCTCAAAATCAATTCCTATCTCATGCTTCATTAACTAAAAGCTGGTCTGCACTGAGATATTAAAATGAACTTTAGCATTGTCTCTAAGGATAGAAAATAATCAGCCAAATTTTGGTTGCATTTTCTAGTCTGTTTGGGCATGAATATTGTGGCATTTGTATCTAAACAAAACAACTTCCCTAAGGAAGGAAATCACTGCTGCCACTGAACCAACTTTCAGTAAGATCCAGGATGTCAAAGCAGAGTAAGTCCTTAAGAGGAAAAGCGAAACTTTGTAAAAAGAGACTAGTAGCTAGAAGTTTTCTGGAAGGATCAGAGGGATCTCTGAAGGATTTACAGAGAGGACTCTGCGGGTATGCAGATGAAGACAGAGAGAAAAGGAGAGAGATCTAAAGAAGATTGAACAGACATTGAAAATTTACAGGACAGAAGAAATCAACAGTCCCTCATGGTCACGTCAACCAAGGAAAAGCTATCCACACCAATCCCATCTTCAAGTTCTTGGCCAATTGTCCAGCAGGTTATGCCAACTCAAGTGCATATCCAAAGGCTTCTAAAATGTGATCAGAGTTTCTGCCTCTGGCATGTTTTTGAGCAGTGAGTTCCAAACTCAGCAATCTCTGAGTGAAACATCAATTCCTCTTTAATCCTTCCACTAATTATTGACCTCTCTTACAAGGGGAAATAGGCCCATTCTATGCTTTAAATCTAGCCCCTCACGAAGTTATTTGCAAACATTAAATCTCCCCTTGCCTCCTCTTTTTCAAAGTTCTCCATTTACAGTCACATCCTTATAAATCTCTTTTACAATGTCCCTACATCCTTCTTGTAATGTAGTTACAAGAACTGTAAATAGTAATCTATCCGTGATCTAACCAGTGTTCGATATTGCTGCAGTTGAGATCCAGTGTATTCATTAAGAGGCCAAATGGTTTGATTGTCAACCTGCGAGTCCTTCCAATAAGGCTATGGAATGCAGTAAGAGTGGGAAAGTCTCCTGGTCAGCCAGGTCCTTGTGGTAGAAACAGTGCAATAGGCACCCCATGTTTAAAAAAAAAATGCCAAAGCTCTTGGTAAAAGTAATGCTCCATGGTAAGTACCCTCCTTGATTCAAAGAACTACTGATAATAGCTCAAACATACCACCCTGCTCTGAAATATAATCTTAGCCGCTAAAGTAAAAAAATGCTTGCTTGATAAGTTTGTCTGTCTGTCAGGGGCTGTAAAGATGCAATAAATTCTCACTCTGTTCCCCAACACTTTTCAGTATCCCATTATATATCAAATATTCCCTTGCCTTGGTGATCCTCCCCAAATTAATTATCACACAATTTCTGAACTGACAAGATGATTGCGCATTGGTAATGCCCAATACAAGAGACCATGAGACCCAGACCAACGCTCTGTGCATCTGGGTTCAAATGCTACCATGGCAGCTGGTGGAATTTAAATCAAATTAATAAAATTGAAAGCTAGTCTCATTAATGGTGGCCATGAAACAACCATTGATATAACTCACCTAGTTCAATAAAGTCGTTCAAGGAAGGAAATCCGCCAAACTTATTTGGTTTAGCCCACATGTAGCAACGTTGACAACAATGTGTTTGACTTTTAACTTCTCATGTAAACAGCCTAGCAAGCCATTCACTTAAAGAACAATTCTGATGGACAACAGACACCGGCCTTGCCAGCAAGGGTTACACCCCTTGAATGGATGAGTTTTTTTTTTAAATTTGACTCACCAACTATTTGCCCCATCTGGCCAACCATTAGGATGTTCCTGAACTCATCCTCATAACCAACCACACAGCCAACTTTTAAGACATCAGCAAACTTCTTAGATAACACGGTGTGGGGCTGGATGAACACAGCAGGCCAAGCAGCATCATAGGAGCAGGAAAGCTTGACGTTTCGGGCCGAGACCCTTCATCAGAAATGGGGGAGGGGAAGAGGGTTCTGAAATAAATAGGAAGAGAGGGGGAGGCGGATAGAAGATGGATAGAGGAGAGGATAGGTGGAGAGGAGGCAGACAAGTCGAAGAGGCGGGGATGGAGCCAGTAAAGGTGAGTGTAGGTGGGGGGGTAGGGAGGAGATAGGTCAGTCCAGGGGGGACGGCCAGGTCAAGGGGGGGCGTCATGTATTTCGTCGCTGGGCGCGGGGGGGGGGCCTTGAGGTGGGAGGCGGGGACAGGTGGGAGGAAGGACAGGTTAGGGAGGCGGAGATGAGCTGGGCTGGGTTTGGGTACGGTTGGGGGAGGGGAGATTTTGAAGCTTGTGAAATCCACATTGATACCATTGGGCTGCAGGGTTCCCAGGCTGGGTATGATTTGCTGTTCCTGCAGCCTTTGGGTGGCATCACTGTGGCATTGCAGGAGGCCCAGGATGGACATGTCGTCTGAGGAATGGGAGGGGGAGTTGAAATGGTTCATGACTGGAAGGTGCAGTTGTTTGTTGCGAACTGAGCGCAGGTGTTCTGCAAAGCGGTCCCCAAGCCTCCGCTTGGTTTCCCCGATGTAAAGGAAGCCACAACGGGTACAGTGGATGCAGTATACCTCATTGGCAGATGTACAGGTGAACATCTGCCTGATGTGGAAAGTCTTCTTGGGGCCTGGGATTGGGGTGAGGGAGGAGGTGTGGGGGCAGGTGTAACACTTCCTGCGGTTGCAGGGAAAAGTGCCGGGTGTGGTGGGGCTGGAGCGGAGTGTGGACCGGACAAGGGAGTCGCGGAGGGAGTGGTCCATCCAGAAAGCAGATAAGGGTGGGGAGGGAAAAATGTCTTTGGTGGTGGGGTCAGATTGCAGATGGCGGAAGTGTCGGAGGATGATGCGTTGGATCCGGAGGTTGGTGGGGTGGTATGTGAGGACGAGGGGGATTCTTTTTTGGTTATTATTGCGGGGATGGGGTGTGAGGGATGAGTTACGGGAAATGCGGGAGACACGGTCGAGGGTGTTCTTGACCTCTGTTGGGGGGAAGTTGCAGTCCTTGAAGAATGAGGACATCTGAGATGTACGGGAGTGGAATGTCTCATCCTGGGAGCAGATGTGATGGAGGCAAAGGAATTGGGAATAGGGGATGGCATTTTTACAGGAAGGTGGGTGGGAGGAGGTGTATTCCAGGTAGCTGTGGGAGTCAGTGGGCTTGAAATGGACATCGGTTTCTAGGTGGTTACCCGAGATGGAGACAGAGAGGTCCAGGAAGGAGAGAGAAGTGTTGTAGATGGTCCAGGTGAACTTCAGGTTGGGGTGGAAGGTGTTGGTGAAGTGGATGAACTGTTCGAGCTCCTCGTGGGAGCACGAGGTGGCACCGATGCAGTCATCAATGTAACGGAGGAAGAGGTGGGGTTTAGGGCCAGTGTAGGTACGGAAGAGGGATTGTTCCACGTAACCTACAAAGAGGCAATCATGCCTGCAGTTTACACCTGAATCATTGATATATACCTGGAACAGCAAACATCCCCACACTTCGCTTTGTAGACCCCAGTACAAACAGTCTTCCAGTTACAGAAACACTAATCAAACATAATCATTTTCTTCTATTCACAGAGATAATCTCACAGCTAAATTGTTGCTTTATCTTAGATCCTCCTAAGCTTTTAATTTACTGATCAGCCTGTCATCTTGCCGAAGCAAGGACATGGTGGTATTTTTGGTGAACTACTAATCCAGAGATGCAGCAACTTATGCTCAAATTTAAATTAATACAAAAATGCTGAATTAAAGTCGAATGATGGCTCTTGCCTTGGCACAGAGGAGAAGGTCATTTTTCTTCTTATGATAATGCTGGCCTCTCCTCCAGTCACGGAAGATGGCACTGACTGGAGTGGTGAACTTGTACCAGGCTCTGTGGGTTTGGTGGCATGTTATCCTCTGCCAGTCCTCCAGGAAGAGGTCTCCTCTCCTTTGCACCATCCCTCAGCCAGGACATCCAGATCCCTTTTGGACAGTTGCGGTGCCATCTTAGTCTTCTCCAACATATCCTGCTAAAGACCTTGACCGAGCAGGGCAGCTTTAGGATGTCAGGACTCATCTTGTTTCACAGTGACCTTTTAAAGATGGCATGGATGCTGGTCTTTCGATGGATATCCAATGTGTGAGCTGCTAAGTCACTGAGAAGTGAATTCATTTGAAAATGGCTCATGGTAAGATTGCGCTGGAATTAGACATGAGAGGGTGCATAGGAGCAAGTTGGTAATTAATGAAAACAAAAAGTGCTGAAGATAATAATGGTTCAGGCAGCATCCGTGGAGAGAAAGCAAGCTAATGTTTCGAGTCGAAAAGACTCTTTATCAGAGCACTGGTAATTAATGAGGTGTGTTTCCTAAGAGTTGGTGAGAAAGATCGCTATGCCTTGCAGTGGAAATCCCACCAGAAAAACTTGATGCAACTCATCCAGATTCAGCCCAATGTTTCTTCCCTAGTTAAGTTTATCCCACACAATATTTCTCCATTATCCTCCTTCTCCGTCTTTTAGGGAAATAGACACGAAGTATTAAATAAGAATCATAGTCATGCTTTTTTTCCTAACTTTACTCGTAGGATGTGGGTATTTCTGGGTCGGCTACAATTTATTATCCATCCCTAGTTGCACTTGTGAATGTGGTGGTGAACTGTGTTTTTGAAAAGCTGTAAACCATGTGTTGTAGGTAGACCCTCAATGCTGTTAGGGGGGCAATTCCAGGATTTTGACCCATGATACTCAGGATGGTAGCTGCCCTAGTCCCTCTGAATGGTAGTGGCCATGAGTTGGGAAGGTACTGTCTAAGGATTTTTGGTGAATTTCTGCGGTGCCTCTCGTAGATGGTATGCACTGATGCTACTGGGCATCTGTAGTGGAGGGAGTGAACGTTTGTGGATGGGATGCCAATCAAGTGGATTGCTTTGTCCTGGTTGGTGTCAAGCTTCTTGAGTGTAACTTTACTGCTCTTTGTCTGCTCCTCAAGAATTGCTGTCGTACCACATTCGTGTTATGTCACATAAACTTCATTTTTCCACCTTTCCCTACACTGTATTTTCTTTGACATTCAGGAGAGATTAGATTTGTGAATCCCACACTTTATCATTGTGGGAACATACTTGTTCTGAACATTGAAGAGACATACGCTCAGGAGGAGACTAAGGCTTTGTGGCTACTTAAGAGAAATAAAAAATTGTTGCAGCAGGATAGTCATTTATAGAGTCATAGTGTTATACAGCACAGAAACAGACCCTTCAGTCCAACCAGCCCATGCCGACCATAATCCCAAACTAAACTAGACCCATCTGCCTGCTCCATATTTTTCCAAACAGTTCTTGTTCATGTACTTATTCAAATGCATTTTCAGGGGAAAACACTTCAGCAGATGCCATTTAACTGCCCATTCAGATCTTTATTTCCCATGTAGCACGCTTCATTCAGAATTTCCCTAGTAGACCTTGGACTCTTAATGCATTGCCTCTCTGTTATAGCCCAGGAGCAGACAACAGCTTGCACTCCCCTCAGGCACCTCATACATCTGGTGGAGTTGGTGCAAATGCAGATGATTGCCTGGTATCACCAATTAACAAACTTACTAAGGCTGTAACAAACTTACTAAACTCAACCCGCATTTAGGAACATCTGTATTTTAATTAGTTTTTTGATTTGAGGAACATATAGCCTAATGGCATTAGATGTCAATCATGAGACTATGTAATAAACCATGACATTGCTTGCTGGGTTATTTCTACCTAAATGAGTTAATTATGACCTAAAGTCCATGTTTGTTGATATTGTAATGTTGAAACTATTCCCTGGTTGGATTGTAAAGTACTGGCTGATGCGGTTTTTTGGTTCATTTGCACGGGAGTGAATGCAGATATTGCAGTTTGCTGCTAAAAACTCTGAAATGTTTTGATAGTGCTTTTAAGGGTTTTTCAAACTGCTGTTCAATGTCATATATCCATGCAGGTATGTTCTTGTGGCAGTTTCCTCAGAAATAATTCAAATCTGTATATTGTTAAATCGGAACATAGCATTTAATATTAAAAGTAAATGGCAATCTCCTAGAATTAAGAACTATATTCAGCATTTCTAGAAAGCTTTTCTGAGGGATGTAAAAAGCACTATATAATTCAAACAGTTTCATTCAACTCCACCACCCCGTTCCCTACATTTTACTTTGACTCCTTTATTCATAGTTTCTGGCATTTTTTTTCATGTGATTTCCCCATAAAATTCCTCTAGTGTAGAAACAAGCTCTTCGGCCCAACAAGTCCACACTGACCATCAAAGCATCCCACCCCCCAAAACCCATAACCCCCACCTTCCCCCCCACGCCCCCCAATCTACACATCCCTGAACACTACGGGCAATAACTAGACTGCACATTTTCGGACTGTGGGAGGAAACTGGAGCATTGGGAGATGACCTGGAGAAAACGTACGAACTCCATACCGACAGTCACCCGAGAGTGGATTCGCACCCGGGCCCCTGCCGCTGTGAGACAGCAGTGTTAACCATTGAGCCACAGTGCCACCACTGACCAATTTTATTTTTTTTCCACGATGATTTATTTTGTTTTTGCCTTATTTTCCTGTTGTCCATTTTGTAAGAATTATTTCACATGAAATGTATTATCTTAAATTAATTTTGATTATAGCATAGGTAGAATAGAGGGAATGGGTGAGAGGAAGCAAGCACATAGGGCTACAAAAGCACGCTCTGTCCGGTCCATACCCCTTGAGGCAGGCAGGGTGAAAACCTTGTGTTACCTCCTTGTTTGTTTGATTTTTTTTGTGCTTGTTATCCTGTGTGCAATTAAGCTGGACTTGCACTGCTGGTGGGTTGCCCATCAGCTGCTACAGCTAACTTCCAGGTCTTAAAGACAGTCTGTTCCTCTTAAAGGGAAGCTGCAATGAATCAAAAGGGTTTGCTGCTGACTGTTAGTTTTACATTGAAGTGAATGGAAATGGAGCACCAGGACACATAGAGCATTGGAGTTCACAGATGAAGGTCTGGAAGACATTAATCATGGAGAAGAGAGTCCTATTTATCCACTGGAGCCAGCAGACCCTCGAAGAAAATCCTCTGAGGAGAAAGAGAACAGACAACAAATGAGGCAAAAATCTTCGAGTCTAACACCGAGGACTGACAGCAGTGCCTGAAAAAGCTTATTGATTTCACAGGGATGGTCAAGATCAGTGAATGCATCTTCACACTATATCTCTTCCGCTCCACAGCAGAAAACTCTCACACTGCTCAATGCACAACACTGTCATCACTAACCCATCAGTAATGCCTAGCACTCAGGACTCACAACCACCATACAGATGATGGGCCTCACCCCAGCACATTTTCCAATGATGTAAATTGCGCACCTACTTTTAGTTGCCTCTGCATGTCTCCAGTAATATAACAGTTGTGGAAACACTGTCAGAATTCAGGGCAATATTATAATTTACATGCTCCACTTTCTATCGCAGGGAAAGGCTTTCCGTAGTAGATGGGAACGAAGTTGAACAGCAGGTCACTGGAGTACACTCACCTCAGCCTGATAGAGAAGATAGTGCAGCACGCCTCTGAAAAAGCCTATTGCAACAGCATTGACACACACATTCAGGATAATTATATATTACTGCAAAATGACCCTTCTCAGCTTCCATCTCTCCCTCATTCTGACTCAAGCTGAAGATGCCTTTGTCCATCAATCACAACTATCAGATTCATATCACTTCAATACTGCACCTCAGACTGCATTGGTAACAATCATTGCAATGCTGCTGCAAGGATACTGTATGCTCAGGGTCATACTTCTAACATGCAAGGTTCCTTGCTCAGTGTCCTAGCACTCACTCACTCTCTCTGGGCGTACCAAGATGATCACAGAATCCCTTCCTTGCATTGTATTGCCTTGCCTTTTTATGTTTTGCCCATCAGACACAACTATCACAGCGAATGTTAGACAGCAGACCACCTGTCTCGTCACATCCTACCCTATTGTGGGCTGTTTACCTCCTAAAATGAAAGAGAGGCAGGTATTAAGGGAGATGGAAGTGGGTGGAACATCTCTTATAAAAACTGAATGAACTGCGGATGCTGTAAATCAGGAACAAAAACAGAAATTGCTGAAAAAGCTCAGCAAGTCTGGCAGCACCTGTGAAGAGAAATCAAAGTTAACGATTTGGTTTCGGTGACCCATCCTCAGAAGGCCAGACCTGCAGAGCTTTTCCAGCAACTTCTGTGTTTGGAACATCTCTTACTTTTCATACAAAGGTGACCTAATTGAGTCAGCAGGCAGTGGGCATGAAGGGTGAGTGCTTTTGGGTTTTGGAGTGGGTGAGAGCGCGTGAAGTAAGATGTTGCAGGGAATAGCAGGGAATAGTTTGAGTGGTAGTGCATGAGCTGCAGATTGGTGGCAGATTGTTGTGGAGATAGAGTAAGTGTCAACTATTGGAGATCAATGCAATTATGCTAGCAGAGTGGAGAAGGACATTGACCTCCTTCTACAGGGCTGGGAATTCTTCTAGGCAGCTGAGACTGCTTTACCCTAATATGGTTCACTTTATATTATCAGCTATGTGAGTGAATGCCTGCTAGCCACAATGTTAAGGTGCTGATCCAGCTTCCTTCGCAATACATGATGCTTTATAGTTCGAGATGTGAAGAGAACATCTCCTGCACAATGTACACATTATAGGAACTGGAAGGTAATTGCTACTTTGGTAATGAGTATGAATCTTGCCAGGCCACAAAAATATTGTTTGTGCATCACAGCCATTAGTGGGATTGATTCATAGCGTTGCATGATGTGGTGAGGAATCTTAGCAGCAAAGATTTAGACACCATTTGGAAGGTTAATGATTTAGAAGGTTAATGCCTCAGGTTCACAGAGTAAGTAGTGCTTGTGGGTGTGTTTCAGCTTTAGAGTGTGAGTGTCTGTGTAATACTGTTGTCCTTTGAACAGCCTCCTATCAGGTGCCATCCCTCACAGAATGAAGCACTTACCCCACCTACTCTGAGTGTGGCCACAGCCATTTTCAGCTCCATTGCACACTTGTTATTTATACCACAATAGAATGAAACTGTAGCTGTTCCCATGCAGTGAGTATCATGCTCAGCCTCTTAGTATTACGTACATTTTCCTTCTTCATAGCTCTCCCATCAATCCCATAGACTGTGAACTTCTGCAAGACCCCTTCCAACAAGTCTATGTGAATCTCCGTCTGCCCACTTCTGCCCAGGCCCAAAACATATCAGGTAAACATGCCAGAAATGATGGGACATGGTTCCCATTCCCACAGAAGCCAGGGTGCTTTTGTCTATCATTGACATCCTCTTCTCTTCATCTTCCCTATCGTCTTCTTATCCTTCATAATTATAATCCCCTTTGCATCCCAACATGCTGCCTCCAATCCCAACAATTACATTTCCCGCCTGCATCAGAGACCTCTGATACTCCCTTTGATACTTAGTAGATGGAATCCCAGGACTAACTGTGGCCTACTCCCTTGACCGAAGTGCATGGACAAACCCTAACGATGAATGGCCAGATCCTTGACTAACATCTGTACAGTTACACAACTGACTTCCTCTGACTCCCTGGATTTGTTGCACTGGTCCAACAGGAACGATCATGACCCCACCCCATGACTGTAGAAGTATGGAATCACTGCCCTAAGCAGTCAACTAACTGTGCCCAAGCCCCATGGACTGATATCAGAGGCTGCTCTTGACACACTGTGCCAGGATCCTCTGACTGAAGGTATCTCCCTTGACTTGACTCAGTCACAAATGTTCTTTGTTGTTTTCACTGTGCCTTCCTGACCAATCTGCAGATATTTACCCAAATTGCTGCTCTGCCCTTGAAACTTGACATTTCCCTTGCAGCATTTGAATAGATGCTTCCTGAATGCTCCTGTCCATTACTTTCTGGAGAAAGTTACCTGGTCCATCAAAGAACCAAAGCAGAACTTTTATGATAAAGGAAGGAAAACAAATATAATAAGTTTGTGGTTAGATCAGCCACAGTAGCTTTGCTTATAAAATCATGTGATTTAAAAGAAACTTAGAAAAATGAGATGTCATTTTGCCTTTTCAGCTTCAATTTTTCTTTCAATTTCTTCAGTTTGGAAACTGAGTACTTATTTTGGAAATCAGGTTAAAAAAAATCAATACCATAGGCCTCAAAATATGCAGAGTATTCAACATCAAACATACAGGTCTTATTGCAAAGTTAGTTTCCTTTAACTATTACTATTGAGTGTAACAACATACAAAGTCGTCACATAGGGTTATAATACAGTCTTAAGAATGGGGACCTGAATTCAACATAGATAGCATGGGAACGAAAGATTCCCAGTTACAATTGTTGTATTTTAACATAAATTCCAAACCAAGCAGCCCTGCACCTTTAAGACAGTTACATGACATTGTGCCCTGTTATATTCCATTACAAAGCATCTTCAGACTCTCTCTTGGTATAATGAAGTCAGTACAGTGTCTTTAGTCAGTGTACAGTACCATCAGTAAGCACAGACCCCACATTATGTATGACAGTGATACTATAGACATGTAAGCAGTGTTGTTAAAAAAATCTTTAAGATGTCTCAACAAGAACTTGAGTTTCTGTGGTTATGCACACTAATATAGAAAACCACAAAGCACATCAACAATGTATTCAGGAAGGGTAGAGTAAGAGATGAAGATCTGATAACGTTATTATCAAAAATGACATTGCTGTTCTACCAAGGAGGATCTTATAGAGAGTGCAATGTTTTAAATTATTGTAATGAAGAGTTTACCAAAGAATACAAATGGTGAGAAGGTGATAGAGAAAACAATCTGTATTCAAACACCAGCGTAGGATAATCAAAATAAGAATTCATAGAAAAAATAAATTACTTTAATGTAGACTTTATAGAATGCCTACAGTGTGGAAACAGGCTCTTCAGCCCACCAAGTCCACACTGATCTTCAGAGCACCCCACCCAGACCCATCCCCCTATAACCCACCTAATCTACACATCCCTGAACACTATGGGAAATTTAGCATGGCCAATCCACCTAGCCTGCACATCTTTGGCCTGTGGGAGGAAACCCGAGCACCCGGAGGAAGCCCACACAGAGAACGTGCAAACTCCAGACAAACAGTTGCCCAAGGGTAGAATTGAACACAGGTCCCTGGTGCTGTGAGGCAGCAGTGCTAGCTACTGAGCCACTGTACCGCCCACTGTACTGCCATAGGTTGGGTAATCAGTTAGCTCTGCCTATCACAAGCTGTTTATTTGTTTGGTATACAAATAGCCTTGTTTTATAGCTTCACCAGATTGCTACCTCATCTTTAAGTACGCCTAGTGCTGTTCCTGCCATACCCTTTTGTACACTTCATTGATCCAGGGTTGACACTTGGCTTAATGGTAGGGATGGACAAAGGGCAAGGAAAGTGAAGAATTCCTAAAATGTATTTATTTATTATTCATTCATGGGATATAGACTTCAATGGTTAGGCCAATAATTATTGCCCAGTACAATTACCCTTGAGAAGATGGTGGCATAGAGGGGAACTTGCAGGTGATGTGCTCAGATATCTGCTGTCCCTTGTCTTTCTTGGTGGAAGTAGTTGTGGGTTTGGAAGGTGCTGTCTCAGGATGCTTGATGAGCTTTTGCAGTGCGGTTTGCAGATGGTACACACTGCTGCTACTGACTGTTGGTTAGTGGAGGGTGTGAATGTTTGTGGTTGTGATGCTAATCAAGTAAATTTCTCTATTCTAGATGTTGTCAAGCTTCTTGAGTGTTGTTGGAGCATTGCTAAGAATGCTTCATCCTTGTCTTTTGCATTTACCTGCTGGACTCACCCACCATTGAGGATAGGGATATTTTTGGAGTCTTCTCCTCCAAAGAGTAGTTTAATTGCCCACCATCATTCATGACTGGATGTGGCAGGACTGCAGAGCTTAGATCTGATCCATTGGTTGTGGAATCAGTTAGCTCTGTCTATCACAAGCTGTTTATTTGTTTGGAATTCAAATAGCCTTGTTTTACAGCTTCACCAGATTGCTACCTCATTTTTAGGTATGCCTGGTGCTGTTCCTGGCATACCCTTTCGTACACTTCATTGATCCAGGGTTGACGCTTGGCTTAATGGTAGGGTAGGGAATATGCCAGGTTATGGAGTTGTAGATTGTGTTGGAGTATGAACCTGCTGCCCAGGACTGCCATTTAGGACTGAACCAGCTCAATCAATACTGTCAGAGATAGTAGGAACTGCAGATGCTGGAGAATCTGACATAACAAGGTATAGAGCTGGATGAACACAGCAGGCCAAACAGCATCAGAGGAGCAGGAAAGCTGACACGTCAGGCCTAGACCCTTCTTCAGAAGATCTGAAGGAGGGTCCAGGCCCAAAACATCAGCTTTCCTGCTCCTATGATGCTGCTTGGCCTGCTGTATTCATCCAGCTCTACACCTTGTTATCTCAATCAATAGTGTGACAGCCAAATCACTGTTGGTGATGGACATTGAAATCCCCACCCAAAATAAATTCTGCATCTGAGCCACCCTCAGTGGTTCCTCCAATTGGTGTTCAATGTGGAAGAACACTGATTCATCAGCCAAGAAGTTTCAATACCTTTTAATCAGCAGAATGTTTCCTTGTTCACGTTTAACTTGATACCATGCAAATACATAGAGTGCAGAGTCAGTGTTGAGGACTTCCACAGCATCTCTCCCCTTACTGTATACCACTGTGCCACCGCTACCAGTTCTGTTCTGCCAATGGACAGGCCATACTTGAGGATAGAGATGGTGATGGTGATGTCTGCAATCTTGTCTGTAAGGTATGATTCCATGACAATGATTATGTTAGGCTGTTGCTTGATTAAAGTTATGGCTTGGCTTCAGTTACATGAAAAGATTGAGGAAATTGAGATAACAAGCGTGGGGCTGGATGAACACAGCAGGTCAAGCAGCATCATAGGAGCAGGAAAACTTGACGTTTCGGGCCTAGACCCTTCATCAGAAATGGGGGAGGGGAAGAGGGTTCTGAAATAAATAGGGAGGGGGGGTGGCAGATAGAGGATGGATAGAGGAGAGGATAGGTGGCGAGGAGGCAGACAAGTCGAAGAGGCGGGGATGGAGCCAGTAAAGGTGAGTGTAGGTAGGGGGGTAGGGAGGAGATAGGTCAGTCCAGGGAGGATGGACAGGTCAAGGGGGCTCTCTCCTTCCTGGACCTCTATGTCTCCATCTCGGGTAACCACCTAGAAACCGATGTCCATTTCAAGCCCACTGACTCCCACAGCTACCTGGAATACACCTCCTCCCACCCACCTTCCGGCAAAAATGCCATCCCCTATTCCCAATTCCTTCGCCTCCGCCGCATCTGCTCCCAGGATGAGACATTCCACTCCCGCACATCTCAAATGTCCTCATTCTTCAAGGACTGCAACTTCCCCCTCACAGTGGTCGAGAACGCCCTCGACCGTGTCTCCCGCATTTCCCGTAACACATCCCTCACACCCCGTCCCCGCAGTAATAACCAAAAAAGAATCCCCCTCGTCCTCACGTACCACCCCACCAACCTCCGGATCCAACACATCATCCTCCGACACTTCCGCCATCTGCAATCTGACCCCACCACCAAAGACATTTTTCCCTCCCCACCCTTATCTGCCTTCCAGAGGGACCACTCCCTCCGTGACTCCCTTGTCCACTCCACACTCCGCTCCAGCCCCACCACACACGGCACTTTTCCATGCAACCGCAGGAAGTGTTACACCTGCCCCCACACCTCCTCCCTCACCCCAATCCCAGGCCCCAAGAAGACTTTCCACTTCAAGCAGATGTTCACCTGCACATCTGCCAATGTGGAATACTGCATCCGCTGTACCCGTTGTGGCTTCGTCTACATCGGGGAAACCAAGCGGAGGCTTGTGGACCGCTTTGCAGAACACCTGCGCTCAGTTCGCAACAAACAACTGCACCTCCCAGTCGCGAACCATTTCAACTCCCCCTCCCATTCCTCACAACATGTCCATCCTGGGCCTCCTGCAATGCCACAGTGGTGCCACCTGAAGGCTACAGGAAGAGCAAATCATATTCAGCCTGGGAACCCTGCAGCCCAATGGTATCAATGTGGATTTTACAAGCTTCAAAATCTCCCCTCCCCCAACCGCATCCCAAAACCAGCCCAGCTCATCTCCACCTCCCTAACCTGTTTTTCCTCTCACCTATCCCCTCCTCCCACCTCAAGCCCCACCCCCATCTCCTATCTACTAACATCATCCCGCCCCCTTGACCTGTCCGTCCTCCCTGGACTGACCTATCTCCTCCCTTCCCCCCACCTACACTCACCTTTACTGGCTCCATCACCGCCTCTTCGACTTGTCTGCCTCCTCTCCACCTATCCTCTCCTCTATCCATCCTCTATCCGCCTCCCCCTCTCTCCCTATTTATTTCAGAACCCTCTTTCCCTCCCCCATTTCTGATGAAGGGTTTAGGCCCGAAACGTCAAGTTTTCCTGCTCCTATGATGCTGCTTGACCTGCTGTGTTCATCCAGCCCCATGCCTTGTTATCTCGGATTCTCCAGCACCTGCAGTACCTTTTATCTCTGAGGAAATTGAGATTGTTCTTTGTAGAACTGAGAAGATTAATGAAAAGCCGAATTATATAATCAAAATTTACAAGCGGTTTTGGTAGATTATGGCTGGAGAATCTATTTTCTTTGATAAATTGCTGATAACTTTCAGTCATGAATTTAAAAGAGTATTTGACAAAATATTTAGATGAAAAATAGGATGGAATGTCCTCAAATAAAAGGGCCGTTAAGTTCTGGAACTATCTGCCTGAAAGAATGGTGGAAGTAAATGCCATAAGCAATTGGACAAATCATAGTCATAAAGCAATACAGCACGGAAATAGGCCCTTCGGCCCAAACTGGCCATGCCAATCATGGTGCCCATTTAGCTAGTTCCAATTGCCCACATTTGGTCCATATCCCTCTAAACCTTTCCTGTCCATGTACCTATCCAAATGTGTTTTTTAAGTGTTGCTATTGTACCTGTGTCAACCACTTTCCCTGGCAGCCCATTCCATATACGTACCACTCTGTGTGAAGAAGTTGGCCTTCAGGTCCTTTTTAAATCTTTCCCCTCTCACCTTAAACATATGCCCTCTAGTGTTCAATTCCCTATCCCTGGGAAAAAGACTATATGCATTCATCCTATCTATGCCCCTCATGATTTTATACACCTCAATAAGGTCACCCGTCATTCTCCTATGTTCCAAGGAATAAAGTCCTAACCTGACCAACCTCTCCCTATAACTCAGGCCTATAGTCCTGGCAACATCCTCATAAATCTTCTTTGCTCACTTTCCAGTTTAACTATGTCTTTCCTATAACAGGGTGACCAGAACTGTACAGAATGCTCCAAGTGCAGGCTCACCAATAACTTATACAACTGTAACATAACGTCCCAACTCCCATACTCAATGCCTTGACCGATGAAGGCCAGCATGCTAAATGTCTTCTTCACTCCCCTGTCCACCTGTGACACTGCTTTCAACGAACTATATACTTGTACTCCTGAGTCCTTCTGTTCCACACTACTCCTCAGGACCTTACCATTTACTGTGTAAGCTCTACCTTGGTTTGACTCTCCAAACACTTATCTGTATTGGATTGCATTTGCCAATCCTCAGCCCACTTCCCTATTTGATCAAGACCCCTCTGTAATTTTTGATCACCTTCCTCGCTATCAACAATACCTCCTAATTTTGTATCGTCTGCAAACTTGCCAATCATGCCTTATACATTCACATCCAGATCATTTAAGTAAATAACAAATAACAAAGGTCCCAGCACCGACCCCTGTGGCACTTCACTAGTCATAGGCATCCGGTCTGAGAAACAACCTTCAACCATCACCCTCTACTTCCTACCATTGAGCCAATTTTGAATCCAACTGGCTAGCTCTCCCTGGATCCCATTCAACCTAACCTCATGACTAGCCTGCTGTGGGTGACCTTGTCAAAGGCCTTACTAAAGTCCATACAGACAACCTCTACTGCCCTACCCTCTTCTATCCTCTTGGTTACTTCTTTGAACAACTCCAAAAGACTTGTCAGACAGGACTTCCCGCGCACAAATCCATGCTGACTATCCCCAATCAGACCTTGACTATTCATGCGTTGGTTGATCCTGCCCTTCAGTATTCTCTCCAATAACTTGCCTACTACGGATGTCAGGCTCGCTAGCCTGTAGTTCCCTGCCTTGTCTTTGCTACCTTTTTTAAACAATGGAACAACATTAGCCATCCTCTAGTCTTCCAGGACTTCACCAGTGGCTAAAGCTGAAGCAAAAATCTGTACAAGGCCCTCTGCAATTTCTTCGCTAGCCTCCCACAATGTCTGAGGATGGGCTTGATCAGGCCCAGTGGATTTATCCACCTTAATGTGCTTTAAGGCTGCAAACACCTCCTTTCTGGTAATGTGTATGCATTCCAAAACATCCCCACTCGTTTCCCTTATTTTCTTAGCATCCATGATTCTCTCCTCAGTAAACACGGAGGAGAAATATTCATTAAAAATATTGACGTCCATGCTGATCTTTAAGGGACCTATTCTCTCCCTAGCCATCCTTCTACTTTTAAAAAAATATTGAACGTCTTGGGAATTACCTTTAACCTTATCTGCCAGATCCATCTCATACCCTCTTTTTGCTCTTCTAATTTCCCTCTTAAATGTGCTTTTATACTTTTTATAGTCAACTAGGGATTCATTTGAGCCCAATAGCTTAAACCCACTGTATGTCTTCTTCTTTTTTCTTGACCAGAGCCTCAATATCCCTCGTCAGCCAGGAATCCCTAAACCGGTCAGCTTTTCCCTTCACCCTAACAGGGACATACTGTCCCTGGACTCTTGATATCATACATTTCAAAGCCTCCCATTTGTCAGGCATTCCTTTTCCTTCAAACAGACTCACCCTATCGACCTCTGCCCAATGGCCCCAAAATTGGCCCTGCTCCTGTTTAGGGACTTAACCTGTGGACCTGGCCTATCTTTTTCCATAACTATGTTAAAATTAAGAGAGTTATGGTCACAGGATCCAAAGTGGTCTCCAAATGACACTTCAACCCCTTGCCCGACCTTGTTTCCTAAGAGGAGGTCCAGCGTTGCACGGTCCTGAGCAGGACCCCCTATATATTGATTTAGAAAACTTTCTTGGACACATTTGACAAATTCTACCCTGTCGGGCCTTTTACTCTCTGAATGGCTCAGTCAATACAAGGGAAATTAAAATCTCCAACCAATACTACTCTATTATTCCTCCAGGTATCTGTAATCTCTCTACACATCTGCTCATCTAGCACCTGCTGGATATTTAGGGGTCTATAACACAGTCCCAAAAGAGTGACCATCTCCTTCTTGTTTCTAATTTCTAAACTTATGGCCTCATTTGATGACCCCTTAAGAATATCCTCTGTAAGTATGTCCTCCCTTATCAAAAGAGCAACTCCTTCTTCTCAGTTACTTGTACTTCTGTGGTGCCTATAGCTTCTGTTTCCTGGAACATTGAGCTGCCAGTCCTGCCCTTCTCTCAGCCATGTTTCAGGTATGGCTACAATATCCCAGTGCCCAGAGCCAATCAATGTTTTGAGCTCAGAGATAATAGGTACTGCAGATGCTGGAGAATCCAAGATAACTGAAATGCCATCCCCTATTCCCAATTCCTTCGCCTCTGCCACATCTGCTCCCAAGATGAGGCATTCCACTCCCGCACATCTCAAATGTCCTCATTCTTCAAGGACCGCAACATTCCCCCCCGCAGTGGTCGAGAACGCCCTCGACCGTGTCTCCCGCATTTCCCGCAACTCATCCCTCACACCCCGTCCCCGCAATAATAACCAAAAAAGAATCCCCCTCATCCTCACGTACCACCCCACCAACCTCCGGATCCAACGCATCATCCTCCGACACTTCCGCCATCTACAGTCAGACCCCACCACCAAAGACATTTTTCCCTCCCCACCCTTATCTGCTTTCCGGAGGGACCCTTCGCGACTCCCTTGTCCGCTCCACACTCCCCTCCAGCCCCACCACGCCCGGCACTTTTCCCTGCAACCGCAGGAAGTGTTACACCTGCCCCCACACCTCCTCCCTCACCCCAATCCCAGGCCCCAAGAAGACTTTCCACATCAAGCAGATGTTCACCTGCACATCTGCCAATGTTCTATACTGCGTCTGCTGTACCCGTTGTGGCCTCCTCTACATCGGGGAAATCAAGTGGAGGCTTGGGGACTGCTTTGCAGAACACCTGCGCTCAGTTCGCAACAAACAACTGCACCTCCCAGTCGCGAACCATTTCAACTCCCCCTCCCATTCCTCAGACAACATGTCCATCCTGGGCCTTCTGCAATGCCACAATGATGCCACCCGAAGGCTGCAGGAACAGCAAATCATATTCAGCCTGGGAACACTGCAGCCCAATGGTATCAATGTGGATTTCACAAGCTTCAAAATCTCCCCTCCCCCAACCGCATCCCAAAACCAGCCCAGCTCGTCCCCACCTCCCTAACCTGTTCTTCCTCTCACCAATCCCCTCCTCCCACCTCAAGCCCAACCCCCATCTCCTTTCTACTAACATCATTCCCGCCCCCTTGACCTGTCCGCCCTCCCTGGACTGACCTATCTCCTCCCTACCTCCCCACCTACACTCACCTTTTCTGGCTCCATCCCCGCCTCTTCGACTTGTCTGCCTCCTCTCCACCTATCCATCTTCTATCCACCTCCCCCTCTCTCCCTATTTATTTCAGAGCCCTCTTCCCCTCCCCCATTTCTGATGAAGGGTCTAGGCCCGAAACGTCAAGCTTTCCTGCTCCTATGATGCTGCTTGGCCTACTGTGTTCATCCAGCTCCACACGTTGTTATCTTGAATACTCTGAGCTCATCTGCCTTACCAGTCAGGCCTCGTGGTTTGAAATAAATGCACTTTAGACCAGAAGTCTTTTCCCTTCTTTTACTGTGCCCTTGAATAGTAAATTTACTCTCGATGGCTAATGTATTTTCACCTGACTTCTTGATAGCCTGTCCCTTATTCAGAGTCCCACGACCCCCCTGCCAAACCAGTTTAAACTCTCCCGGGTAACAGTAGCAAATCTTCCCACAAGGATATTGGACCCCCTCCAGTTCAAGTACAACCTGTCCCTCTTGTACAGGTCACCTCTACCCCAGGAGAGACCACAATGATCCAAGAACTGAAAACCCTGCCCCCTACATCAACTCCCTAGTCATGCATTCATCTGCCTCATCTTTCTATTTCTACCCTCACTGGTGCATGGCACTGGGAGTAATCAGAGATCACTATCCTTGAGGTCCTGCTTTTTAGCTTCTTACCTAACTCCCTCTACTCATTTCGCAGGACTCCATCCCTTTGTCTACCAATGTCATTTGCACCGATGTGCACAATGATCTCTGGCTGTTCACCCTCCCCCCTCAGAATGTTCTGCAACTGCTCAGAGATACCCTTAACCCTGGCACCCAGGAGGCAACACACAATCCTGGTGTCTCTTCTGCGGCTGCAGAATCTCCTGTCTGTCCTCCTCACAAAAGAGTCTTCTTTCAGTATCGTTCTGCTTGACTGCACCCTTTCCCTCTGAGCCTCAGAGCCAGTCACAGTGCCACTGATATGACTGCTGCTGCTAGCCCCCGAAAGGTCACCCCCACCCACAGTATCCAGAGTGGTCTACGTGTTTTTGAGGAGAATAGTCACAGGAGAGCCCTGCACTATCTGCCTTCCCCCTTTACCTCTTCTGACGATCACCCAGATACCCGTAGCCCGCACCTTTGAAATGACTACTTCACTATAGCTCTTATCAACGATGTCCTCTGCACCCCATATGATCCTGAATGCATCCAGCTCCAGTTTCCTTATTCCCTCTGTCAAGACCTGCAGCCAGGCCCACTTCTCACCGGTGTAGCCACCAGGGACACTGGAAGTCTCCTTGATCGCCCACATCCTGCAAGAGGAGCATGCCACTGCCCTAACTGCCATCCCTACTGCTGTCAGTCTAGACGGAAAGAAAGTATAGTTAAAGAGTCCTTACCTGCTCAGCCTCCTCATACCAAAACCTCTTGAGCAAAGGCCTCAGCACTTTCACTCCAACACTGGCCCACTCTCTTAGTGGCTGCTCCCTTACACACCTTTACCTTGCCAGTCACCCTCCTCACAGAGCCCATTTTTCTTTTGGTCAGAGGAGCAGGAGGTTCTATCTGAGCTGTTGTACGGTTGCGATGACTGTGGCGATATCTCCCAGAATTCTGCTATGATGACTCTCAGCCGCCCTCTGATTCGGTCTTGAAGTGAATTAATTTGCATGGGTTATGAGGTGAGGGACAGCTCTTAGAAGGCTGGGTTAAAATTTGGTGGGCCAAATGGCCTCTTTCAGTGCTGCGTATGTCAACGGTTCTGTGATTCTATTCTCTCTGGAAAATGTTCTTCCTCAAAATAAAAATGCCTGATTTTGATAAATTAAGATTGATTTTCCTTTCAGTGTCTGTGCACTGTACAAAGAATCAACTTTGTTCCCATTCCAATTCACTTTCATTATTTGTAAACTTATGCATGCTAGATAACAAAATTGCAGTTGACTATGGTTTATAGATTAGAAGTTCTGCATCTTCCCTTCAATGTTCTATGTGAAGTTTTCAGAGGAAATATGTTTTTTTATCTGATGTCTCAAAAATGGTCCAAACCATAGATAATTATTTAAAAGCACATTAGTTGAACATTTATGCAAACATAATCATTAACTTGCACACAACACAAGTTCACGAAAATCAATTAAATAAGTGATTAATTAATATGCTTCTTGCTGTGTTTATCAAGGACAATATTTTGGACAGGTCTTTGGAGCAATATCTGCTTTTCTTTGAATGGTGTCCTGGAATTTTTAACACATACCTGAAGAACTGAATTAGCCAGACGGCATTTAACAATGCATCATCTAAAGAACAAAACTCCAGAAGACAAGTCCTCATGAAGAAGTCTCTTCATTCATTTATCCTGCCAGAATATCACATGCTGTCTGCTCTTTAAAGCACTGAACTTTTTTTTCATAGCTCTGTAACCTGTAATCAGATAACTCTGCTACAAACCTATTCTGACTGCTGATTAATTTCTGCAACTACTTATTTGCTATAATGACATGCATGAAAGTAATTATAGGGCTTTCTAACAAATTTCTAATTCAAATATATAAAGTGTTACAATTGATCTCCAGGCAAGGGTCAGAAATTTGTTATGACTCTGGACAAGATACTCCCAAAACAGTTCTGCTCTAAGATGAGAAAGGACAAAGTGGCTCCCTTTCTTAATTCAATCCCTTTCTTTTTGGATCACAACAAGGTTAACTTGTAAATTATACCTTACATCCAGGGTTTGTTTTCCCAATTCAAATGTATTTGTGCTTTAAGAGAAGCCAAATCAACCAGGCCTCCTTAATTTAAAGATAGTTCATCAGCTACTAGACATATAATAAAACACACACACACACACACACACACACACAATCACACACTCACAAACAGAGATTAGATTAGAAACTTGAATTGAATTAAAAGAGCAGTTAAAAATATGTGTATATCAGTCTCTGTGTTCCGTGAGGAGTGGATGTAACGTGTTATGTCTGATATGTTGGACAATATAACTAATGCCAAAGTTGGTAGTGAATCAACTGATTTCCAGATTCTTGAGACAACAGTTATTTGACAGGCTGTTGTCCTGTTTCCTTCTCAACAGTGACTTCACTGGTTTGCCCAACTTCCAGGACTCAGAATGAGAGAGACGGTCTCTTTTACCTGCAGCACCAGGTTGTCTAATGGCCATCCTCAATCTGTGAGCTTTGTAGCACACTGGTCCACACTAGCATATCAGTCAACAAATACACACAGTCCAGGGGTTATAGTTCATTTTTGACCCCCTTTGCTGCATATCTGTGGAAAGATAAAACACAGTCATGTCTACATTTTAGGACAGAATCCATAGAAAAGCCAGTGAATTTATATTCACAGTCATCTTTTGGTTGTATGTCCCTTTCAAAAACAAAACTTAAGTTGTAATTATAGTTCACTTTGCCTGGATTATGATCCAGGGTTATGATCCCTTTTTATGTCAAATAACTTGAATAGTTTTAGTTGAATAGTTGTTATGAATAACTTATTTTCAGGACAGAATAGGTCTAGCCTATAGAGCTGTTTCTGTTCCTCTTTGGCATTCCCTTTCACACAAAGAATCAGTTTTGCTGTTTTTTCCCTCTTTTGTTCCTTGGTAATGGAAAATGTTACAAAGGCTATAATGTTCAGTATCGCAGATTTGGCTTAGTTAGGTTTCTATAGTGCTTTCGTGTGATCCCCAACAGTCAGAACTCAAATGAATTAACCGTATAACCCAATACCCTATCATTCTGTTTACAAACAATGAAACATGATTCCACAACACACCAAACTTTCTTTGTAATTTTCCTTTAGCAATTTCTGTGCCCCATATGTAGTACAAATGCCACCTAATTTTAATTCCATTAAGCAATATATTATATTTACTCACTAAGCAATCCACATGCAAATCCATTTTGAAAGATTTTGGGAATTCACTGAACACCAGAGAACTCTTACCAATGCAATTACTTTGCATTAAGTCTGTGAGTTCAGGGTTTGTCCATGTCAGAATTGCAGATATTCACTATGGATGATAAAGGACCACCCATCAATGATACCGCTTCTATTTTGACCTAATTCCATTTCTTTTGATCTTCTACTTCTTACCTTTAATACCTTAATTTATAAGAGGGTCTTTTAATTTTTTTAAATCAAATCTTTGGGAAAATGGCGAGAGAAGGAAATAGTTGAGAAAATTAGATTGAGAGATCTAGCAAGTGTTTCAAGGTGAATGGGTACCCTGCCACATGAGTGGGAGAGGAATGGGGCAAGTGGGGGAAACATTAGAGGCTATGGTTGGAAGATGAAAGAATAAGTGAGGGAGGATAGAGAAACATGACTTTGCAGAGTTAGAACGAGGTGAGGCCATAGAAAGGACTTAACATGAAATTATAGTTTTGAATTCAATGAACTAGAAAGAGGAAGCTGTGTTGAGAGACGACTGGATTGCTAAGAAAATATTGCATTCTTTCGTGGTGCCATCTTATATGACCAGATTTTAAACTAAAGCCTCCAGTAATCTTACAGGCTAGCCTAAAAGATGCTATGCCAATAATATGAGGAAGAACTGGAGAGTTCTCCCTGGTATTCTGGCAATATTTAACTCTCAACCAACACATGAAGAACAAGTTTTGTGTCATTAACATTTTGTAGTCTGTGGAACCTTGCTGACTGTGGTACAGCAAATGGGTTGTGGTACTGCACATCAAACTGTACTCTTTCTGTGTAAAGCACTTTGAGATATTTGGAGCCATGAAAAGTGCTATAGATGTAAGTGTCTTTCATTTAACGTTGGCAGCTTCAACCAGTATATTTAGAAGATAATGAAGTTTTCCTACATTTCTGACGGGCACTAATGTATCCTGTTACCATTAATTGTTAATTTAAATTAATTTTGACCAAAGATTGTAACTTTTATGAGTTTTTCCATTGGGAGTAAATCTTTTTCCTTCTTATTTCAGCACCTTATTTGCTTAAGATTTCAAAGTCCCATAATTCACACACTGAAAGATGTTCTAAGCTGTTCATGATTATTTAGTTGAATATCATTGATAATTAACAGATATCTGAACTGCCAAGATTTATACAACCTGCCATATGAAACTGAAAAGGAAAATTTGGTGTCATTTCCTCTGTGAAAAGGTAAGTAAAACATTTAGCACAGTAATCAGCCATACCATTCCAAAATCACACTGAAATTTTGTTGTTTTAAATATCTTATTCTTTTTCAATTGCTTTAGCAATGAACAGAAACAAAATATGTAACACATAAACATGGGAAGCAATTAGATTTAACAATTAACATTTAACAATTGAGAAATATTTTCCATCTATAAGAACCGTAAATCAGCTGGAGCACCACCTATCTCCTTTATCTGGGGTCTAACTTAGCCTGGCTGAGGAATCGTGGATGGTTGATTGCCAGGAGCTGGAGGTCAAAGTCTTGGTTCGCCTAGGCCACTGCTGCAAGTGCTTTCTTACAGGACTCGAGAGCTGGCCATAAACCAGCTGGTGGCCTCCATGTTGTGGTACCGCCTGGTCCCTTTCATCCCTCCTCCTGGTTTTGTCACTGACATCCAGAGATCATTGATTCTCTTCCTCTGGGGCAAAAAGACAGACTGGCACAGGTTCTGAATCTCCCTACTGAGGAGGGCAGTCAGTTGCTGGTGTGCTTCCGCACCCAGGTGGTGACTTTTCGCCTTCAGACCTTGCAACGGTACCTTTACGTTGAGCCTCCTCCTCAATGGTGCCCCCGGCAACGCACTTTTTCTGCCAGGTGTGTAACCTTAACCATGACACACTGCTCCTGTTTCTTGACCATGAGTGTTTGGAGATCACCCTCAGGACGCTGCCTGTCTTTTACCAGGGCCTGATCACCAGCTGGGACATGGTCAATTCATGTCATGCCTACCCTCCGGCGGGAGTAGCAGCCATCATCAGAGAACCACTACTGAGGAATCTACACCTATGTGGTCACAGGTTTGAGTGGCTGTCGGAGGGGAGGGTCGTGGCTGTGGGGGTGACCAGAGTCAGGGACATGCTGGATGGGGGTGCCTGGGCCGGATGCTGCTGCAGGAATTGGCACACAAGGCTGTGGCAGACTTCCAGTTCACGGCCACTGTCATTCAACACCTCAAAACGGCAGTGCTAGGACCCAACGTTGTGCACCAGCTGGAGGATGCTCAGGTGTGCAGTGTAATCCCGTATGCTCGGACGGAAATTCACATTGGCCCCAGGTTCCCGTACTTCCCCCGAGAGCCTGTGCCCCACTACCTGAGCCACCTCTGGAATTTCATCTTTGCATCTTCTAAAGATGTGAAACAGTGAGCCCTGTACAGACTGCTGCTGCACGTGGTCCACCTCTTCTCTTTCATCCACCTCCCAGACACGCCTTGGCATGTCCATTTACCACCGAGCAGTGGGGATCCCCAGTGGAGGGCCCTCTACATGGGAGTCCTCCCTCTCTCTCTTGGGGATCTGGGGTGGAGGGTGTTGCACGCAGCAATCCCATGTAACCGCAGGTTGCAGTGGTTCACAGACTCCCAGCCCAACTATCTGTTTTGCAGCACTGTGGAGTCCGTGGACCATGTGCATTTTGGGTGTGGGCATGTGCACTTGCTTTTCAGTTATCTTAAGGACCTCTTTTTTTGTTTTTGGCTGCACTTCAGCCCCATGCTCCTGATCTTTAGGCACCTGGTACAGAAGGGTGCGGGCAGGTCAGAGAATCTCCTTGTGGGTCTGCTCCTGGTCCTGGCCAAGCCGGCCATAAATAGGTCTAGGCAGTGGCCATGAAGGGGGTCGTTATGGCCGACTGCCTGCTCCCTTTCCATGGCTACGTTCATGCCCAGGTGTCCCTGGAGAAGGAGCACGCAGTGTCCTCCAATACCCTCAATACCTTTCGGGAGCGGTGGGCACAGCGGGGTGTGGAGTGCCTAATCTCCCGCTCTAATTCCATTTTGATTTGATCCCAACCCTCCCCCTCACTTTTTCTTTCACGTAGGCTTTAGCCCTAAGGGCTCTGCTTGGCACTGATTCTTTGATCACAGGGGTATATTTCCTAGTGGTGGTATGTGAATAAAGTTATTTGCACACTTGGTGTTTTTTACTGTGTCTCACACCTGGACACGCACAACAAGGGAGCTGAAGAAAATAAACACTGTTGCTGTATGGCAGTCGTGTGGGAGAAGGAAAGACATAAAAGGAAACAAAAACAAAAAATATATATAATCAGGAGATTAGAGTCTCCTCAATTGAGGACTGACTAAAAAAAGAAGTGAAAAAGAATCATAGATCAATAAGCCTAGAGGAGCAAAAGATGAGTTAAGTGCACAACACTCACACTTTACCTAAAAGACTATCAAAAATAAGTTGGATTTTTTAAAGTAGATGATCTAACGAATGCATGAAAGTGCGACAAGTTCTAATTGAGCAGAGAAAAGACGGTCAACTTGTTCAGTTAAATGTCTGCCCTTAATTATAACCTACAAAAGTCCGAGAAATTCATTAATGCAAACTAATTAGTTTTCTTCTAAAGGACTTCTTTTAAAAAAAAACATAAATCACTTTTCTTTATGTATGGCCTCTGGTTGAATTTAGACAACTCAATTAAATAACTTCTTTACAAAGTCACCACAGCAATATAAATCTATTTTTTTTTTAGTTTTCTAGTAACTTCTTTCTTCAGATCCCTCAGCACAATCAGAGAAATGATCATCTGTGTTAATTTGAACATCTGACAACATAATCAGACAAAAAATTTTGTCTGTGATGGGGTCAACTCCTCAATTAGAACTACCTTCTATTTTCTCACGAACCATTCAATCAATTTTATTTCTCTTCCAAAAAAAAAGAAATCATGCCATTTTTTAAATTATGTTTTTGGTTAAATTGACAGTAACTTTCTGCATGCAGAAAAGGCGTATACATTTTCCTTTCTTCTGATGACAATCCTTTAACTCTGTGGGAGACTTTGTGTTTTGTTTTCCCATGTTTAACACACTATATAAATGAGAATTAAGTTGTTGCTATGACCATAGTTACTTAAATTCCCTTTTCTCCAATTTTCCAACCATTGGAAATAAGGGACAAGATTTAGCTACAAGATGTTAAGTCACAATGTCAGGACACATTTTAGGTCAAGGCCTGTGCAAAGTGCAGTGGAACTTCACATGAACACAGTATATAAGAGTTGGAGTGGGACATATGGCCAATTGTTCCAGCTCTATCATTCAACATGAAAGGGGCTGATCTTGATCTTCAACTTCACTTTTCACTCACTCCCCAAACCCTGCTCCCTATATCCCTTAATACCCAGCTTTAAACGTATTAAATGATGGAGCATCCATAACCATCTGAGGTGGAGAATTTCAAATATTCATAACACTTTGAATGAAGTAATTGCTCATCTCACTCCTAAATGATTGCCCCTTTATCTTTAAACTGTGTCCTCACATTTTAGATTTTCCAGCCAGTGGAAACCATGAAACTGTGAGACCATAAAATATGGGAGCAGAATTAAGCCATTCAGCCCATCAGGTCTGCTTTGCCATTCAATCATTCTCAACTCCATTCTCTGCCTTCTCCCGATTCCCCTGCATTTACAAAGCCCTTTCAGAATCTTAAATTACAAGGAGATCACTATTCATTCTTCTAAGCTTTAAACATAGAGGTCCAATTTACTTAGCTTCTCATCAAAGGGCAAACCCTTCATCCTGTAAATTAATTCAGTGAAATGATCTGTCCATTTGTCAATCTGTTGCACACGAACCTGTTTACATCTCTTTGCCACGTCTCTGAGCAGATTCTTCTCAACCCTTGAACCATATGGCCAATGGTAAGAATATTTGAAACCTTGCAAGAAGTGGCCAGTAAGGGGCTTCTCAAGAGCAAAAAGTCACATTTTCCAACAGTGTTGAAACGCGAAATGAGATTCTTGATATTGAACAGGGAGAGGCCTATTTTCATGCAGTATTAAGCATTAACATCCTCATGGCTGCCTAATCTCACCTCACTAATATGTATTTTCACACCCTCACACCCACCAGATAGAAACTAGATGCCAAGAGTTCGTAACATGAAAGGCAGAGCAGTTACCTGACAACTCCAGCTCACTTCTTGCTCCTCCAGCCCTCTGTCTTGGACACCTGGCACCCTCATCTCAGGGTACACTCCATAGGCTGTGATTACACACATCCCACATCCATGAACCTTGGCATATGAAAAATAACAACCTCATCACATCACCATGGTACATCCTTATCCACTTACAGTATGATTCATAACTTCAATACTATACTTTTGAGTGCACCAGCATCTTCTTTATAATGCTTTTTGCAAGGAGACTTTGTGCATAGAACAGGCACCAAGCTGATGGATTTGACTAGGGTGCACCTTAGGACTGTTTGCTTACTCTCTTAGTGCTCACTCACTTTGTGCCTACCATGATGCTCACAACATCCCTACCTTGCCATACCTTTTGGTGCTGCTCACCCCTAAGCCAGAACTTAAAGGCTTGCAGTACTAAGCTGACTTGCCTTTGTATGCAAACATAAAGCCAAGCAGCTTGTCGGTGCTTGCGAGTAGTGATCAGTCAAAGCCATGGGCATGTTGCTCTTTGTAACTGTGCTGTGTCAATCTCACATCTGCACCATATGTCATCCGTTTACACTCCAAGCACCTCAACAATTGTATCAACCGAGCGGCCATGTCTCAAAGTCTAAGGGGAGGAGTGGTCAGTCAAGTCAAGGCAGAAATCCTTCACTCAGAGGTCCCACATTAGTAAGGCAAGCGCAATCTCCATTATCAAGCTAAGGGCTTAGGCATGGTTAGTTGGCTTATCAGGGCGGTCACAATTAGGGGTCCATAGCACTACAGTCCAGAGGGTGAAACACAGAGAGCCCTGTCAGGGAGCTTACAGATATCAGTCAGGCGTAAATGCAATTATCAGTCAGGGCTGTCTATCTAAGTGGGTCAAGGTCTGGATCACGTTTAATCCTGGGGATCATCCACTAAAAGTCAAAGGAGATTTATCAGGAGCTACCGCTGCCAGACGGATATTGAGAAACTTTATTGTGGGATTGGAGGCATCAATCTGAGAAGCAAAGGGAATTACAGTAGTGAAGGAGGACTACTCAATGTGTAAGGGGGAGGAGATAATAAGGGATGAGAAGGAATGGGATATCCAAGATGTGGTGCTATTGACAGTGAGCAGCAATGTGAGGGATAGTATACTATATTATAGTATATCTGCACTATATCTGGCATGGTGGATGCCACTTGGGGGCAAAGTGAAGAGATGAAGATTTACTCAGACAGGTTAGGTTGGAATTTGGAGACTTTCAAAGCTGATAGCTGGGGGAAGGGTACCAAGAAAGGAGTTGGGGATTCACCAAGCAAAAAAAGCTGAGCCTGACACTCACTTAGTAACTGCTGTTTCATTCCGTTGTGCTGTAAATACCAAGTGGGTAATGGAGTTGAAGATGACTACGACTACACTTGTACCGGGCAGGGTGAGCTCTTCCTTCTATTCGGGGATGGGTCTTCATTTTTGAGCAATGAAAGGCTTTTCAAAGGTCAACAGCATTACGTGGACAGTACAGTACAGGTGAAAGACATCTCTGAGCATTACATGCTGCATAAATCTTGGGCCTGCTGCGTTGTTTGCAAATCCTGGCCCCAAGCAGTCTCGACAACATCATGCAACATCAGGGATCAATATCACTAATTGGTGTGGTACACAAGCAATGTATTGTGGTTTGGAATGATTCACTCCAGCTGCTAAAGTAGCAATCACCTGCCGAAGTCTCACAGCCTCCACATGGGGCAGGAGCTGCTCACTTCACAACATAACATATTGTGCAACACTGAGGATGGCTAGCTAGGCTTTTCTACCATCAGTGTTGTAGTTGGGGTGAGACAGAGTTTCGCTCACACAGTTACTGATGAAAAAGGAACAACTGTGATCACGATGCACAATGAAATGTCACCCAAGCAACCTGAGTACCCTCAGAAAGCTTACTTGTTATTTTCCCCTCCCACTACATCTTGGTGCAGCTGGGGTGAAGTTGGAGTGAAGAGAGCCTGTCCTACAGTGGAAAGAGTTGGACTCAGAGTCTTGGTCATGTGTCTTCAGAGGCATTCGTGTCTAGAAGGACTAGTCATGCTGAATGAATCCTACACAGAGACAAGTGCACATTCCTTGGCTTGAGCTCACATAGGGTTGAGAGTGGCAGGCAGGATGGAGGTGGAAGACCGCAAGTTGGACTTCCTTGTTGAGTTTTTGTTTTTCAATAGAATATATCTTTGCTAAATATTTTAAATTGATTTGTCAAATGTTTCCCACTGCTCTTTCATCCTGCTCTTGTGTCTTTTCATTTACTTGCCCAGTTGACCTCAACCAGTTTTCACCTCATTCCAATGTAGCTGGTTTTATTTAAGATGATTGTTTGTGACTGAGGTATGTCACTTTCGAATTGAAATTCAATGACAGTATGATCACTATTTCCCAAAGGATCTTTTACATGAAATACTAATTATCCTACGCTCATTGCACAACACTCAATCTAAGATAACTTTATCACTAGTAAGTTCCACAAGTTCCTGGAAACTGTTATGAAACTATTCTATGAACTTATCTTCTAAACCATTGTTGCCAAATTGATTGTCCTAGTATTTATGAAGATGAAAGCCCCCCCAACAGTTATTACATTGCTTTTGTCACAGGCAGCAATGTTTCCTTGTTTAAGGCTGAGTCCAACACTGTAACTATTGTTTGGGGTCTATAAACTATTCTCGTCAGCTAGATCTGACTCTAATTTCCACCTATGCTTCATGATTATTTGAGGCCACATCCTGAATCACTGCACAATAATTTCCCTGTAATTTTAATTAAATCTAAAATAATTGCTTCTATTTGTGCCACTAATTTGTGCATCTTATTACAGATACCTCTTGAATGCAGATAAAGAAACTTTAATTTCATTTTTAAAAATTCTTCTATTGCCCGCAATGATCTTATTCACTGCAACAATCTTTCTAATGGCAGTCAATTAAGAGGCTGCCATCGGGATCACCATCCAATTAAAGGATCCAGCCAGCAGCTGTTTAGCCTTGGCAACACCACATCCAATGCCCCTATCTCCTGCTCCAGACTGAGCAGCGCCTCCCCCTCCCCTTCACCTGCTCCAGACTGCGTCAGAAGTCACATGACACCGACAGGTATAGTCCGATAGGTTTATTTGAAATTACAAGCTTTTGTAGCGCTGCTCCTTTGTCAGGTGAAGTAGATGAAGAGCTGGTTGTCAAAGTTGAAGATGTTGTAGTCAAGGATGAAGCAGAAGAGTTGTAAGATGGCAGTTGTTGTTGTGGAGTACTGAGGCTGTTACATCGATGAAGTCAGCGTGGGGTATGCTGGTGTAAAGTGTCGACATGTCCATTGTGACGAGGAATATTCCTGGTTCAACTGGTCCGTGGGTGCTGAGTTTCTGAAAGAAATTCATAGTGTCAGGACATAACCTGGGGTTCCTTGTACAATGAGTTTCAAGATGCCCTTGACATAGCCAGAGAGGTTCTCACACAGGGTCCAGTTGCCTGATACAATGGGACATCTGGGAATGTTGGCTTTGTGTATCTTTTGAAGACAGTAGAAGTCTCCTATGCAAGAAGTCCATGAGATGAGATTGCATAGGATACTCTGAAGGTCTGGGTCAAAAGTCTCGATCAATCTGTTGAGTTGACGGGTCTGTTCTTTGGTCAGATCAGCAGGTAGTTGTTTGTAGTATTCCTGTTTGTTCCGTTGTTGGTATCCTTTTTTGCAGTAGTCCTTTCTATTCTGTATGACAATGGCTCCTCCTTTGTCTGCTGGTTTGCTGATAATGTTGCAATTGGTCTCGGGAGCATGGATGGTGTTGCATTGTGCTTGGGTGATTTTCTTCACTACCTTGTGAGTGCGGCTGATGAATCTGGCAATAACGCATCTCCTGAGAGCTTGAGCATATAAGTCCAGCCTAAGGGCAGCAGCCTTCTGGAGGGGTCCAATCCAAGTCTTTCTTCATCAGTCGCTGCACTACCGATCTCTCTGTCAACTGTTCTGGTTTGTTGGCTCACTCATTGGGCTCGCTGCTGATATCTTGGACTGTGTGGAAGAAAGCAGACTGACCCTCCCCTCCCTATCACCTGCTCCAGACTGAGCAGCCCCTCCCACCTGCTCCAGATTCAGCGTCCCCCCAGTCACCTTCATTTGCTGCAACTCAGCAGCAATCCCCTCCTTACTCCCTCCAAGTTACTCCTGCTCCAAACTCAACCCCCCATCCCAGTTCTTGGCCTGAGTGCCCTTCCCCAGACCTGCACCCTCTTTCCCTGCACCAAAACCAATCCCCCTTCACCTGCTTCAGACTCAATTCCTTTTCACCACTTTGGAGCAAAACACTACTTCAAACACCCCTTTCTACACCCATGGGCATTGAAAACCCCTAGCCCTTCATACTCTGAGACTTGTTTAACCTTGACTCTCTCACCCCACCCCAGAAGCAAGATAGAACTGTCAGAATAGTAGTTTAGCTCCACATTTCTCTCGGAGCCCTGATTGGAAGCTTTTGTCAGTAATGCAAAGTTCCATTCTTTAGCAAATAAAAAGGGTGTGTGACAATCTTTGCCCTTCAAAAATGGCCCATGATACCTGTACTGCTGCAGGCTATGTATTTAGTGATTTTGTCAGGATCTCAGAGGTGACTATAGCTGCGCTGGACATATGTTTTGGGCATGGAATATATCAGAATCAAGGTCCATGGGGAAGGTGTTGGGAAGCCATCTCAACATGACTGGTGGCCTTCCCAGGCAATAATCAAATGGCTCTTATTCGGCTTTTTAATTTTTAGTGGACAGCCAAGACATTGATATTTGCGCTGCTAGGAAGATCTCTTGGCAAAAAAGCACTAAATCTTGTGATATTGTATCATTTCCTGTGATGACGTACACAGTGTCTTATTCACATATGACACATTCATAACTCTTTGTTGGTATGGCAGGGAAGGTCAGGACTTCTACTTTTGTATGGCATGGCCTGAGAAACTGTCAGTATTGGGCTTTATCTTCATTGCAGTGGGGCCATCATAGCATTAATATTTGGGCAGTTGAAGAGCAAACCAAGATTCAGCTGCACTGGTATTGCAGCACCCTTAAAATAGGTTAGAGCTAGCAGCTGAGATATAGCGCACTATGGGAGAATACAGGATTCTGGTAAGGGGAATCGGAGCTTAGGAAGTTGGTTGGTGCAACTGGCAGAAACGAGGGGAGAAGCAATAATGTAGGGGAACAGCACTGATCAGGAGGAAATAGTCCAGGCTCCTTAAGTGTGAGGTTAAGAATACTGCTCCTGTATCCAGGTAATCTCAAAGACATTTATTTTCACAGAAGGCAGTGTCAAACTATGCCTTTACTGATTCTGCATGGTGAACCATTCTGGCAATGGGGGCATCAAGTAACCACGAGGGCCTTTATTTGCGCATACAAAAAGCCTATCACCTGTCTCAGACATCAGTTTGAAATATCTAACATAGCAGGTGGTGCTATCTGCCCAAAACTGTGCCAGTGCTTTCAGCCTGCCATAACTGGGACTTAATAAGACAACTGTGAAAAATGTTTGATATTTAACAGGTGTGAAAAAAATTATAAAAGATTAACATGTAAACATATGGTGAAAACTGAAAAGATATTCAAATCTCTTGTCTGTTGGATTTTGAGACAATTGTATTTTATATCTGTTACTGATAATATGTCAGATCTTTCACACAGGTTTAAGATTTTAACAATAAATTTGCCATTAAAGATCTTGTAGTTTAAAAACAAATCCCTCATTCAGACAATGTTTTTTCTACTGTGAAAGGTTGACACATGCTTTAAAAACCTGCTTCCATTTAGCACTATTATAGGAAGTGTATGAGTAGTTCTGTAAAGTTAATTTCTTGTGTTGGTGGCTTGGATAACTGGTTTGAAAGATCCAGAAGGCACTTGAAGTCTGTTTATTTTCCTTGAATATCTTACTGTTGTATGTTTGTAAACTCATTCTTGAACCAACGACAGGTTTAAACATAAAACAAGAGAAAGCTATTTTCTCCTGCTAATATTAAAGTCAACATTTTCAAGTAGGGTAACTCAATATTGAGGTATTGAGTTGATCAAGCTGGCAATTTCACATTTGTTGTTGAATTTCTCATATTCCGGCTTCTTGGCCCAATGTTTGCATGGATTACCACAGGCAGGCTGGAGTCTGTCACGCATACTTTTATGGCATTTCCATCAGTTTACATTTCCTTTACAGTACTATTGCTGACAGAAGCTATGACTTTAGTAGCAATGGTTTAAATTAAATCAAGTTATACAATTCCCTTCGGAAACACAGTACATTACTTGAAGAGAAAGATATCCTCAGTGATTTACAGCAGCCTTATAAATGTTATCTCTCATGGTGCTGGCCTTCATTAATTCTACACATAGGCAGAAGAGTTCACAATGTGGTTTAACCATCACCTGTCTTTTCCAGCATTATTAAAGTCTTCAAATTAGGTTGAGAAATTTATTGCACTAAGCCTACAGCCACTTTATCATTACCATTTGCTCCCAACCATTTCCTGGGCTGGGGGGGCAAGATCAATGCCGCAAGGTGTGAATAAGGCAGACATCCCTAGGGTGTCCTCAAAGATTGAGAATGCATGCTACTCTGAACAGCACCTCACACAGCCCAACTGGCTAACACAATGCAAGTTTTCAAATTTAGACAGCACAAGGCCACGCAATAAACTTGTCAATCACTTAGGAAGCAAGCATGAATCTGCAAGATACCAATGTTCCAATGTTTCTTAAAGGACTTGTGGAATACTGTGTGCAGTTCTGGTTTCCCTGCTATAGGAAAGATATTGTTAAACTTGAAAAGTTTCAGAAAAGATTTGCAAGGATGTTGCCAGAGTTGGAGGGTTTGAGCGATAGGCATCATTTAGTAAATTTGATTATCTTAGTTTATGCATCCAAATAACACACCCAAAAAAATGCAAAAACATTGTTTCGCCTGTGAATTGGAATTTTTAATAATCTATGTAGTTTTTTTTGCTGAATTTCTCTGCAACATGAATGGAATGAACATAAATCACTGGAATTGAAGACTTTTACATAACTGCTTTTTATTTGAAACTTTTATTTAAATATGATTTTAAATTCTCCATCAATTTACAGTCAAACAATCTGTCATCAGTGAGATTTCCTGAAGCAAGACAGTAGCGCCTCAGAAATAACTCTTGTTAGTCAAGGACTTACATTAACCCAGATATTCTGACAGTAAAAAATCCATAAAAATTCAGTTCTGCAATGTAGATGAGTGTTGCATGTTAGAACCAGTCAAAAATCCTGACACAGCTGACCTTGAAGGTGTTGTCTGTGAAATTGACAATTCTGATGGAAGATTCCGCTGCAGCTTGAACTTTCCAAAAAGCCCCCAACTGATGAAGGGTCTAGGCCGGAAACGTCAAGCTTTCCTGCTCCTATGATGCTGCTTGGCCTGCTGTGTTCATCCAGCTCCACACCTTGTTATCTCGGATTCTCCAGCATCTGCAGTACCTATTATCTCTGGACAGACAAAGGAGTTGCTAACGATCAGGCTGGGGGTGTGAATAGTTGTTGATGGGGACTGTTAGTGACTAATCACAGGGAGTGTGTTAATGGCAGGCTATGTGGTAATAGACACATATTTTTACCAGAGATAAATGGTACTGCAGATGCTGGAGAATCCGAGATAACAAGCATGGGGCTGGATGAACACAGCAGGTCAAGCAGCATCACAGGAGCAGGAAAACTTGACGTTTCGGGCCTAAACCCTTCATCAGAAATGGGGGAGGGGAAGAGGGTTCTGAAATAAATAGGGAGAGAGGGGGAGGCGGATAGAGGATGGATAGAGGAGAGGATAGGTGGAGAGGAGGCAGACAAGTCGAAGAGGCGGGGATGGAGCCAGTAAAGGTGAGTGTAGGTAGGGGGGTAGGGAGGAGATAGGTCAGTCCAGGGAGGACGGACAGGTCAAGGGGGCGGGATGATGTTAGTAGATAGGAGATGGGG
>JAHRHZ010000144.1:68409477-68444597 GCA_024137785.1 Ginglymostoma cirratum
AGGATGGACATGTCGTCTGAGGAATGGGAGGGGGAGTTGAAATGGTTTGCGACTGGGAGGTGCAGTTGTTTGTTGCGAACTGAGCGCAGGTGTTCTGCAAAGCGGTCCCCAAGCCTCCGCTTGGTTTCCCCGATGTAGAGGAAGCCACAACGGGTACAGCGGATGCAGTATACCACATTGGCAGATGTGCAGGTGAACCTCTGCCTGATGTGGAAAGTCTTCTTGGGGCCTGGGATTGGGGTGAGGGAGGAGGTGTGGGGGCAGGTGTAGCACTTCCTGCGGTTACAAGGAAAAGTGCCGGGTGTGGTGGGGCTGGAGGGGAGTGTGGAGCGGACAAGGGAGTCGCGGAGGGAGTGGTCCCTCCGGAAGGCAGATAAGGGTGGGGAGGGAAAGATGTCTTTGGTGGTGGGGTCTGACTGCAGATGGCGGAAGTGTCGGAGGATGATGCGTTGGATCCGGAGGTTGGTGGGGTGGTATGTGAGGACGAGGGGGATTCTTTTTTGGTTATTGTTGCGGGGACGGGGCGTGAGGGATGTGTTCTGGGAAATGCGGGAGACACGGTCGAGGGCGTTCTCGACCACTGTGGGGGGGAAGTTGCGGTCCTTGAAGAATGAGGACATTTGAGATGTACGGGATTGGAATGTCTCATCCTGGGAGCAGATGCGGCGGAGGCGAAGGAATTGGGAATAGGGGATGGCATTTTTGCAGGAGGGTGGGTGGGAGGAGGTGTATTCCAGGTAGCTGTGGGAGTCAGTGGGCTTGAAATGGACATCTGTCTCTAGGTGGTTGCCCGAGATGGAGACAGAGAGGTCCAGGAAGGAGAGAGAAGTGTTGGAGATAGTCCAGGTGAACTTCAAGTTGGGGTGGAATGTGTTGGTGAATTGGATGAACTGTTCGACCTCCTCGTGGGAGCGCGAGGCGGCGCCGATGCAGTCATCAATGTAACGGAGGAAGAGGTGGGGTTTAGGGCCAGTGTAGGTGCGGAAGAGGGATTGTTCCACATAACCTACAAAGAGGCAGGCATAGCTTGGGCCCATGCGGGTACCCATGGCCACCCCCTTTGTCTGTAGGAAGTGGGAGGAATTGAAAGAAAAGTTGTTGAGGGTGAGGACGAGTTCGGCTAGGCGGATGAGGGTGTCGGTGGAGGGGGATTGGTCTGTTCTGCGGGACAGGAAGAAGCGGAGGGCCTTTAGGCCATCAGCATGGGGAATACAGGTATATAGGGACTGGACGTCCATAGTAAAAATGAGGTGTTGGGGACCTGGGAATTGGAAGTTCTGGAGGAGGTGGAGGGCGTGGGTGGTGTCACGGACGTAGGTAGGGAGTTCCTGGACCAAGGGGGTGAAAATGGAGTCTAGGTAGGTGGAGATGAGTTCGGTGGGGCAGGAGCAGGCGGAGACAACGGGTCGACCAGGGCATTCAGGTTTGTGGATTTTGGGGAGGAGATAGAAGCGGGCGGTGCGGGGTTGGGGAACGATGAGGTTGGAGGCGGTGGGTGGGAGGTCACCTGAGGTGATGAGGTTGTGGATGGTTTGGGAGATGATAGTTTGGTGCTCGGGGGTGGGGTCATGATCCAGGCGGCGGTAGGAGGAGGTGTCAGAGAGTTGGCGCCTGGCCTCAGCAATATTTTTACCACATAGCCTGCCATTACACTAACAGTCCCCATTAACAACTATTCACCCTCCCAGCCTGATCGTTAGCAACTCATTTGTCTGTCCAACTGCCTTTCCTTTTTTTGGGCTCTATCCTATCGTTTACTCCTTACCCGACCCACCTTCCTATTTTCTGCATATAAACTGACGTTTTCCCATCCACCATCAGTTCTGAGGAAGGGTCACGGACCCAAAACGTTAACTCTATTTTCTCCTTCACAGATGCTGCCAGACCTGCTGAGCTTTTCCAGCAACTTTGTTTTTGTTCCTGATTTATGGCATCGGCAGTTCTTTCGGTTCTTTTCCTGTCTGACAACTCTCTCCCTGCTGCATTACTGGATTCATGGACTTCTAGAAAGATTCATAAGAGGATGTTCTTATTGAGGAGTCTCTGGTGCAGAAATAATCAAAAGCAAGGTGGTATTTTTTAATTCCATCATGGTTAGAACTACAGATAGTAGGAACTGCCGATGCTGGAGAATCTGAGATAACAAGGTGTAAAGCTGGACGAACACAACACCAGCTCGGTTCGTGACAAACGACTGCACCTTCCAGTCGCGAACCACTTCAACTCACCCTCCCACTCCTTGGACAACATGTCCATCCTGGGCCTCCTCCAGTGCCACAAAGGTGCCACCCGAAGGTTGCAGGAACAGCACCTCATATTTTGCTTGGGAACCTGCTACCCAATGGTATCAACGTAGTCTTCACAAGCTTCAAAGTCTCCCCATCCCCGGCCGCATCCCAAAACCAGCCCAGCTCATCCCCGTCTCCCTAACCTGTCCATCCTTTCTCCCACCTATCCACTCCTCCCACCTCAACCCCCACCCCCACCTCCAACCTACCAGCCTCATCCCCGCCTCCTTGGCCTGTCCGTCTTCCCTGGACTGACCAACCCGCACCCTAATTCCCCACCTACACTCACCTTTACTGATTCCAACCCCACCTCCTTGACCTGTCCGTCTCCTCTCCACCTATCTGCTCCTTTATCCATCTTCCATCCACCTCCCCCTCTCTCTCTATTTATTTCAGAATCCCCTTCCCCTCCCCCATTTCTGAAGAAGGGTCCAGACCCGAAATGGCAGTTTTCCTGCTCCTCTGCTGCTGCTTGGCCTCCACGGTTGGAACTAAAATTTCTGACCCTGTTCTGGATTTCTGGGCCAAATTATTTGGCTTGATTCCTTTGCATCGTTTGGTTCTTGACTATTACATTAGTCAGTCATTTTAACACAGATATGTGACGTCCACCAACACAAAATAAATTGCTTCCTGATGACACTTTAATTGAGAAACAATATAAACAGCTCTTTTGGATAGGCCTGTTGCTTGAAATTTACTGTATGTATATCTACATAAAATCATATCTAAGCTGAGTTCCAAAACCAAAATGGATTTTTTTTTATTATTCACTTATTCCCAAATCTTGACAAATTTGGATCATTTCAAGTTATGGTTAGCTAGTGCTATTAAAGAACACATGCAGTGAAACACAAAATGTTCCACTTTATTGGATCTTTTTGTCTCAGCCAAAGATAAAATCCATTATTTTCAGCAGTTGCTTTATCTGTTTTTGCCTCTCTTGTTTCTATAATTCGGCAACATTCTGCCCAAAAAATGATTCCGCTGACTATGGGACATAACTATCTGATTTTGGTAATGTGGAATAACACTGTCCACTGGAAATGCAGAACCGCCAACATCAGGATGGCATACAAGAGGAAGGAGAAGCTAAATACCATGGAGGCTATACATTCAACATAGAATGGACTTCTGATGGTGTGGAGTTCACTGGAAATCAGTGTTCGCTCCATGCGACTCTGCAGGCAATGGTAAGAGGCCATTCATTAAGTCATTCATCACACTGTAGGATTGTGCACCATGCCTGTTGATGGGTTCTAAAGTCATTGTGGCCTTGAGCTTCTTTATTTTTCATTTCTTCCCAAGATAAGCTTTGGACTTTAGTATCATGTTAAAATTACTACACATACTGCATCTCACTGTTCCCCTCTTTGCCAGAGCTAGGTAATATATTTATTTAATAGTAGATATGTCTTCAAAGATGTAATGAGTTATGGATTTCATCAACATTGCTGTAATCCCTCAGGTATAGGACATCATCATTTGCAACCACGTGGCCATCAAGCCTCGTTAAAATGACGAACTACAGCCATCAATAGGAAGAGTTGTTAAACTGGTCTGTGACCACATCAAGAGCATCCTCGTGTGTGTGCTCACTTTTCTGGAAGCTGCCATGATTCCTTCATCCTTTGCCTGTCCATTCTATCTCAGATCTTCATTCCAGTCCCTGAAAGTGTGTGAATTGATCTTCTGGGATAATAAAGGAAATCACTTGAAAAGAAAGCTGCTGATCCCTTTATGGGAGACCAGACAGAGATGCAGAGACAATATAACCAATGGGAGCTGTTCACCAGGACAACCATTCAGTAGGCAATCACTTTTCTCAGCTAGTCAGCTGGTGCACACCAAATTCTCCTGCAAGGCCCTCGTTTATTGTGATGGTATAATACACTTTCCCTAACACGGCCCTCCAGAGACATCAAAGATATTGGAGGCCCGGAAAGGGAAAACTCGGCAGGGGAGAAGCAGAAAATAAGAGAAAAAGAGGGATTGGCTGTAGGGTGAGGGAAAGCTGAATAGTAAAGTGTCCTTACTGCAAAATGTAGTCTTGTCCCCAACCAGGAAATGAACCGACCTCCACTCCTCACTACTCCCGGTATTAGATCCAGTTCAGTGTTAATGATGCAATGTGCTGCCCTACTCTAGTTGCCAGGTGTTCAACTTTCCTGTGACATGATCTTTTTCTTTACTAGCATGAAAAGCTTTGGCACAAACTTTCCTTCACTTTGGCGTCGTCCTCAGAACTGTCAGAATCATTGGAATAATGGCTATCTTTGGGTACCTAAATGAATCCCACACTCCATCTGACCCACCTCCATCCCTAACCCTATTGGGTCTTGGGTGGACAAGAAACCCAGCTCTGTATCAAATTAGAGCTCATACATGTGAAAATTTCAGAAATTTGCACAAATTTCAAAAATTCAGAATTTGAATCAATTTTCCATCAGAGATGTATATGTGAACCAACAAAAGACCCACATTCTGTTTCCTGTTTGTGTAATGAAAATTTCAGACTCACGACTCCTCACCACATTTCTCATTTAGAAATATCAATCACTTAAATATTGGGGCTATTGTTTCACTAATTCACAAATGACGAGCATTCGTTAATTCCATAAACTGAAGTTATCAGCAGAGGCACATTTAAAGGAAACTACTCTTAGTAGACCATTATACCCTAACACTAACTGACTGAGCCACATTTTCCTTTTGGAGACGGGATTGAGAGCCTGGCCATGTGATAATTTTGCACTTCTGTCTCCTGTCTGACAACTATATCCTTACAAATGGATATAGAGAGGTTAGGATAGTGGGCCAAAACGTGACAGATGGAGTTTAATGTGGGTAAGTGTGAGGTCATGCGTTTTGGCCGGAAAAATGGGAAGGTAACTATTATCTAATTGGGGAGAGATTTCAGGGTGCTCCCATGCAGAGAGATCTGGGTGTCCTCGTTCATGAGTCACAGAAAACTAGATTGCAGGTACAGCAGTTAATAAAGAAAGCAAATGGATATTGGTCTTTATAGCTAAAGGAGTAGAATATAAAGGTAAGAAAATATTGTTGCAACTATACAAGGCATTGGTAAGACTGCACATGGAGTATTGTGTACAGTTTTGGTCCCCTTATTTGAGGAAAGATATAATGGCATTGGAAGCAGTTCAGAGGAGTTTCACTAGATTGATCCCAGAGATGAGGGTTTTTTATATGAAGAGAGATTGCGCAGTTTAGTTCTATACTCTCCGGAATTTAGGAAAATGAGTCGAGATCAAATTGAGGTATTCAAGGCGATAAAAGGTACAGATAAAATAGACATGGAGTGGATGTTTCCTTTTGTGGGGCATTCTAGGATGAGAGGTCATAGTCTTAGGATAAGGGGGTAGCAAATTTATAACAGAGTTGAGGAGAAATTACTTTTCCCAAATTGTGAATCTGTGGAATTCGTTACCCCAAAAATGTGGTAGATGCTGGGACAGTACGTAAATTTAAGGAGGAGTTAGACAGATTTTTAATTGATAATGGGTTGAAGGGTTATGGGGAGAAGGTAGGAAAATGAGGATGAGGAGAATATCAGCCATGATCAAATGGCGGAGCAGACTTCGATGGGCCAAATGGCCTAATTTTGTCCCTATATCATATGAACTTATGAACATTTCTCAAGCTATCTTCATGGTAAAGGGTGAGATGGACTGCAGTTGGGGCTGCCATCTCTGGATGCATTCCTGAGGGGATGATGAAACCTCCCAATTCAAATAGGGAGAGAGACAAATAGGAAACTAAAGATCAATTGTTTTAAATCTATCATTGGGAAATTGTTGGAATCCATTGTTAACAAAGTAGTAACGGACATTTGGAAAATCAAAACATAACCTATCAAAGTCAGCATGCTTTTACGAAGGGTAAATCATGATTCACTAATATACTCAACTTCTTTTGAAGGTCTAATGAAGTGGATAATGGAGGCCCTGTAGATGTAGTATATCTAGATTTCCAACTAGTGCTATGCTAAAGTTAATATACAAAGTGAGGTCCCACAAGGTTGAGGATTATATATGGGAGGGGATAAATGATTGGCTAACCAACAGAATGCAGAGAGTTGGGATCATTGGTGTTTTTTCTGGTGAGCAACTGTGGACTGCCACAGACTCTGTCCTAGGGCCCTAAATGTTTACAATCTAGATTAATGACTTAAATGTAGGAATAGAACGTACTATAGCCAAATTTGTAGATGACACTGAAATAGGTAGGAAAATGAGTTGCAATAAAGAAATAAGAAATTTACAAATAGATATAGGTAGGTTAGAAAAATAGGCAGAAATTTAGCAGATGGAGTTTAATGTGGATACGTGTGGGGATACCCATTTCGATCAGAATAAAAATACAAATTAACTAAATAGAGAGAACCTTCAAAATGCTTCAGTGTAGAGGTATCTGGGTGTCCTCATGCATGAATCACAGGATCTGCAAGTAATAAGGAGGACAAATGGAATTTTGGCATTTCTTGTTAAAGGTATAGAATATAAAAGTGGGAAAGTGTTGTCACAGCTTTACAAGGAATTATTGAGACCGCATCTGGAGTACGGTATGCAGTTTTGGTCTCCTTATTTAAGGAAGGATATGATTGCATTATAGACAGTTCAGAGAAGATTCTCGCGATTAATTCCAAAGATGAAAGATTTAGCTTACAAGGAGGGGTTGAACAGTTTGGTCCTACGTTCACTAGAGTTTACAAGAATGAGAGGAGATCTAATTGAGTTATGCACAGTGTTAAAGGGGATTGACAGAACAGATGTGAGTGGATGTTTCCTTTGTGGGGCAATCTAGAATGAAAGTTTGTTGTTTAAAGCTAAGTGGTGGCAGATTTAAAACAGGAATTATTTCCCCCAAATGGTCATGTATCTGTGGAATTCATTACCTGAGCGTGGTGGGCACAAGGATACTGAATAAATTTGAGGAGGAGGTGGATAGATTTTTGTTTAGTAATGGGTTAAAGGGCAATGGGGTAATGGGTTATGGAGAGTGGCAGTAAAGTGGGTGAGCATATTAAATGGCAGAGCAGACTTGAGGGACTGAATTGCCTTCTCTTGCTCTTTGTTCTTATGGAATGGGTCTTAAAACTGCCAAATTAACCAAGCATATCAACCACTAGATGGCTGTATCAATAGCCCACAATGACTTGAGTTTGTGTTATAAAGCGGAGGTTGACCCCACCGCCTCTGAGAACTAAAACTGAACCTAAAGAGGAGCACCTCACCCCATAACCTGTAAAAGGAGTGTGAAAAGTCGTGTAACCTGCTTTTCAGCAACTTCTAGTAGCTAAATAAAATAAATTCTTGACTTTTGTTTTAAAATCAACAAAGTGATGATTTATTTATCTAACTCTAACAGAGAACAAATTAACTAAGCTCAATAAATCCCATATATACATATATATAATTATATATAATTAGTTTCTCAAAATTACAGCCACGTTATGTGTATTCCGCAATGTTCTGCGCCTTCTCTATCGATTCTTCTGTCAGGAATGTTAACTAGTTGCGCCACTGGCACCATTGTTATTTAGATGGTGCTTTCTGTAATACATGGAGGAGGCTGTGAGAGCCAATAATTCTGTCTTGAGAGCTGAGGGCCATTAGCTCTGGCAGATGTCAGCTCACTCTGCTGTCTTTTTCCAACTCCCCTCTTCTTTTTATACACTTGATGACATATCAATATTTCTTACAATAGGGTTGGTCCTATGTTGTCAAAACCATCAGACTTAAATTTAACAGGTTTTTGGTATCTAAGTGCCTGGTTCCAATTGGTTGACTAAATTTAAAAGCCTGTTACCTTGGTTAAATAAAACAAAACTGCAGCTGGGCCTGCTAACTACACAAATGTTTCAATTTGGGTGCACTTGCAAACTTTCAAGCTGCTGCTCACAGACACCCATTTTAAATATCTAAATACAGAAAAAGTACATGATCTTTTTAAGGGACCACGCAATGCTTTCCTCCCTAGCATTTTACAAACACCAAATTCTAACTTCCTGCCTTCCAATCCACAAGTACTCTACCCGACTTCGCAACAGTAAGTGGCTTTAAAGTTCTGTGATGCATTCAGAATGAGGTTCCATTGAGATTCTATATGTCAACCAAACCTCCAAAGCTAACTACATTAAAGTCTTTGAAGTTATTCAAAGAGCTCAGCCATCTGTTCAAACTTTGAAACAATCAAACAGCTGGCTGTAGTTAATTTAAATGAAAAGATTAAAACTCAGAGGACAATGATTGTTGAATGTGAACTTCTTTTTGGCAATACAGAAAAGCACCTTATAGGAATCCAAGCACATGGTGTAGACTATTCAGTTCATCAAACCTGCCCCTTTATTCCAGATAATGGCTGATCACCTCCTCATTGCCATTTTCCTGCACTTCCTCCACGTTCCTTAATATTATTATTCTCCAGAAACCTATTGATTTCCGTCTTGAACCTATGCAATGACAGAGCTACGACAGCACCCCCATCCCCCAACACCTTCCCCAGGTCGAAAATTCCAAAGATTCAACACCCACTGAGTGGAGAAGTTCCTACTCATCTCAGTTTTAAATGACTTGCCCCTTATCCTCAGCTTATGTCCCTGGTTTAAGAGTCACCAACCTGAAGAACATCGTACATGTATAATCTAGGGGATACAGGCCCAGCTCCTCAATCTCTTGTCAGAAAACAGATCTATTGCCCCAAGGATTAATCTGGTGAAACTCCACTGAAGTTGCTCTATGGCAAGTATATTGTTCTTTAGCTAAAGAAAGCAAAGTTTTACACAATATTCTACAAGGCCACACAAAGTCTCCATGCAACTTCATGAAGAAGGATCTACTTCTCTGTTCAAATCTTGAAATTAATGTCAAAATATGTTTGATTTTCTAATTGCTAGCTATACTTGCATGCTGGCTATTAATGAAACATAGAAAAGGACATCCAGTTCTCTTACTATTTAAGAAATACACTGAATTTTATTTTACTTTTTTCTGCCAAAGTGAATAACTTCACACTCTTTCATATAATATTTCATTTGTAACGTTCTAGCCCATTCACTTAGCTGTTCAAAGTTCTCTGGAGCCTTCTTATGTCATCCTCACAACTTATTTTAAAATACTGCATTCAGTTGTAGCCTCCCTGCTGTAGGAAGGATGTTGTTAAACTCGAAAACTTGCAGAAAAGATTCACAAGGATGTTGCCAGAGTTGTAGGGTTTGAGCTATGGAGAGAGGTTGAATAGCCTGGGGCTATTTCCCCGGAACATTGGAGACTGACAGGTGACCTTATAGAGATTTGTAAAATCACAAGGGGCATGGATAGGGTGAATAGCCAAGGTATTTGTCCCAGGGTAGGAGAGTGCAAAATTAGAGGGTGTAGGTTAAAGATGAAAGATGTAAAAGGGACCCAAGGGGCAACTTTTTCACGCAGAGGGTGGTGCTTGAACGGAATGGGCTGCTAGAGTTAGTGGTAGAGGCTGGTACAATTATTACATTGAAAAGGCATCTGGATGGGTACGTGAATAGGAAGGGTTTAGAAGGATGTGGGCCAAATGCTGGCAAATGGAACTAGATTAATTAAGGATATTTGGTTGGCATGAATGAGTTGGACCAAAAGGTCTGTTTCTATGCTCTGCAACTCTATGATTCTATGTTCACACCTACTTTAGTGTCATCAGCAAATTGGGAAATATTATATTTGGTGCTCAATCGAAATTTAGGCAGGAAGGAGCTGAAGAAAGGGCTTAGAAGAGCTATAAGGGGACATGCGAAAACCTTGGCGGATAGGATCAAGGAAAACTCCAAGGCTTTTTACACGTATGTGCAGAACAAGAGAATGACCAGCGAAAGGGTAGGGCCGATCAAGGATTATAAAGGCAATTTATGCACAGAGTCTAAAGAGATAGGAGAGGTCCTTAATGAATACTTTTCTTCAGTATTCACAACTGAGAGGGACCTAGTTGTAGAGGAGGACGTTGTGAAACAGGCAGGTAGGCTAGAGGAGGTTAACATTAGTAAAGAAGATGTGCTAGGAATTCTGAGGAAGTGTAAGATAGATAAGTCCCCCTGGCCTGATGGGATTTATCCAAGGATTCAATGGGAAGCGAGGGACAAGATTGCAGGGCCTTTGGTGATGATCTTTTCGTCCTCACTGTCCATGGGTATAGCGCCGGAAGATTGGAAAGAGGCAAACGTCATTCCCCTGTTCAAAAAAGGGAACAAGGATAATCCTGAAAATGACAGACCAGTTAGTCTTAAGTCAGTGGAGGGGAAATTATTAGAAAGGGCTCTGAGACACAGGGTTTATGATCACTTGGAAAGGCACAGTTTGATTCGTGATAGACAGCATGGATTTGTGAGGGGTAGATCATGCCTCACAAACCTTACTGAATTCTTTGAAGAGGTAACGAAACATGTGGATGAAGGTGGAGCAGTGGATGTGGTATACATGGATTGAAGTAAGGCGTTTGATAAGGTTCCCCATGGTAGGCTCATGTAAAAGGTAAGGAGGCACGGGATAGGGGGAAATGTGGCAGATTGGATTCAGAATTGCCTGACTCTTAGAAGACAAAGGGTGGTAGTGGATGGAAAATATTCAACATGGTGCTCAGTTACGAGTGGTGTACCACAAGGATCTGTTCTGGGTCCTCTTCTATTTGTGATTTTTGTAAATGATTTGGATGAAGGAGTGGAAGGGTGAATTAGTAAGTTTGTGATGATACGAAGGTGGGTCACGTTGTGGACAGTGCGGAGGGGTGTTCTAGGTTACAAAGGGACATTGATAGGATGCAGAGCTAGGCTGAGAAGTGGCAGATGGAGATTAACCCTGAAAAGTGTGAGGTGATTCATTTTGGAAGGACAAACTTGAAAGCAGAATACAGGGTTAGCGGAAAGATTCTTGGCAGTGTGGAGGAGCAGAGGGATCTTGGGTATCACGTTCACAGTTCCCTGAAAGCTGCCACCCAGGTGGATAGAGTTGTTAAGAAGGAGTATGGTGTGTTAGCTTTCATTAATAGAGGGATGGAGTTCAAGAGCCGTGAAGTTATGCCCCACTATACAAAAGCCTGGTTTGGCTACATCTGGAGTATAGTGTCCTGTTCTGGTCACCTCATTACAGGAAAGATGTGGAAGTGTTGGAAAAGGTGCAGAGGAGATTTACCAGGATGTTGCCTGGAATGGAGGGAAGGTCTTACGAGGAAAGGTTGAGATAGCTAGGGCTTTTCTCTTTAGTACAACAGAGGATGAGAGGTGACTTGATAGAGGTATACAAAATGATGAGAGGTATAGATAGAGTAGACAGCCAGAGACTTTTTCCTAGTGTGGAGGTAGCTTTTACGAGGGGATATAGTTTTAAAGTGAAAGGAGGTAGATATCGGGGAGACGTCAGAGGTACGTTCTTTACTCAGACAGTGGTAGGGGTGTGGAATGCATTACCGGAGAGGATAGTGGAGTCGGCCTCATTAGGGGCATTTAAGCGGCTATTAGGTAGGCATATATAGTATAGACAATATATGGTAGCGGTGGAGGTTAGATAGACGTTAGGTTTCGGGTAAAAGTTCGGCACAACATCGTGGTCCGAAGGGCCTGTACTGTGCTGTACTGTTCTATGTTCTATGTTCTAAATAATTTAGATTGTTAAAATTGCCCCAGCACTGACTCTTGCAGTACCCCACTAGTAACAGCCTGCCATCCTGAGGGTGATTCACTTATTTTTACTCTCTTTGTCTATTGACCAGTTCTCAATCCAAACCCAGCTGCTCTCATTTTATTTACTCACCCCACGTGTGGGATCTTGTCAAAAGCCTTCCGAAAAATTAAATTACACTACATCCATGGTTCTCCTTTGACAATGCTACAAATAACATCCTCAAAAGCCTCCAACAAGTGTCAAACCTAAATGAAAGGAAATAGCCTTGTGGTATTATCGTTAAACTATTAAACTGCGGTAATGTTCTGGGGACACAGGTTTGAATCCTGCCTGGCAGGTGGTGGAATTTGAATTCAATGATAATCTGGGAATAAGAACAATAATGAGAATGAAACTACTGCCAATTGTCAGGGGGAGGGAAAAAAAACCTGGTTCACAAATATCCTTCCGGAAAGGAAATCTGTCATTCTGACCTGGTCTGGTCTACATGTGACTCCAGGTCCACAGCAATGTGGTTCACTCTTAACTGTCATTTGGGATGGGCAATAAATGCAGGCCCAGCCGGTGACACCCACATTCTGTGATCAACTTAAAAGGAAAATCCAAGTTGACTCTTTCCAATTTTGCCATTCTTTTCTCAAACCTTTTTGGTAGATTTTAACATTTTCCCTACTGTGGATGTCAAAGCAACAGATCAATGGTTCTCCTTTTTCCTTCTTCCTCTCTTTTTGAGTAGTGGGGTTACATTTGCCATCTTCCAGTTGGCAGAAACCTTTCTAAAATCTACAGAATAATAAAAAAGTACAAGAAAATCTTTGTTGCACCTAAACAAAAGGGTTAAAGAGGAGAGAACTGGGTTAACCTCTTCTCACCTGGTAATGATTAAACTGACACACGCATCCCACCTCACTACTAACCTATCTCCAGACCCGAATCAATCTCCTGACCTGATTCTCAACTCCAAGCCTAACTCCACTCTTCCCACCTCTAGTCCTGGACTCACCATGGATAGCCTTTTGGATTTGATCGCCCTCCCCCAACCGTTTACAAAAACTCCTCCCTGATCCTGCCACCCGTATCCAAACCCCAACACTACCACCACAGCCACCATCAATCCTCAAGCCCAACCTTTGGACAAAACCACATGAGCAGGCCCATGCTAATAACTCAGAATTCCTCGCTCGATTTTGCCTTGTAACCCATTGTGGCCCTTTTTGCACAAGAGAGCAAATAATTTATCTTATGCACATTACAAAGTACAACACTTTGTACGTTATTGCTTTGTATTCTCAGTAGCCTGATTGATCATACGGTCACCCACTAGCCTTCACTACCTTCTGCTACTATTGATCTCCACTCAATTAAAATTAAAAAGATAAGCAAAACAGCTCACTGTCATGACTCCTATTTTCTGTTTCTTAGCTGGATTTGCATAAGGTGGTGCTCTGTTCCTTTGTAGATCAAAGTCTGATTTCTGGCAGAATTGCTGCTAATGAGCGACTTGGGAATCTGTAGCTTAATGCCTCTGTTAGCAGCACTGTGAAATTTCAACACCATGCTGTGATAGAGAGGGCAATGCAATCAGCTGCTCTTTTTTAAGATGCAGAAATTTTCTGTAAGTGTTAGGTGAACTTCAAGATAGCATTGTCTATGTCATTATTTGTGCTCAATAATTTTGTGCATTTCATTCTTGTAATCGGAAATGATTAAACTACATCAGTTGCATTCTTTTCAATGGCATAGTGAATCAGCACAGAACACATCCAGCAAAACAAAGTTATTGCAACATTATTGTAAGTTTGTGATGACAGTCTTCCGAGCTGCTAGTCTTCCCAAAAATGGGAAATGCTGCTATGACAATGGCTTTCATCATCAAGCTCATTGAATAGAACAGGCTTTACTCTAAATTTAAAAATAAGCTCAATTATTTTCCACCCAATTGCGTACCACAGACTTTTTTTCTTCTTAATTTAAGGATGTTAACCCATATGTATCACCAACCCTTTTAAACCTCATTTCTGTAATCACTATAGGCTATTCTATAGCAGGGGACCACCAGGACGTAGCTATTTTCTATTCTTGCCCAATATTTACATAGCCACTTCCTGTCAAGGTCTCTCGAATATTAATCTGAAGGCCTACTGACTGTTTTGGTCTCCTGTAATGAAGGGTGTGCTGAAGCCAATTATAGCTCACAGAAATTTTGCAAGGCTCTATCAAGGAAGTGCCTCAAAAGTTCAAGGCTAATTCTTAACATTTTCTGTCTTGTTAGAGTTACAACATGTTAGTTGATGGGTTTCACCATTAGTTCTCACAGGTTTTCTTGCCATAGTTTATCAATCTCACTGCATTGATTATGGACTCTGCTCCTATGGTGTCCATCCCATCTGAAACCAGCCTTATTTGCTATGCACCGTTTCTGGAAGAACACACCACTCAGTGGATTTCCACCAAAAAGACCAGCATCCCATGCATCCATGCCATTGTTAAGAGGACACTGTGCACCTGGACAGGCAGTGGCATTCTGAAGCTGCGCTGATCATTGATCGACACAATGTGAATACGGTGTCTCTCCAACAGGGACCTCGAGGTCCTAGTGGACAGGTTGGGGCAAAAAAGAGGCAACCTCTTCCTGGTGGACATAGGAGGCTGAACCACCAGACCCTGGCAGCCTGGCCTGAGGTCATCCTGGGTCAATGTGGTCTCCAGGATACCCTCTGTGCTGCCTTTTTACTCTCTTGGAAACCTCACCACCACTTGCACCAGCAGTAACAGCCATGCTGCCCCTTCCATCTCACTCAATCCATCTCTTTCACTCATTATTGGAGAAGACAGCACCCATAGCAGGGCAGAGCGAGGCTATATGAATGTGAGGGTGCCCAACATTAGGCTCCTGACTCCAAATGAGGAGAGAATCCTGACACTCACAGGAGAAGACAAGGTACAGAGACATTCGTGTCCCACCAAGTGAGTAAGTACCACATTTCATTCTGCTGCATCTCTCTCAGTAACCCCACTCTCAGTCTCATATATTGCATACCTCTTCTAACCACTGACTGCAACACCTTCCCTCTCTCATGTCTTAAAGGTACAGCCAGATCTCCAAGACCTTTGTGGGGAAACAGCCAGCTCCCAGAGACTCCTGGGTTTTTAAGGATGAAAGTACCAAGACCTCAGAAGAAGCTTGGCAAGACTGTGTCTGGCAGCGTCCATAAGGTCAGGCACTGGTACTTCAGCGAGAATGTTATAGTTAGAGAGTGTGGGAGCACAATCTGGTGAGCACATCACTTCATCCTGCAACTGGCTGAGGAAGAAGCGCTCCAGGCTGCTGGCACTTGGAGGACTGGAGAAGATTAGGCACCTGCTCAGCCCCTGGCAAGAGAGGACCGTGCGATGTCAGCAATCAGGCACTTATCCATATCTGAAGAAGAGTCTAGGTCCGAAACGTCAGCCTTCCTGTTCCTCTGATGCTGCTTAGCCTGCTGTGTTCATCCAGCTCTACACCTTGTTATCTCACTTACCCATATGCACAGGGAGGAACAGGAGCAGCAGACAGGGATGTGAGACACACAGCCCTTATTGCTAAGAAGCTGAGCAGTGTAATGAATAATGTGACCATCTATCTGCCTCCAGGGACAGGTTGATAGATACCGTGGAAAACCAGGTCCAGCACTCTCAGGGTCTGCTAGAAAGACAACATAAACCTATACTTCATCACCACACCCATTGATCCTGAGGACTGAAGTTTTGGTGACAGCGATACAGAGGACCTGGCACAAACTCCAGGTGTCCTTCCTCACAAGGAAATAGGGTGGTGCCAGAAATCACTCAGTTGGAGGAGGAACCACACACAGGCCTTCCAGGAATGCATTATTATATACCTTCTCTTGTAGATACTGTTGCCCACCCCTTCATAATTGTAATTCTCCCTTTCCCAGAGTCTGCAGACCCATCACTGAAGACTAACTAACTAATTTCCATGACAATGCCTGCCCTTGCACCTCTCCACCTCCCACTATCAACTTCATTTTTGTCTAGCACTCATGCTGAGGCCCACCCCCTTTAGCAAAAGCCCCAGATGAGACTGCCAGCTGCATATCTCTCCCCACCCTGCCATTCCCTAGCCTTAGCTCTAACTCCGAGTCTGATGACCTTGGAGAAACAGGACAGACCATGACCCTTTTCCTGAATTGCCCAGTACAGGCTCCATGACCAGAATCACTCTGAGCGGATGACTGTCTATGATCAATCCCCTGGACTGGTACAGGAAGGTGCCCTTGTCATACTGTGCTGGCACTCCTGAATGATGTTCAGATGAGGTCAACTTTGACAAGGGAGCCTCCGAAATGTCCACCTCCTTCCTCAACCGAGGATTCCCCAGCACTGTTGTCAACAGGGCCCTAAACCCGGGTCCAACCCATCTCCCACACTTCCACCCTCACCCCTTCTCTTCCCTCCTGCAATAGAGATAGGGTTCCCCTTGTCCTTACCTACTACTCCACCAGCATCCACATCCAGAAGATCATCAGATGCCATCTGTGCCAGCGCCAGCAAGAAGCCACCACCAGATAGATATTCACCTCCCCTCCCTTGTCCCCCTTCCACAGGGACTGTGCCCTCTGGGACACCCTAGTCCACATTCATTCTCAACACCCCTCACAGCCCTACGGCACCTTCCCCTGTAACCGGCGAAGGTGCAACACCTGCCCATTTACCTCCTTCCTCCACATTATCCAAGTGCCCAAACATACCTTCCAGGTGAAGCAATGCTTCACTTGCACTTCCCAGAATCTAGTCTACTGCATTCGCCGCTCACAATGTGGTCTCATCTACACTGGGGAAACAAAGTGTAGACTGGCTGACCAATTCACAGAACATCTATGTTCTGCCCACAAAAAAAGACCCTGGACTACCTGTTGCCCTCTACTTTAATACACCACCTTGCTCCCTGTCCAATATCTCTGTTTATGGCTTGCTGCAGTGTTCCAGCGAAGCTCACCGCAAGCTGGAAGAACAACACCTCATTTTCCACTTGGGGACCCTGCAGCCCTCCGGTCTCAATATTGAGTTCAATAATTTTAGGGCCTAAATTCTCCCATGTGCTAGCCCCCTATCCTATACACCAGGCCTTGTTATCAAATAGCTTGCCATTACTCACTACCTATTGTTAATCACTAACGGTCCCTATTAACAACTATTTATTCTCCTAGCCAGATTATTTTCACCTCCTTTGTCTATCCAACTGCTCTTCTCCCTCTTCGGTCTCTATCCTATCGTTTACTTCCTACCCCAACCTCCTCCCTATTTTCTGCATATAAACTGACATTTTCCCAGCTACCATCAGTTCTGAGGAAGGGTCATCAGACCTGAAATGTTAACTGATTTTTTCTTCACAGATGCTGCTAGACCTGCTGAGCTTTCCCAGCAACTTCTTTAGAGTATCAATAGCTGAATAACAACCAATCCTCTGGTGGATATAAAAGATCTTACACTGCCATTTACTTGCTGGTTTAGACATATTTTATCCTTCAGCATTTTCAATACAGTTATCCCATATTTTATCTCATCGTTGTTTTTGGGACCACATTTGTGCAAATAGACCAATAAAGTTAAGATGCTACCATCGTAATTGATAATTCTCTAAAAATTCATGACCAGTGCTATGAAGCTACATCTAAAGAAAAAAGTTGCACAGAGCTGCATTCACAGAACTAATCATTTTAAATTGAACCTGTAATTTTGACCTTGTACAGGGCTTGGTTATGTTTCACAAAGAATTATGTGTTTAGTTTCAGCCCTGTTACAAGGTGAAAATTTTGGATCTTTGGAAAATGTCCAGACAAATGTCTGAGACTCAACTTAAAGACCCAGATAAGCTTAAAAGGCTGCATATGTTATACATACAAAAAGTCTACACATTTTTCGGAAGTGTAAACAAATTGGAGTGAGGTCCAGAAAATAACGAACGTACTAGACTGTGTTCACAGTAACGTATTTTTCCCATCACAAAGAACACAGAACATAGAACATAGAACAATACAGCACAGAACAGGCCCTTCGGCCCTCGATGTTGCGCCGACCTGTGAACTAATCTAAGCCCATCCCCCTACACTATCCCATAGCATAGACATTCCCAAGGAGTGGTGATATATGATATTATGCATGAGGAGAAATGTTAAAAATTCAGTGGTTCTTTATTTCAGAGCATGGTATACCCATGCAACAAATTGCTGCCTCATTCAGTGAGTGCTGACTTGTTGGACCGCTTAAAAAAAAATTGAACCTTTTTGGAAGGACATCATCCCTTAAAAGAGCTAGGAACAAAGTCATGAAGTTTTATATGAGTCAAGTCTTATGTGAATAACAAAACCTCTCATCCCCATTTGGAGTGGACTTTTTCCTTCACTTGTATGACTGTCAACAGGAAAGTCGCATTCAAAAATGAAGGGATGTTCGATGAGATAAAACGAAAAGGCTTCATGGGATATGGTTTCAAATGGAGTATGTTATCAGCATTAAAAAAAAACTGGCTGGATTTCGAGGTTTTGTGTGAAGCAACACCGCTTACCAATGATCTCAAGGAAGCTGTTGGTCAAGAACGAGCAGTCTTAGTGATATGGACTTGCCCTTCCCCAAGGGCAGTTTGAATCAAGTGCCAAGGCAAGAGGAGCTGCAAATGTCAAGCAGCAGGCAAGCTAAGCAAATAATTTTGTCAAAGTATTCACACAGGCAGTAAGCTCAGGAAGTAAGAAAAAGAAACTTTCAAATGTCCTCACTTTTAATTTACTTGCGAAGGTCCCTGGTCCCTGGCAGTACCTAGGTCCCTGGCACTGTGAGATAGCAAAATAAATAATTGGGATGAGCATATGGAATTGAAGTAGAAGCTAAAATATGACAAACATTTAATTATGTTGTTTCTAAAGTATGTATCATGTCTTATCATAATAGACTTATGCAACACTCGTTGGATATAAAATTATCCTTTGAGAACATGAAAGGTGTTTAGCAATAATTGTAAACAGAAATAAAGGAACAGTGGGAGACTATTAGAACTTCATGCTTGTTCAGCCATTTGATACAATCATGTCAGATCTACAGCCTAACTCTATAGACCCACTGTTGCCACATATCCCTTAACATCTCTGGTTAGAAAACTCCATCAATCTTACGCATCAAATTAAGAATTTATTTAGGCAACAATTAGCATTTAGAGAAAATAGTTTTAAATATCTACCAGCCTTAAACTCTCCTGAAAGGTCTGACTCTAATTATTACTCATAGGATAAAATCCATACAGTGTGGAAGCAGGCCATTCGGCCCATCAATTCCACATTGATCCTCCAAAGAGCATCCCACCCAGACCCACCCTATCCCTGTAACCCTGCATTCCCCATGGCTAATCCACTTAGTCTGCACATCCCTGAACACTATGGGAAATTTAACATGGTCAATCCACCTTACCTGCACATCTTTGGACTGTGGGAGGAAACCACAGCACCTGGAGGAAACCCACGCAGGCATGGGGAGAATGTGCAAACTCCACACACAATAGTCACCTGAGGCTGGAATTGAACCCAGGTCCCTGGCGCTGTGAGGCAGCAGGTTGTCAGATTGGGGACCAGAGCAGGCAGTCAGTGGCTTGCAAGCCCGGGTTGACCATGTGTGGAAGCTCTCTGTGCTGATCTAATGAAAGACTGTTATGTTTATCTTTTTAACTTCACTTTCATTTTTCCAACTTATACTATGAGCAACAAAAGAAAAGTAATGTAACTCTTTTTCCTTTTTCTGTTTCCCTTTCTATTTCTCCATTTTGTATTTATACTCTGTACGTAGGTATTTTGTGCGACATTGTAAACTTTTCACTATAATCCTCTACTTCCGCACTTGAGTACACGTGACAATAAACAATATTTTATTCTAATTTTCTAAATATAAAGGCCAATATTTCATGAATCTTTTTATTTACTTACCGTTCTTGTTTATGAGACATTAATGGTCTGTGCAGATGGACCTCTAATTTTCTTTGGACAGCCAATATTTCTCATTCGTCATCTGGGTCATATAGTAAGTTTTTCATTATTTAGAAAGTTAAACATAAAATTATTATCGTAGCATGCCTTCTTTATGGGCACCTGGATCTTGAATAGCACTTGGGGCTCTGAACCTTCTGAGGATTCAGAACATAGAGAAACATCCCTCTGCCGTAAAAGGGGAAACCTGAGGCCTGCATTAGTCTGAAGAAAATTATCCACAAGATCTTCTCCACGGAAACAGAGGGCCAATTTCTTTTTGAGGTAATGAATTCCCTGAGCTACTTTTTCTGGCAATGTCTCAAAGGAATGTCACCTCTAGACGGTGTAAAGTGCATGCAGGCAAAGAAACTCCACCTGGAGTGCCATGTCACTGCCAAATTATGAATGCAGCTGCCTTCTAACCAGCCCAATGGTGTTCACTGAAGCAATGGTTGCTGTGTGCCAGACCTTAGTGCTGCCAGCTTTCCTGCCAAGTTGAAATTCAGCCCAGAGCTGCTATCTCTCTCTGTCATTCACAATGAGGAGCTGCCTAGCTGCATGGATCAATAACTGGCACTACTTTACCAGCCTTTGCACGACTCCCAGATTCTCAGTGCCAGGCTTCCCTGGACATGTGGAAATTCAGCCTCAGTAGGGCCATCTGCACATACACAGATAGTGATGCCAACTACTCTTAGAGCATAATTTGTTGACCAAGGATGTACAGATTCATTCGGACTTAGGGACAGCTGTCATCAGTAACTGTGTCACTGGACACATTTGCAATTGTGCATATAGTTACCAGCATTCTGACTATTTTCTTCTTCTGCATCAATCTCTGAGGTCTGTGTATGGTAATGCCAGAACACTGATCGCTGTTTGTGCACCCTCAGAGAAGCTGCGCAGCCATCCGGCTTAGAGAGAATATTGGTCGCCATTCCAGTTCTTTGACCTTTCAAGTATTAAACCTATGCTTTGGTGTACGCCCCATTAGGCCTTTTCAAAATAATGTGGGGAGAGCTTCCGGCAGGTATGCCACTGCCACTGGATGTATGTGTATAAATACAAGGGTTAATCTAAACATGTCAATAAGGTGGTCTACAGCATCATTGGGAAGTGATGCCACATTCCATGATATAAGGAGATTGTTCTCTCTAGTAGCTGTGTGACAGAAACAAAGTCTTGACCCCATTAGTTTACACTTACTGTGTTACAAACAAGTCTAATAATTGAACCTACGTCAAAAGACTTCTGCACTTTTAACAATCTCCCTTCTGGCCCAACAATAGTTTCACATGGCAGCAGGTCAACGGATCACAGGAAAGAAGAGGAGCCAGAATCACATGTGAAGAGCAGCAAAAAAAGAGCATAGAATGAAGAAGTCATTGCCATCATGAAACAGTTTAGCTGAACTGGAGCTGAGGATTTGCAAGGAACTGCACCACACTGGGACTAGCCGCAAAGCTCAACAAGGAGCAGATCAGTTGCGTAGACAATAACCTAGTCAAAGGATCAACAAGGAAACTGCTGCATATGAAGTAATTAAAGTACTCAATGTCAACTTCAGTCTCAGCAAAAACACCATTGTTAAGGGCACCCAACAACCAGAATAGCGTGGTTGACTCAGTTATTAATGATTTATATCAGCGAGTAGAAAGGTATGAATATGAGAACATAAAAGAAGAATTCATCTAAGGACTGATCGCTGTGGGGATCTTAAACAAAGCATTGTCTGATTTTCTTTTGGCAATTAGGGGATGCTGAAGGCTGCTCAGCTGTATTTTTTGTCTTTTTTTATTCTTTCAACGGATGTGGGCATCACTAACTGGGCTGGCATTTATTGCCCATGCCAGTTGCCCTTGAGAAGGTAGTGGTGAGTTCCAGTTCTTGAACCACTGTAGTTCACATCCTGTCAGTAGACCCATTATATCATTAGGAAGGAAGTTCCACAATTTTGAACAAATAATAATGAAGGAATGTCAATATAGTTCCAAGTCATGATGGTGAGTGGCTTGAAGGGGAAATTGCAGGCAATGGTGCTCCCATGTATCTGCTGCACTCATCCTTACAGATGGAAGGGGTCATGGGTTAGGAAGGTTGAGTCTAAGGAACCTTAGTGAATTTCTGCTGTGCATCATAACATGGTGTCAAGCTTCTTGAATGCAGGTGGAGCTGCATCTATCCAGACAAGTGGGAATATTCCATCACACTCCTGATTGTGCCTTGTAGATGATGGACATGCTTTGAAGAGTCAGGAGGTGAGTTACTCACTGCAGGATTCATAGCCTCTGACTTCCTGTTATGGCCAATGCATTTATATGATGAATTTAAGTTAGTTACTGGTCAATAGATACCCCCAGGATGTTGATTGCAGGAGGCTCAGTGATTCAGTGATGGTAACACCATTGACTGTAAAGGCCTTGCTGCTATTGAACAAGCTTCAGTATCTGAGGAGTCACAAATGGTATTGTACATTATGCAATCATCTGCAAACATCCCCATTTCTGAACTTATTATGGAAGGAAAGTCATTGTTGAAACAACTGAAGGTGGTTGGTCCTAAGAACATCTACAGAGATGACCTGGAACTGAAATGACCGATCTCCAACAATCACAATCATCTTCCTATATGCTAGGTCTGATTCCAACTAATGGGGAATTTTCCCCGATTCCTGTTGACTTCAGTTTTGTTCGACGTCCTTGACGCCTCATTTAGTCAAATGCAGTCTTGATGACAGGGGCAGTCACACTTACCTCATCTCTCAAATTCTGGTCATTTGTCCTCATTTGAACAAAGGCAGTGATGAGGTCAGGAGCTGAGTGGCTCTCTTAGAAGTCAGACTGGGCATCACTGAGCATATTATTGCTAATCAAATGTTGCTTGCGCGCACTGTTGATGACATCTTCCATCACTTCACTGATGTTCAAGAGTAGACATATGGGGCAGTATTTGACTGGGTTGCATTTGTCCTGCATTTTATATATACGGCACAAATGGGCAATTTTCCACACTGTGTTGCGACAGAACTGGAACAGCTTGACCACACAGGTGGAGGTTAGAAAACTGAAGAGTCACAAGAGATCTTTTGAAATTCAAATAACATTTTCAAAGGTAGGGAGAACTCTTTGAAAATAGCAATGTGAATATCTCTGCCTATCTCACCAAAAACCTGAAACAATGAATGTCATTCAATTTCATATCTAAGACAGTTAATTGTCTGGGCTAACCCAATACCTAATATGGAAGCAGGATTTAACAGTGTAAGATAACAGCCACTTTAAAGTTTTAAACCGTTTGAAAGTCTAGCTGCGAACAGCTATTGAATACAGAGATCTCAGAAGGACCAGTGAAATCAGCTTTGAATTCTATTCTCAGCTGAACTAACTGTGAGCATTAGAGTTGGATTTTCTCCCTGTTACAAGGAGGTACAGGGGAAGGTGCACATGTTTTGCTGTAAAAGAATGCAGGCAGTTTACAAGTGATGTGTCAGCAGAACTGGGAAAGAAAAGTGACCTGCATTCACCCCCCTGAAATTGCTCAGGGAGTTCAATTACAAATGAAAACTTCACCCATTCGATAACAGAAGCCATCATCACAGCTGTTGAACCTGACTTCAAGTTTCAACACCTTCACTTTAAAAAGTAAACCTTCTAGCAAGCCAGGCCCATGACAATAGTGGAGCTACATTTATACTTACTTTATATCTGCGCTTTATGCCTGTTCTTTTATTTTTAACTTTTAGCACTAGTTGTGCAAGAAACCTATCCTTTATCTTCATAAAGTTGGACTGGTAGTTACTTTTTTGGTTATAGATATAAGACATCCCATCGTATCAGGCAACGAGACCTTGCGTGAGAACCTGTCTGGCTATGTCGAGGGCATCTTGAAACCCATTGTCCAAGGAATGCCCAGCTTCGGTCACGACACTACAGACTTCTTACAGAAACTCAGCATGTTGAACCACAGACCAGTTGAACCAGGAACATTTCTCATCACTATGGATGTTTCAGCACTCTACACCAGCAACCCCATGATGACGGCATTGCTGCAACAGCCTCAGTACTCAACACCAACAACTGTCAATTTCCAGACACCATCCTACAATTCAGCTGCTTCATAGTCGAGCACAATGTCTTCACCTTCGACAACCAGTTCCTCATCCAGACACATGGAACACCCATGGGGGCCAAAGTTGCACCTCAGTATGCCAACATTTTCATGCACAAGTTCAAGCAAGACTTCTTTGCTGGACAGAACCTCCAATGAACGCTATACACCAGATAAATCGAACAACATTTTCCTCCTTTGGACTCATGGTGAGGAGTCACTGAAACGATTACACAACGATATCAAAAAATTTCATCCCACCATCAGACTTAACGTGGACGACTCTTCAGAATCAATCCCATTCTTGGATGCATGCGTCTCCATCAAGGATGACATCTCAGTGCCTCACACTACCACAAGCCCATGGATAACCTCACGATGCTGCACTTCCATAGTTTCCACCGTAAACACGTTGAAGAAGCCATACCCATTGGACAAGCCCTGCATGTGCACAGGTCTGCAATGGACTCTTAAAGATGCTGAAAGACACCGTCATAAGAATAGGATACTACATTCAACTCATCGATAGCCAGTTCCGACTTGACACAGTGAAAAACACACGACCTCCTCGAAAGACAGAGACAGGACACGACTGATAGAGTACCCTTTGTCATCCAGTACTTCCCCGGAATGGAGAAACTACACCACGTTCTTTGCAGCCTTCAACATGTCATTGATGATAACAAAGATCTCGCTAAGATTATCCTTATGCCCCCACTTTTCACTTTCAAATAACTGCCAAACCTTAAACTGATCATCATTCGCAGCAAACTACACGGCCTTTAGGACAACATTGACCAAAACACTACTCAACCCAGCCATGGGTTGCAGGATCATTGACATGGATACTACCATCACACACGGGAACACCATCTACCATGTACACAAAGATACTCATGGGACTCGGCCAATGTTGTCCACCTCATATGCTGCATGCAAGGATGTCCTGAGGCATGCTATATTGGTGAGGCCATGCAGACACAATGGCAATGGATGAATGGACACCACACAAAAATCGCCAGACAGGAATGTTCCCTCCCGTTCAGGGAACATTTCAGCGGTCTAGAGCACTCAGCCTGCGATCTTCCGGAAAGCTTCCTGCAAAGTAGCCTTCGAGATACACAACAACGCAGAATTGCACAGCAGAAACTGATAGCCAAGTTCCGCACGTATGAAGATGACCTCAATCATGATTTTGGGCTCTTGTCGAACTACATGTGACCCAACTATACTGTTCTGTATTTGTAAAATCTTCCTTACTGTCCTGTTTTAACACCATCACCTTGTTAACTTGTTATGATCTCTCTACCTTAATTAGTTTGTCCTGTTTTGGATGACTTGTTATTTTGGTTAGACCCTCAATAACAACTCTTACACCTATCATGTTATTCCAGCCCTTTGATTTGTCTCCAGCACCACCTTACTTTTAATTTTTTGGAAGTATCTCCCTGCCTCAATTAATTGGATTATAGGTCATCCACCTCACTTACTATTCAGCTGTTGACACTATTTTAACACTTTTGATCACCAGCAGAGACTTATTATTCAACGATTCACTCATTCCATTTGTATGATCTTTTGATCTCTCTGCCCACTGATTTCTCTTCCCATAAATTCTGTGCCTGTATGCTTTTCTTCACTTCACCTGATGAATGGGCAGCACTCCAAAAGCTTGTGATTTCAAATAAACCTGTTGGACTATAACTTGCTGTTGTGTGACTTCTAACCTTGTTCACCCAAGTCAAACACTGGCACCCCCACATTATTTTTGAATTGAAACACATGAAAACTAAAGGCGACTAAATAGAAACTTATACAAATTAGTTGTGCCCATGGACTATTCTGAGGACACATCTGACACATAGTCATGACGTTTAAACTGGATGCAGGAGGTAGAGGTCTGGTTCTTTATGATGCTAAATCATGCCAGAGGAATTCTTTTTTTAGCCATCAAATGTAAAACTCCATGAACCAAGAGACAGACAAGTAAAGACATTTGGCAGATGACTAATATTGTTCGATATAAGGAGAGGAAAGTCACAGGAGCATTATGCAGAATCCTGAATCAGAGCTCCTAATTTTAAATAGAAGAACTTGTGTGGATTTACACCTAATTTACAATTTGGAGAAAATAGGAAGACAAGAGAAGCATAAAGATTTGATTTCCAATTTCTACAATCGTTCATAGGGCTTGGAAATCTATAAACAGCCTATTACATCACCTCATATCCTTAAACAATGTCTGTGTGCTTGTTTACACCAAAGAAAGTTCTTTAACCACTTTTGTAGAAGGTAGAGCAAGAAGTTGACTCAATGTTACAACAAGGAGTTATCTTACCTGTGACAAAATCAAGTTGGCTTTCAGCTGTGGTTGCAGTCCTGAAAGCAAATAGATCATGAAGAATCTGCGTAGAAATTCATTCAATGTTGTCTGTGGATGTAAGCTTGACAAAGCTAGGAATGATCTCAATTTTCACTAAGCTAAACACAAATAGTGGCTTTTGGCAATTATCTTTCATTGAGATATTGAAATGACTTACAAACTTTATTTTACCATTTGGACAATACTGTTTTATCTGATTAACCTTTGGTCACGCATCAGTACAATGCCTTTTCAGCAGACAAGTTCCTGGCAGGATTGAAGGGAATAGATTACCAAATGGATCCATGGATCTACTACAAAAGAACATATTGTCAAAGTAAGAACTGTACCACAATATCAACAAGAATTAGGACTGACCATTGATAACAAATGTGAGTTTTCATAATCGACTATTAAGTTCCTAGATACAAAAACAGAAATTATGGGAAAAGCTCAGCATGTCTGGCAGTACCTGTGGAGACAAATCAGAGTAAATGTTTCGGGTCCAGTGACCCTTCTACAGAACACTGTGTTCCTGATTTCCAGTATCTGCAGTTCTTTCAGTGTTTTTTATTAAATTCCTAGGGCAGAATGCGTCAGAGATCAAAGCATATCCTCAGAAAATCAGAACAAAGAATTCCTACCTCCTAAAATGTCACAGAGCTCCAGCAATTTATAGAATCGGTGAATCAAGTGAGGAGGATAGTACCCAACTTAGTAAAGCAAGAGAACCATTACATCAGTTCCTACAGGCAGACTTGGCTGACTCTGGAAAGAAACCTAATGGATGTGTTCTGAAGGAAATGCTAATATTGGTGGACATATTGGCTCAGTACGATCGAGAACCATCTACGATAGTTGCTAAAGATGCATCATAAACTGAGAGGAAGTTATATCCTTCTAGATTCAGGGAGAATGGTAAATATACACCAGTCTACAATGCAACTTTGACTGAAACAAAAAACATGCTAGCAGTTATTGAAAAAAAGGCATAATTTTCAGTCTGGCTTGGAACATGTTTGCAAACTACATTATGCATCTTCATTTCACAATCAAGATTGAGTACAAACCTGTGGTTACCCTATTGAATGTTAATGGATTAGGAACATAGGTTCAGAAGGAACCATTAAGCCCATTGAGCCTGCCCAGCCATTCAATACAATCCAGGCTGATCGAACTCTTCAATGTCTTTTACTCACCTCAATTTCCATGACCCATGGGAATCAGAAGTCTAGCAATTCATACCTTAAACATACTTAAATATCTGGGTTTCCAAATCCCTCTGTGGTCCAGGATTCCATAGATTCATGACCCTCTGAATTAAAAAAGAAATTCTCCTCATCCCAGAACTTAACGGCTTCTACCCTATTTTTAAATTGTGCCCCTGGTTCTAGAAACTAAACGAAGATAGCACCAAGAATGCATAGATTTTGTTTGAGGTTGATGACACTTGATGCTATAATGGAATGAATGCAAAGGAAGAAACAGATTGCAGGAAATGCATTGCCACATATTCCTGCAGCAAGGCCTGAACAAGGGGATTTACATTTTTCTGAAGACGTAGAGATCTTTACTTCACTAATCGACAAGTTGCTACCAGCAACAGCAGAGCATTGAAATGAAATTACAAATATACCAAAGTCAGTCGAAGAATGTCCAATGTGCATCAAAGGACGGCTGCACACAATCCTATTCAGAACAAGACAAATGAGCATTTAAGGAATGGCAGAACAATAGGGCACTCAGAGGAACAATGGGATCTTGGGATCGTCCACAGGTTTCTAAAGGTGCAGGACAGGCTAATAGGATAGCTAAGAAGGCATATGGGACACCTTCCTTTAATAGTCATGGCTTCAATTATAAGAACAGAGAGATTATGTTGCAGCTGTACAGAACTTTGGCTAAGCTACAGCTGGAGTACTGTGTATAGTTCTAATCACCTCATGAAAGGAAGAATGTGATTGCACTAGAGTTGGTGCAAAGGAGATTCACCAGGATGTTGCCTGGGATAGAATATTTCAGCTATGAAGAGAGGCTGGATTATCTTCGGTTGATTTCTTTGGAGCAGAGATGGTTGAAGGGAGAGTTGATGGTGTATAAGATTATTAGAGTCATGGACAAGGTGAAAAGAGGTAGTTGTCCTCCTTAACTGAACAAGGGGGCTTAATTTTGATGTGAAAGGCAGAAGGTTTGGAGGGGATTTGAGGAAAAGCTTTTTGACCCAGAGGGTGGTGATGATCTGGAATGCATTGCCTTGGAGGGTAGAAAAGGAGGGAAACCGCAAAACTTTTAAAACAAACCTGGGTAAGCACTTGAAATGTCATAACATTCAAGGCTATAGGCCTCATGTGTGAAAGTTGGACTAGTGAAAGCAATAGTGTATTCTTGGCGGTACTTGAAAGGCAGAATGGCTTGTTTTGTATTGTATGATTCTAAGATTTTTGAGCAAAGCAGATACCTCAATGTTATAGATGACTTTGTGTTCTGTGTGCAGTAATAATCAGGCAGCAGCACAATTGGACAGGGTGCAAGAGAATGCGTACCATTCCAATCAAATACAGAATTATAACTGCCACAGGATACACAAACTACCAGACCTCCAAGCTGAAGACCTGAACAATGGCCTGAATGATGGACTGGTATCATTTAATGTTACTCATTCTGCCAACACAGTTTGAGAGAATGCATGGAGAGCTTGAATTCTCAATCACCTCAGAGAGAACTGAGAATATGTCTGTAGTCAAACCAACGCAGTGGTTAACTCTGTGAATCTGGGATGAAGTCAGAGATCTGGCATGAGGGAAATGTAGGATAAAGAGATATAAATACTAAGGTGAAGTCTAATGGCCAGAGTCAGGGACTTGGGGGGAGACGTAGTATACTGTGCTAAATTGAATATTTAATAAAATAGTTATACAGCAATAGAATAATACGCTCAAGAGTGATCAGCCAATGTTAAAGGGTTAAGGCCAAGAGATTACTGCTCTTTTGCAAAGTATAATTATTAATCCTTGTCCTCAAAGAGGAAGAAATATGATGAATCCAGATTCTGCTCAAAGTTGCATTCACTTCTATAGGTATCATCCTGTCAAATCATGAAGCCATTACCCAAAATTGTGCTGAATCATAGTATCCTGTGGCACAAAAGAAGCCTATTTGACCCATGATGACTCCATCAGCTCCTTAAAAGAGTTATCCAATGAATTCCAATTCACCATTCTTTTTCAGCAGAACTGGTATGCTAATGAATGCATTCTGGAATTTGTGTATTTTGCTACAGTTAAATGTTTAATTCTGCGAACAAAAGAAAGATCAAATTAAAATGGAACTGGCTCTGTGCTACTTCCTTGTCCATTGTAACTGACAACACAACAAAGAAAAGGCCTCCAGTGAATAACTCACACCAAACAGGCTTTAGCCAGATGTTCACAACAATTTAATAAGCAAGCCACCTGGCAAAAAGAAATGTGGAAATGTGGTATCTGGAATCAAGTATTCATAAATGGCATCAACAATTCAAACCACATGTCAATGGGAATTTTAATGAAATTAAATATGAACACATTCAAGTGATAAGGAATAAATAACTGAGCACAGCAGTAAGTCGTCTGTTCCTGCTTCACATCATTGGCTGTTATATTAAAAGTAGGAAGCATGGTAATGGATAATGGATACAATAAAATAATCATCAGCAGTCATTGTAAAAATTATAAACTGTTCGTTCATGTAATTTCCAGCTAACAAGAAGCATTGCATCAGTCGAAGTGATTTTCCCTTACTGGCTCCAAATTTGACTATTTTTAGATACAACAGGGGACAAAAAGATTCAAATATGAGATGATATTTTGCCAAAGTGGTGGAGGTCCCATTGTGGGATTGGCCTCCAGCTAGGAGGCACAGTCAACCAGGAAGTAGGATATCCCCTGAAATTTTGCCAGGAAGAGGACATATAAGAACTGATTGCCAGGGGAGGGGTCAAATTAAAGATGGCAGGACAGACTTTCAGGCTGTCGGCCTCATTAGGGAATAGAGGGAAGTGACCCCTGCTAAGTGGAATGTGAGATTACCTCCACTTGTGAGCTGCATCCAGAAATGTGCACATTGATTTTTTTTATAAATGCGCCAAGTAGTCAGTACCATAGAACAGAGGGAAAATCTCATCAGCAGTAGCACTGAGGGTGTGGGAGTGCCACTTGCTGCCAGTATACTGCTACCTATGCAACAAGGCTTCCTATTGGCTACAGGTTACTTCACCACTGGCAAAATATCAACATTCTAGGAATATCCAATTTATTGGGCCATTAATCATTTGCCTCCTTTGAGCGGGTAGCTGAATATTAGCTCTCCCTGCCACTCAATAAACCTCCTCAGAGGGAGGGCTGTATCGGGAACAATCCCAACTTGGCTTCCAATTTTACCTGTTCCCCTCATCCCCACTCCAACCTCCTAGAAAGGTAGTGAAATTCACCCAGTGAGGGGTCTGCATTGCACATGTGAAAGTCTAGTGGCTAGTTACCTTGATAAGGGGTTTGTGAGAACCAAATAATTGGCATCAGGATGCAGAGCAGAAAGATGATGACATGACGAAAATGCAAATGGAAGTGCTTATTTGACATTCCATTTTCCATCTCTACATTCTTGCAAATGCCCTGGTTTAACCATCAAATGTCCAAACCTTTCCAGAACTCAATCAATAAGGATGTTGTAAAGGATTGAGCATTTATAGGTTAGTTGTTAGATCACTTCTTCTGTCTGTACATACTTCGGAGGTTTACAACTTTACAAAGATTTATATGTTTCCTACATTTGTCTAAAACATGAATACCATACAATTGTTTCAGCTAGACTTTTGGGTGCCAAGAATATGCTGAAACAAGATGCTATCAGATATGTGTGACCTTGTATGGCTTCCTCTGGGAAGTGAACATGACTGCCAGTATGAAGAAAGATCATGCAGAGCAGGATAAGATTCTAGAAAAGGGACGTTGTAGTAAAAGGGAATCATAGAATCCCTACCATGTAGGAACAGGCCCTTTGGCCCAACGAGTCCACACCAACCTTGAAGCATCCCACCCAGACCCACCTAATCCACACATTCCTGAACACTATGGGCAATTTTAGCACGGCCAATCCACCTAGCCTGCACATCTTTGGACTGTGGGAGGAAACCGGAGCACCGGAAGAAACCCATGCAGACACGGCGAGAATGTGCAAACTCCACACAGACAGTCGCCCAAGGCTGGAATCAAACCCGGGTCCCTGGCGCTGTGAGCCACCGTGCCACCCTGTAGTACTGGAGACCAATTCCACAAAGAATCTTCAGTGATCAATGCTATTTCCTCACCTTCTCTATGAAATAGATGATGAGATATCTTCACTGCACAAAACAGGTAAATTCTGCCAACTGGTGCAGCCACAGTACAGGAGCAGTACATATTCCTCACTTTTGCACTAGTACATGTAAAATATTGCAGAGTATAGTACAGCAGAGAATTCTTATTAAAAGCTAAAGCTAAAGCATTTCCTCTACTTTACAGGCACAAACCACAAAGATGTTTTTGTAAAACTTAATAATTAAGTTCATTTTGGTAAGATGGAAACCTGACTCAACAGTTTGGAATACGGCCATTTTAAGATTTGATACATATAAAGATCTGTCCACGAGCAAACGTTGCCTCCAGAGAATACAACAGAAACATCCTGAAGCACTCATTGCATCTTAAACATTGAAGCATTGAGAATAGGAACAGGAGTAGTTGGAAAATCGAGCCTTCTTCAAAAAAAAAGAAAATGAGTGGTTTTTGGTAGTGTGGCCGAGCAGTCTGAGGTGCTGAATTAAGGCTCCAGTCTCTATGGAGGAGGGGACCCTGTTGTGGCATGGTGGTAACATCCCAATCATGGACCAGAGAGGTCCAGGTTTAGGTTCCACCTGCCTCAGAAGTGTGTATTATCATCTCTGAACAAGTTGATAAGGAAATTAGGTTAAAAAAAAGGCAATGAGTGGCTTGCTCAACCATTTCAGAGGACATCTAAGAGTCACCGCATTGCTGGGTCTAGAGTCACATGTAGGCCAGTAGAGGGAGGGATAGCAATTTTATTTTAAAATGCGTTAGTAAACCAGATGGTGTTTTACAGTTATCAATGATAGCACCTGGAGTACTGGGTATATGTTTGGTCCCTGTATTTGAGAAAGCATGAATCAACATTGGAGGCAGCTCAAAAGAGATTCACTAGGTTGATTCCTGAAATGAAAGGGTTGACTTATCAAGAACATCTAAAAAGTTGGGCTTTTATCATTAGAGTTTACAAAAATGAGAGAGTGATCTTACTGAAACTTACAACTTTCTAAGAGGGCTTGACATGGTGAATGTTGAGAAGATATTTTCAATTGTGGGCAATCTCGAACTTGTGTATATGGTTACAGAAAAGTACACGCATTTAAAACTCAGATGCAAAGGATTTTTTTCTCCCAGAATATCTAGAATTCTCCCCCTAGAGAACTGAAGAGGTTATATCACTGAAAGTGATTTTTTAAATTCATTCACAGGCTGCACGTGTCACTGGATAGATCAGCATTTATTGCCCATCCCTAATTGCCCACAGGGCAGTTGAGACAACAATATTGACCAAAAGACATAGGAGCAGAAATGAGGCCATTCGGCCCATCGAGTCTGTTCCGCCATTCAATCTCTGAAGTCACATGGTGGCAAGATCAAGTAAGGATGGCATTTTTCTTCCCTATAGGGCATTAGTGAACCAGATGGGCTTTTCCAACAGTCAGCAATGGATTCATGGTGATCATTAGACTCCTAATTCCACATTGTTATTGAATTCAAGTTCCACTATCTGACATGGCTGCATTTGAAACTAGGTTCCCAGAACATAACCTCGGTCTCCAGATTAACAATCCAATGATAATACCACTTGGCTGTCACCACCCCAATGAGGATGTAAATAGATTTTTTTAAATATCAAAGAGTTGACGGCCATGAGGAGCAAGTATGAAAGAGGAGCTGAAGCCAAGGACAGATCAACCTGAATCTTATGAAATGGCAGTGTAGATTTGAGACCCTGCAAGGTCTACTCCTGCTTCTATTTCTTAATTGGTGATGTTATTATGACAGGCATTCATTCCACTTCTTCAATTCAGGTGAATCTCCAATATTGCCACAGTCCTCTGTCACACCCTGACTAGAACAATTCTGCCATTATGTGGCCCTGGTCTCTTTGTTATGACAACAGGTGAGCAGGCAGCTCTCCTCATTGGTCATTTACCCAAAAGTAATTTTCTTTTTATCTATTATTGATACCTGGGAGTCACTTCAAGAGACGTTGGAAATGGAGATGTTCCCACATGCCTGCTTTATGCGCAAATATCAGAAGCAACAGTTGGCAATAAACTCAATATTAGTGATCTTTGATTCTGTTGACAAATCATTTTTTATGTTGTCCTGTAGATGGAAAGCCATCTGTGATAACTGACACTCATAGAATTTAAATATAACACTAACAATGCCTCTTTTATTTTCCATGATTCGAATTAAGCTACAGTTAATTATTTAGCTTGGAACAGCTATACAAACACACACGCTGAGCTATAGCCGAGATATCATTAAATTCATCTGCTGCCCTGATGTAGATATTTACTTTTTATTTTAGCTGCAATAACAGCTGAACATAAACGTCTGCAGACTAAATAAAAGTCAATAAAATTGCTGTCACAATTTATAGTTGAAACTATTGAATTCCTTGCTTCTTACAAATAAGAAACCATCAAAAATTTTTCTTTACGTTTATAGTAGTGCTGAAATTTCCCATTATTTCTATCAGGCTCCTACAATTAGTTTATGGGAGACCAATAAGTTTTCTCCCCAAATGACAGACACCACTTCACGGTGCTAGTACTTGGATAGCATCCCAAATAATTTGGGTTTCTGTTTGCAATAGGTTACTAACACATCAGTGCGCTTCTGGAAATCCCATCTCAGTGCTGGTGTTTGTCTTCAATCTGCTGTAATTCTGACAAACACTCGGGCAGCCACGGACCCCATCATTATATCACTATCATTGGGTCAAAGTCTGCTAACCTCCTGGCTAATGGTATTGTAGGATCTATTTCACTACATGGACTAGTAGTTCAAGAAAGGGCTCCATGATCACTTAATTGAAATCAAAAGCAATAACCTTGTTAGCAATACAGCAGGCCAAGCAGCATCAGAGGAGCAGGAAAGCTGACGCTTTGGGTCGAGACCCTTCTTCAGAAATGGGGGAGGGGAAGAAGATTCTAAAATAAATAGGGAGAGTGAGGGAGGCGGATAGAAGATGGATAAAGGAGAAGATAGTTGAGAGGAGACAGATGGGTCAAAGAGGCGGGGTTAGAGCCAGTGAAGGTGAATGTAGGTGGGGATTTAGGTGGGGGATACGTCAGTCCAGGGAGGACAGACAGGTCAAGGAGGCGGGATGAGGTTAGTGTGTAGGAGATGGGGGTGGGGCTTGAGGTGGGAGGAATGGTTAAGGAGGTGGAGACTAGCTGGGATAAAAGGTACTGCAGATGCTGGAGGATCCGAGATAACAAGCATGGGGCTGGATGAACACAGCAGGTCAAGCAGCATCATAGGAGCAGGAAAACTTGACGTTTCGGTGAAGGGTTTAGGCCGGAAACGTCAAGTTTTCCTGCTCCTATGAT
>JAHRHZ010000144.1:68444997-68537977 GCA_024137785.1 Ginglymostoma cirratum
AATGTGGAAGGTCTTCTTGGGGCCTGGGATGGGGGTGAGGGGGGAGGTGTATGGGCAGGTGTAGCACTTGCTTCGGTTGCAGGGAAAAGTGGTGGGGCTGGAGGGGAGTGTGGAGCAGACAAGAGAGTCACGGAGAGAGCGGTCCCTCCGGAAAGCAGATAAGGGTGGGGAGGGAAAAATATCTTTGGTAGTGAGGTCAGATTCCAGCTGGCGGAAATGTCGGAGGATGATGCATTGGATTCGGAGGTTGGTGGGGTGGTAAGTGAGGACGAAGGGAATTCTGTTTTGGTTATTATTGGGGTAGGGAGTGTGGGGGATGAGATGCGGGAAATGCGGGAGACACGATCAAGGGCATTTTCAATCAATGTGGAGGGGAAGATGCGGTCCTTGAAAAACGAGGACGTCTGGGATGTTCAGGAGTGGATGCTTCATCTCGGGAGCAGATGAGGCGGAGGCAAAGGAATTGGGAATAGGGGATGGACTTTTTACAGGAAGGTGGGTGGGAGGAGGTGTATTCGAGGTAGTTGTGGGAGTCGGTAGGCTTAAAATGGATATCAGTTTCCAGGTGGATGACAGAGATGGAGACAGAGAGGTCCAGGAAGGAGAGAGATGTATTAGGGATGGTCCAGGTAAACTTAAGGTTGGGGTGGAAGGTGTTGGTGAAGTGGATGAACTGTTCGAGCTGCTCGTGGGAGCACGAGGCAGCACGGAGACAGTCATCAATGTAACGGAGGAAGAGATGGGGGATAGGACCAGTGTAGCTTTGGAAGAGGGATTGTTCCACGTATCCTACAAAGAGGCAGGCATAGCTTGGGCCCATGCAGGTACCCGTGGCCACCCCCTTTGTCTGTAGGAAGTGGGAGGAATTGAAAGAGAAGCTGTTGAGGGTGACGATGAGTTTGCCTAAGCAGATGAGGGTGTCAGTGGCAGGGGACTGGTCGAGCCTGCGGGACAGGAAGAAGTGGAGGGTCTTTAGGCCATCAGCATGGGGAATGCAGGTGTATAGGGATTGGACATCCATGGTAAAAATGAGATGTTGGGGACCGGGGAATTGGAAGTTCTGGAGGAGGTGAAGAGCTTGGATGGTGACATGGACGTAGGTAGGGAGTTCCTGGACCAAGGGAGAGAAAATGGAGTCCAGATAGGTGGAAATAAGTTCAGTGAGGCAGGAGCAGGTGGAGACAATGGATCGACCAAGGCAGTCACGTTTGTGGATTTTGGGAAGGAGATAGAAGCGGGCGGTGTGGGGTTGGGGAACGATGAGGTTAGAGGCCATAGGTGGGAGATCACCTGAGGTGATGAGGTTGTGGATGGTTTGGGAGATGATGGTTTGGTGCTCAGGGGTGGGGTCATGATCAAGGGGGGCGATAGGAGGTGGTGTCAGAGAGTTGGCGCCTGGCCTCGGCGATGTAGAGGTCAGTGCTCCATACTACAACTGCGCCTCCCTTGTCAGTGGGTTTTATGGTGAGGTTGGGATTGGAGCGGAGGGAGCGGAGGGCTGCACATTCTGTGGGGGAGAGGTTGGAGTGGGCGAGAGGGGTGGAGAGTTTGAGGCGATCGATGTCTTGACGACAATTAGAGATGAAGAGGTCGAGGGAGGGTAGGAGGCCTTGGGGTGGTGTTCAGGAGGAAGGAGTGTGTTGGAGGCGGGAGAAGGGGTCAGTAGAGGGAGGGCTAGGCTCACAGTTAAAGAAGTAAGCACGGAGGCGGAGGCGGCGTAAAAACTGCTCAATGTCCAAATGAGTGTTTTATTTATCGATGTGTGGGTGGAGGGGGACAAAGGTGAGTCGACTGAGGACTGACTGTTCGTCCTCAATAAGGGGGAGGTGTCGGGGGATGGTGAAGACTCGGCAGGCTGGGTGTTATTGTTTTGTCTGGGGATGCTGGCTTTGAAGGCAGTGGGAGGAGCGACGTCGGCCATGGGCAATCCCTCTTCCAAAGCTACACTGGTCCTATCCCCCACCTCTTCCTCCGTTACATTGATGACTGTCTCCGTGCTGCCTCGTGCTCCCACGAGCAGCTCGAACAGTTCCTCCACTTCACCAACACCTTCCACCCCAACCTTAAGTTTACCTGGACCATCCCTAATACATCTTTCTCCTTCCTGGGCCTCTTTGTCTCCATCTCGGGTAACCACCTGGAAACCAATACCCATTTTAAGCCTACCGACTCCCACAACTACCTGGAATACACCTCCTCCTACCCACCTTCCTGTAAAAAGTCCATCCCCATTCCCAATTCCTTTGCCTCCGCCTCATCTGCTCCCAGGATGAGACATTCCACTCCCGAACATCTCAGATGTCCTCATTCTTCAAGCACCGCAATATCCTACCCCACCTCCCCCCGACCCCACCTCCCCCCGACCCCACCTCCCCCCACCCGCAGTGGTCGAGAACGCCCTCGACCGTGTCTCCCGCATTTCCCGCAACTCATCCCTCACGCCCCGTCCCCGCAATAATAACCAAAAAAGAATCCCCCTCGTCCTCACGTACCACCCCACCAACCTCCGGATCCAACGCATCATCCTCCGACACTTCTGCCATCTGCAATCCGACCCCACCACCAAAGACATTTTTCCCTCCCCACCCTTATCTGCCTTCCGGAGGAACCACTCCCTCCGCGACCCCCTTGTCCGCTCCACACTCCGCTCCAGCCCCATCACACCTGGCACTTTTCCCTGCAACAGCAGGAAGTGCTACACCTGCCCCCACACCTCCTCCCTCACCCCCATTCCAGGCCCCAAGAAGACTTTCCACATCAGGCAGATGTTCACCTGCACATCTGCCAATGTGGTATACTGCATCCGCTGTACCCGTTGTGGCTTCCTCTACATCGGGGAAACCAAGCGGAGACTTGGGGACCGCTTTGCAGAACACCTGCGCTCGGTTCACAATAAACAACTGCACCTCCCAGTCGCGAACCATTTCAACTCCCTCTCCCATTCCTCAGACGACATGTCCGTTCTGGCCGTCCTGCAATGCCACAATGATGCCACCCAAAGGCTGCAGGAACAGCAAATCATATTCAGCCTGGGAACACTGCAGCCCAATGGTATCAATGTGGATTTCACAAACTTCAAAATCTCCCCTCCCCCAACCGCATCCCAAAACCAGCCCAGCTCGTCCCCACCTCCCTAACCTGTCCTTCCTCTCACCTATCCCCTCCTCCCACCTCAAGCCCCACCCCCATCTCCTATCTACTAACCTCATCTGGCCCCCTTGACCTGTCCGTTCTCCCTGGACTGACCTATCTCCTCCCTACCTCCCCACTTACACTCACCTTGACTGGCTCCATCCCCACCTCTTTGACTTGTCTGCCTCCCCTCCACCTATCCTCTCCTTTATCCATCTTCTATCCGCCTCCCCCTCTCTCCCTATTTATTTCAGAACCCTCTTCCCCTCCCCCATTTCGAATGAAGGGTCTAGGCCCGAAACGTCAAGCTTTCCTGCTCCTAAGATGCTGCTTGGCCTGCTGTGTTCATCCGGCTCCGCATCTTGTCGTCTCTGCATGACAGACTGTTTAGTAGGGTTAGATCACATGGGATCCAGTGCAACCTAGCCAATTGGATACAAAAATTGCTTGAAGGTAGTAGACAGAGGGTGGTGGTGGAGGGTTGCTTTTAGGAGTGAAGATCTGTGACCAGTGGTATGCCACAAGTATCAGTGCTGGGCCAACTGCTTTTCGTCACTTATATAAGGTGGATATGAACATTGGAGCTATGGTTAGTAAAATTGCAGATGATACCAAAATAACTGATGTTGTGGTAGTAGACAGTGAAATAGGTTATCTCAGAGTACAATGGGACCTTGATCAGATTGTCCAATAGGTCGAGGAGTGGCAGATGGAGTTTAATCTGGATAAACATGAGGTGTTGCATTTTAATAAGTCAAACCAGGGAAGGTTTATACAGTTAAATGATTTTGATTTTCTTGTCATGTGCATTTTACAGTAAAAGCACAAAAAAATACAGTGAAAAGCTTTCATTTGTCACCATCAAACAGCGCCATTCTTAATGATGTAAGAACAAGGAGAAAAAAGAAAATATATAGTGTGAAGAGAGTCCATCAGTCCTGAGCGAGCTCTTCACTATCAACGATGTCTGCGCTGCCATACCTCCGCAACCACTTTGTCACCATCTACACCAGACCCAACAAAATCAAAGTCCCTGATCCTCAGGTGCTATCTTTGCTGTTGGGCCAATATTCGCCTCCTGTGTTAGCTCCACCAACATCACGGTTGTGTCTCTCACCATTGGCAATGGGAGGGCCCTGGGCAGTGTTGCCAAACAAAGTCACCTTGGGGTACAGGCGCAAAGTTCCTTGAAGGTAGAGTCGCAGGTAGGCAGGGTGGTGAAGAAGACATTTGGCACACTTGCCTTCATTGGTCTGAACATTGAACATAGGAGTAAGTACGTCATGTTGCAGCTGTGCAGGACATTGGTGTGGCAACTTTTAGAAGACTGTGTAGAATTCTGTTTGCCCTTCTACTGGAAGGATGTTGTTAAACTTGAGAGGATGCAGAAAAGATTTACAAGAATGTTGCTGGGACTGGAGAGTTTGAGTCACAGGGAGGGGCTGAACAGACTGGGGCTTTTTTCCCTGGAGTATTGGAGGCTGAGGGGTGACCTTACAGAGGTTTATAAAACCATGAGCAGCATGAATAGGGTGAATAGCCAAGATTTTATCCAAGAGTTGGGGAGTCGAAAACTAGAGGGCATTGGTTTAAGGTGAGAGTGGTATGACTTAAAGAGGACCTGAGGGGTAATCTTTTCAAACAAAGGGTGTTGCGTGTATGCAACAAGGGCCAGAAGGAGTGGTGGATGTGTGAGTGGTGGAATAGGAAAGGTTTGGAGGGATATGGGCCAATTGCTGGTCAGATTGAGATGTCTGGTCAGTGCAGACAAGTTGGACCGAAGGGTTTATTTCTGTGCTGTATGATTCTATAACTCGTAAGTTGTGCAACATACTGTTCTAAAAATCAATCTCTAATATTTTCCAGAAATTTGTTATCAGTGTTATCCTTGTCCATCTGATTTGTGAATAGACAGATTAAAATCTCCAATGACAATTATAAAGCCTTTCTTACCTGAGTTCATCATTTCCCAATTTATACTTGGTCCTAAATGAGTAGTTGCTGGACTTTGGGACCTGTAGTTGATTTAGAACATAGAACATAGAACATTACAGCGCAGTATAGGCCCTTTGGCCCTCGATGTTGCGCCGACTTGTGAAATCAATCTGAAGCCCATCTAACCTACACTATTTCATTATCATCCATATGTTTATCCAACGACTATTTAAATGCCCTTAAAGTTGGCGATTCTACTACTGCTGCAGGCAAGGCATTCCACGCTCTTACTACTCTCTGAGTAAAGAATCTACCTCTGACATCTGTCCTATATCTATCACCCCTCCACTTAAAGCTATGTCCCCTCATGCTAGCAGTCACCATCCAAGGAAAAAGGCTTTCACTGTCCACCCTACCTAATCCTCTGATCATCTTGTATGTCTCTATTAAGTCACCTCTTAACCTTCTTCTCTCTAACAAAAACAGCCTCAAGTCCCTCAGCCTTTCCTCATAAGACCTTCCTTCCATACCAGGCAACATCCTGCTTAATCTCCTCTGCACCCTTTCCAATGCTTCCACATCCTTCCTATAATGCGGCAACCAGAACTGTACGCAATACTCCAAGTGCGGCCACACCAGAGTTTTGTACAGCTGCAACATGACCCCACGGCTCCGAAACTCAATCCCTCTACCAATAAAACCTAGCACACCGTACGCCTTCTTAACAACCCTATCAACCTGGGTGGCAACTTTCAGGGATCTATGCACATGGACACTGAGATCTCTCTGCTCGTCCACACTACCAGGAATCTTACCATTAGCCCAGTACTCCGTATTCCTGTTACTCCTTCCAAAGTGAATCACTTCACACTTTTCCGCATTAAACTCCATTTGCCACCTCTCAGCCCAGCTCTGCAGCTTATCTACATCCCTCTGTAACCCGTAACATTCTTCCGCACTATCCACAACTCCACCGACTTTAGTGTCATCCGCAAATTTACTAACCCATCCTTCTGCACCCTCATCCAGGTCATTTATAAAAATGACAAACAGCAGTGGCCCCAAAACAGATCCTTGTGGTACACCACTAGTAACTGAACTCCAGGATGAACATTTCCCATCAACCACCACCCTCTGTCTTCTTACAGCTAGCCACTTTCTGATCCAAACTGCTAAATCACCCTCAATCCCATGCCTCTGTATTTTCTGCAATAGCCTACCGTGGGGAACCTTATCAAACGCTTTACTGAAATCCATATACGCCACATCAACCGCTTTACCCTCATCCACCTGCTTGGTCACCTTCTCAAAGAACTCAATAAGGTTTGTGAGGCATGACCTACCTTTCACAAAACCGTGTTGACTATCCCTAATCAAATAATTCCTTTCTAGATGATTATAAATCCTATCTCTTATAATCCTTTCCAACACTTTACCCACAGCTGAAGTAAGGCTCACTGGTGTATAATTACCAGGGTTGTCTCTACCCACCTTCTTGAACAAGGGGACAACATTTGCTATCCTCCAGTCTTCTGGCACTATTCCTGTCGACAATGATGACATAAAGATCAAAGCCAAAGGCTCTGTGCTCTCATCCCTAGCTTCCCAAAGAATCCTAGGATAGATCCCATCCGGCCCAGGGGACTTATCTATTTTCACACTTTCTAGAATTGCTAACACCTCCTCCTTATGAACCTCAATCCCGTCTAGTCTAATAGCCTGTATCTCAGTATTCTCCGCGACAACATCGTCTTTTTCCTTTGTGAATATTGATGAAAAATATTCATTTAGCGCCTCTCCTATCTCTTCGGACTCCACGCACAACTTCCCATTACTGTCCTTGACTGGCCCTAATCTTACTCTAGTCATTCTTTTATTCCTGACATACCTGTAGAAGGCTTTAGGGTTTTCTTGATCCTACCTGCCAAAGACTTCTCATGTCCCCTCCTGGCTCTTCTTAGCTCTCTCCTTAGGTCTTTCCTGACTAACTTGTAACTCTCAAGCGCCCTAACTGAGCCTTCATGCCTCATCTTTACTTCAGCCTCCTCTTCCTCTTGACAAGGGATTCAACGTCTTTAGTAAACCATGGCTCCCTCGCTCGACCACTTCCTCCCTGCCTGACAGGTACATACTTATCAAGGACATGCAGTAGCTGTTCCTTGAACAAGCTCCACATTTTAATTGTGCCCAGCCCCTGCAGTTTCCTTCCCCATCCTATGCATCCTAAGTCTCACCTAATCGCCTCAAAACTGCCTTTCCCCCAGCTATAAACTCTTGCCCTGCGGTATATACCTATCCCTTTCCATCGCTCAAGTAAACGTAACCGAATTGTGGTCACTATCACCAAAGTGCTCACCTACCTCCAAATCTAACACCTGGCCTGGTTCATTACCCAGTACCAAATCCAATGTGGCCTCGCCTCTTGTTGGCCTATCTACATACTGTGGCAGGAAAACCCTCCTGCACACATTGGGCAAAAACTGACCCATCTAAAGTACTCGAACTATAGCGTTTCCAGTCAACATATGGAAAGTTAAAGTCCCCCATAACAACTACCCTGTTATTTTTGCTCCTATCCAGAATCATCTTTGCTATCCTTTCCTCTACATCTCTGGAACTTTTCGGAGGCCTATAGAAAACTCCCAACAGGGTGACCTCTCCTTTCTTGTTTCTAACCTCAGCCCATACTACCTCAGTAGACGAGTCCTCATCAAACGTCCTTTCTATCACCATAATACTGTCCTTGACTAACAATGCCACACCTCCCCCTCTTTTACCACCTTCCCTGATCTTACTGGAACATCTAAACCCCCAGAACCTGCAACAACCATTCCTGTCCCTGCTCTATCCATGTCTCCGAAATGGCCACAACATTGAAGTCCCAGGTACCAACCCATGCTGCAAGTTCACCCACCTTATTCCGGATGCTCCTGGCGTTGAGGTAGACACACTTTCAACCACTTTCCTGCCTGCCGGTACACTCCTGCGACCTTGAAACCTTATTCTTGACCTCACTACTCTCAACTTCCTGTACACTGGAGCTACAATTCAGGTTCCCATCCCCCTGCTGAGTTAGTTTAAACCCCCCCAAAGAGCATTAGCACATTTCCCCCCCCAGGATATTGGTATCCCTCTGGTTCAGGTGCAGACCATCCTATTTGTAGTGGTCCAACCTACCCCAGAATGAGCCCCAACTATCCAGCTATCTGAATCCCTCCCTCCTGCACCATCCCTGTAGCCACGTGTTCCACTGGTCTCTCACCCTATTCCTTGCCTTGCCAGCACGTGGCACAGGTAACAAGCCAGAGATAACAACTCTGTTTGTTCTAGCTCTCAGCTTCCACCCTAGCTCCTTGAATTTCTGCCTTACATCCCCATCCCTTTTCCTACCTATGTCGTTGGTGCCTATGTGGACCACGACTTGGGGCTGCTCCCCCTCCCCCTTAAGGATCCCGATAACATGATCCAAGACATCACGGACCCTGGCACCTGGGAGGCAACACACCAACCGCGAGTCTCTCTCGTTCCCACAGAATCTCCTATCTGTCCCCCTAACTATGGAGTCCCCAATGACTATTGTTCTCCTCTTCTCCCCCCTTCCCTTCTGAGCAACAGGGACAGACTCTGCGCCAGAGACTTGTACCCCATGGCTTACCCCTGGTAAGTTGTCCCCCTCAACAGTATCCAAAATGGTATACTTGTTATTGAGGGGAATGGCAACAGGGGATCCCTGCACTGTCTGCCTGTTCCCTTTCCGTCCCCTGACTGTAACCCATCTACCTTTTTCCTGTACCTGAGGTGTGACTACCTCCCTGTAACTCCTCTCAATCACCCCCTCAGCCTCCCGAATTATTCGAAGTTCATCCAGCTCCAGCTCCAGTTCCCTAACACGGTTTCCGAGGAGCTGGAGTTGGGTGCACTTCCCGCAGATGAAGTCAGCAGGGACACTAGTGGTGACCCTTACCTCCCACATTCTACAGGAGGAGCATGCGACGGCCCTAACATCCATTCCCATTGTTCTGAATTCCCAAAAACAGACTGTTGAAAAAAAAACTAGTAACTTACCAAATTGGCGCTCAGAACCTTTCTTCGTTAGAGGGGGAGGACGGGTGGGAGACACTACCTAAGTAATGTTTCAGGTAAAGCAACCGCCCAAGTATATTACCTCATTTACTCAGCCGTCCCGTGTCTGCTCCTGCTCAGCGCACACTCCACCTAGTCACGAGGTAAGTTTTTAAAGGAAAAGCTTACCTTCCCAGGCTGCCCTCGCGCCTCCTTCGGACTCACGCCACTGAAACAATTGATTTCTACCAGCGATTTCTTTCCTTTGCTATCCTTTATTTCCACCTAAACTGATTCCACATCATAGATAATAGGTACTGCAGATGCTGGAGAATCCGAGATAACAAGGTGTGGAGCTGGATGAACACAGCAGGCCAAGCAGCATCTTCGGAGCAGGAAAGCTTGATGTTTCAGGCTTAGACCCTTCATCAGAAATGGGGGAGGGGAAGAGGGTTACCTATCCTCTCCTCTATCCATCTTGTACCTGCCTCCCCCTCGCTCCCTATTTATTTCAGAACCCTCTTCCCCTCCCCCATTTCTGATGAAGGGTCTAGGCCCGAAACGTCAAGCTTTCCTGCTCCTAAGATGCTGCTTGGCCTGCTGTGTTCATCCAGCTCCACACCTGATTCCACATCATGATCTATTCCACCTCTATCACTATTCATCATGGCATTGTTACCTTCCTGAATTAACAAAGCTACTCCACCTTCTTTTCCTTTTTGCCTATTCTTCCAAAATGTTAAATGTCCTTGAATATTAAGCCCATAGTTTTGGTCAAACTGCAGCCATGTCTCCAAAATAGTCATCAAGTCATATTCCTTTTTCTTTCTATTTACGTCATTGATTCATCAGTCCTGTTGCAAACACTTGGTGCATTTAAATAAAGAGGTTTTTATTTTTAATGTAGGAAACACAGCAACCAATATGCACACAGCAAACTCTTACAAACAGCAATGCATTCATGAACGGATAAACTGTTTTTGTGATATGTTTGCCATGACATTGGGGATAACTTATTTATAGAGTCATAGAGTCATACAGTCAGAAACAGATCCTTCAGTCCAACTCATTCATGCCAACCATGTTTCCCAAACTAAACTAGTCCCATTTGTCTGCATTTGGCCCATGTCCCTCTGAACCTTTCCTACTCATGTAGCTGTTCAAGTGCCTTTTGAATGTTGTAACTGTACCTGAATCTACCACTTCCTCTGGTTGTTCATAATTTGTTCTTTTTCACATTTGTGCCATAAAATCTTTTACATTCTCCCAAACAGGCAGATGAATTTGATGTCTGACCTGAAAGAAATCACTCCTTCAGCACTGCACTGAAGTGTCAGCCTTGAGTTTTGTATTCAAACAACGGAATGGATTTTGAGCTTTATGATTCAGAAGCAAGAGCGCTAAAGAGAGTGCTATAGTTTACATGTGACAAAAACGTAAATATTCAGGAACAAGCATGAAGCATTGCTTTGGTTCCAATCTGCTAGCCAAGTTAAAAATTACCATAGTGGCTGTTATAGAGGTTTCTACATTGAGAAGCTGACCCCCAACATAGGTTTTCTGCTGGTTTGCAACCATAGCTGACACATCAAACTGTAAAATGCTCAGTATTCTAGTACCTACTGTGATGCTTTTATTCTTCATGAGTTCCACCTATAGCTGCATATGAGCCACCATAACAAACAATGGTTACTGGACAGCAAAGTCTATCCAGTGACCACCTGGCACATGACTCTATGCATACCATGCAGACATGCACAACAGCAGGGCATAGGTTTAAGGGGAGAGGGGATAGGTTTAAGAAGGACCTGAGGAGCAACGTCTTCACACAGAGAGTGGCGCGTATATGGAATGGGCTGCCGGAGAAAGTGGTTGAGGCAGGTACAATAGCAACATTTAAAAAACATTTGGATAGGTACATGGATGAGAAGGGTTTAGAGGGATATGGACCAAATGTGGGCAATTGGAACTAGCTCAGTGGGCACCATGGTCAGCATGGACCAGTTTGGGTTGAAGGGTCTGTTTCCATTCTGTATTACTCTATGACTCTATGACTGTATGTATATGATGAAAGTCATCTTCAGGCACACGAAATGTCATCAAGAAGACCATTGATGTGTTTAAGCAATGTGTCTGCTGTCTGGACCACTCTAGAGGAAACTTGCAGTACTTTCACTTGTACGTGCCATGATTCGTTGTGATCGGCTGCCCCTGCACATTAGCATAATGACATAGCCGCTGTATACACCAGCAGGAGAGGAAATGGAAAAGGAGAATTAAAAATGAGGGAAGCAACAAATATGTCCCTCTCCAGGCTCTTTATCAATAAGTCATTCCATAGCATAACCACAATTCCCTATTCACCAGCACTTCCACACTCCACGAGCCCTTTGATACTGACAAGTACAGTGGTCACAGTGTTGAAATAAAACCCAATGAAAAATGAAAATTCCAAACAAAACTTATCAGTATAGCCATGCATTATTCCCTGCAAAAGTGAACTAATCATCCTTGTGCATTCCTTAAACCTGCCTTCCATATGAGTTTGTTCTTGCATATCTAAGCTCCTACCTTGGTGTATGTATTTAAAGCTTACAGAATACTGAGTGAGGTCAAACTATGATCATGAGACATAAGTTGTAGTTGATAAAAGTTGTTAGCAGTTAATGAGAAAGGGATTGTGAATACAGTAGTGTGTGAGGTTCACAGTTCAATTCTCGGGGTACATTCTAATGCATTCACTGACTTTGACCATTTGAGTGAGATCACTGACTTTTTGCAGCCCTGCAGCCAGATCCTCAGGAGTAGACCTATGGCATTGACAGCAATGATTACTTGGGCACATCACTTTTGCAAGATCTGTCTGAATTGCCTCCTTGAACCCCATGAAAACTGGACTTCTGTCCTTCCGTCCACCTTATGCATGAATATTTCCAATATTGTGTTGGAGGGTCTTGGACATCACAACCTACCCTGTTGCGTTACTGCCCAGTGTTCTTGCTTGACCATACTGGAGATTTAGAACATAGAACATAGAACATAGAACAATACAGCGCAGAACAGGCCCTTCGGCCCTCGATGTTGCGCCTACCTGTGAACTAATCTAAGCCCATCCCCCTACACTATCCCATCATCATCCATATGCTTATCCAAGGACTGTTTAAATGCCCCTAATGTGGCTGAGTTAACTACATTTCCAGCAGCTTCCTCAGTAAGATTGTCCTCCTTGCTTAAAAGATGCTGATGGCTTATAAGTAATGCAGGCCAGGTTTTGGTAGCGCTATTGTCTCATAATTTAGTGCCACATGCTGAGACATGTAGCTACTCAGCAATATATCGCATACTGACTACATGTCGATATCTGAAATAACTGCACAGAGGCTGGTGTCCCATCACCAAGTCACCCTTTATTTACATGAGCACAGGACACTGGCTGTGTCTAGCCAGCTCTGAATCAGTCCTCTGCACTGAGGAGATGCTAAATCCCTTGTTTATATAGGTCTGCCAGGGCTTCCTGATTGGTGCAGGTTAACATCCACAATCAAGGATCTCGTAGTCAATGGATCCACTTGGTTTCAATCACTACATTCAATGTCTCCCCAACAAAATCCTGGGATGTAGGACATAGGATGTCTCTTCTAACTTTTCCTATGACGGTTTCGCCTCAGGTCGGGTTCCTGTCATTCAGACTCTGACACGGATCTGAACTGGTCTGTAGCCTGTTTCTTGCATCCAGAGGTTCTCAGGAGAGTTTCCTCCTCTTATTGCAGCATTAACGGTTTTTCATGTACAGCTTCGTAAAGGTCAGCAACCCCCACCTCCACCCCCACCCCCAACTTTACATACAAATCCTCTATGAGAGGGATTAGGTATTTATCCAGCTGTGAGAAACAGTTTTCTGTTTGCTTAACATCTCCACAAAGGCGAATGGAGCCTTCAGGTTTAATAATCGATATGACCTGCGCTACCCATACAGCAAATGCACTGTTTTGTTTGATTTTTGTTTTTGTTTGATTCCTTTGCTTTCTAGGCCCCTGAATTACACAGAAGATAGAACATAGAACAGTGCAGTACAATACAGGCCCTTCGGTCCACGATGTTGTGCTGACCTATTATCCTGCGAAGACCAATCTACCCTGAATACTCTACATTTTACTATCCTCCATGTGCCTATCCAAGAGTCGCTTAAAAGTCTCTAAAGTATCTGACTCCACTACCACTGCTGGCAGTGCATTCCACACGCTCACCACTCTCTGCGTGAAGAGCCTATCTCTGATATCTCCCCTATACCTTCCTCCAATCACCTTAAAATTATGCCCCCTCGTAATAGTCATTTCTGATCTAGGAAAAAGTGTCTGGCTATCCAATCTATCTATGTCATTCATAGAATCCCTACAATGTGGAGACAGGCCCTTCAGCCCAACAAGTCCACAGAGCATCCCAACCAGACCCACACCTCCCTGAACACTACAGGCAATTTAGCATGGCCAATCCACCTAACCTGCACATCTTTGGACTGTGGGAGGAAACCAGAGCACCTGGAGGAAACCCACGCAGACACAGGGAGAATGTGCAAATTCCACACAGACAGACGCCCGAGGCTGGAATCGAACCCGGTCCCTGGCGCTGTGACGCAGCAGTGCTAACCACTGAGCCACTGTGCCGTTATCTCTCATCATCTTGTACACCTCTATCAAGTCACCTCTCATCCTTCTTCGCTTCAATGAGAATAGCCCTAGCTTCCTCAACCTTTTCTCATAAGACCTGCCCTCTAGTCCAGGCAGCATCCTGGTAAATCTCCTATGTACCCTCTCTAAAGCTTCCACATCTTTCCTATAATGTGGCGACAATAACTGAACACAATATTCCAAGTGTGGTCTAACCAGAGTTTTATAGAGCTGTAGCATAACCTCATGGCTCTTAAACTCAATTCCCCTGCCAACGAAAGCCAACACACCATATGGCTTCTTTACAACCCTATCAACTTGGGTAGCAACTTTGAGGGATCTATGGTCATGGACATCAAGATTCCTCTATTCCTCCACACTGCCGAGAATCCTGCCATTAACCCTGTATTCTGCATTCAAATTCAACCTTCCAAAATGAATCACTTCACACTTTTCTGGGTTGAATTCCATCTGCTGCTTCTTTGCCCAGCTCTGCATCCTGTCAATGTCCCGTTGCAACCTATAACAGCTCTCCACGCTGTCCACAACTCCACCAACCTTCATGTCATCAGCAAACTTACTAACCAATGCTTCCACTTCCTCATCCATTTCTAAAGATCACAAAGAGCAGAGGTCCCAGAACAGATCCCTGCAGAACATCACTGGTCACCGAACTCCAGGCTGAATACTTTCCATCTACTACCACCCTCTGTCTTCTATTGGAGAGCCAGTTTTGTATCCAGACAGCCAAATTATCCTGAATACCATGCCTCCTTACTGTCTGAATGACCCTTCTATAGGGAACCCTATCAAATGCCTTGCTAAAATCCATATACACCACATCTACTGCTCTACATTCATCGATGTATTTTGTCACATCCTCAAAGAATTCAATAAGGCTTGTGAGGAATGACCTGCCCCTAACAAAGCCATGCTGACTATTTCTAATCAAACTGTGCTTTTCTAAATAATCAAAAATACTATCTCTCAGAATCCTCTCCAATAATTTGCCCACCACAGAAGTAAGACTGAGCGGTCTGTAATTTCTAGGATTATCCCTATTCCCTTTTTTGAACAAGGGAACGACATCTGCCACCCTCCAATCTTCTGGTACTACTCCAGTGGACAGTGGGGATGCAAAGATTATTGCCAAAGAGGAAGCAATCTCTTCCCTTACTTCCCATAGTAACCTTGGGTGTATCCCATCTGACCCAGGGGACTTATCTATCCTCGTGTTTTTCAAAATTTCTAACACATCCTCTTTCCTAACATCAACCTGTTCAAGCATATCTGCCTGTTTCATGCTGTCCTTATAAGCGTCAAGGTCCCTCTCACTGGTGAATACTGAAGCAAAGTATTCATTAAGGACCTCCGCTACCTACCCTGATTCAGCACTCAAGTTTCCTCCACTATCTCTGATTGGCCCTACTCTCACTCTGGCTATCCTCTTGTTCCTCGCATAAGCATAGAATGCCTTGGGGTTTTCCTTGATCCTACCCTCCAATGTTTTCTCATACCCCCTTCTAGCTCTCCTAAGTCCATTCTTCAGTTCCTTCCTGGCTATCTTGTAGACTTCTAAAGCCCTGTCCGATCCTTGCTTCCTCAACTTTAAGTAACCTTCCTTCTTCCTTTTGACTAGATGCTCCACATGTCTTGTAATCCAAGGTTTCTTCACCTTACCATCCTTTCCTTGCCTCACTGGGACAAACCTATCTAGTACTTGTAGCAACTGCTCCCTAAACAACCTTCACATTTCTGTCGTGCAAGTGAAGCAGATGGGTTTTTCAGCAATAGACTGATGCTTGCCATCAGACTCTTAATTTCTGATATTTATTGATTCTAAATTCCATCATCTTCTATGGCAGGATTTGAACCCAGGTCTCCAGAACATTACCTGGGTCTCTGAGTTAACAATCCTACCTCAATTCTGCCTCTACTTTTGCCCACAAGGCAAATGACACCAGGCAGGCCTTGCTAAATAATGGAATTACTTCCTGGTCAACATGCAAAGTGGCTTTGGCTCCTTTGTTCATTCCAAGCCCTTCCTGAAAAACTCTTAGTTATTTCACTCGGGCTTCATCGAGGCAGCCATTTTCTAATTGAAAAATGTTAAGCCAATCTAGGTGAATCTTTCTCAACCAATTCTGCCCCAATAAGCTTGGTCCTGATTCTCTTACCACCATCAGTGGTAACTGCACTAACTGCTTCTCACAGAAGACTATAACCGAAGCCACACTCTTAATATGCAACGGTTCCTCAGTGTATATTCTCAGTCTGGCTGAGGTCTTGAGCAAACCTAACGGTTGGAGTCCCAAGTAAATCTTGTTAAACCATGTATACAGCTGGGCTGATAGTGACCTCCATTAGAACTTGGTGACCATTTCACCAAACATTAATTTCAAGTGATTTTGGTTTGGATGCTACTAAGCAATTTACTTATTCCAACCCACATATAGCAGGACTTTCCAGGGTGTGCATTCTCCTAGAATCTGGCCTACAAGTTTTTTTTACTCAAGTCAGGCCTTGTAGAACTCCTTTGTTGTCTCAAGTCCACATACCAGTAGCAACTACAATAACTTGCTGGCCCAGTTCCTGAAGAACTTTTTAGCCAGTTGTTTGAGGCTCAGCTTTGTTGTGGTGTTCTGCTGTGAGCTGGCATGGAGTCCCTCTGTTCAGGATATGCTCTCCGTGCGATTGCCTACACTCAAGTGGTGCTCATCAAGCTCAGTTGGACAGGTGAGGGTGTCCACTTCCTTTGCGATGTCCTGTAGCTCCCGTGCTCCACTTGCTGTATTTTCTAATGACAAAGCTAATTGTAGAGCCTGTCTTAAGTCCAGTTGGGCTTCAGCTGGAAGATGCTTCTGCATGGTTATATCTTTAATCCCACATACTAAATGGTCTCCCAGCATCTCATTCAGGGTTAACTCAAAATCACATGACTCTGCCAATCATCTTAGTCTCATCAAAAATTCTAGCATGGATTTCCACAATTCTTGAACAGCCAAATAAAACCAATAGCATCTCAGAGTTACAGGAGGTTTGGGGTCGTAATATTCCTTAACCAAATCAGTCAACTCTTGGTAGCTTTTAGTATCTGGTGCCTCTAGGAAAGTTAAGCCCTTTATAACCAAAAATGCTGCAGGTCCGCAAACAGTCAGAAGGCTTACTCATAGCTTTCCACCTGTCCCAATGTCATTTAACTGGAAAAATATCATATTCTTTCCACATACTGGGTCTTCGATGTCAGGATCGAATGAGTCAAGCTTCCCAAATAAAGACATGATGCCAGAAATGCTTACCCCAACTCCAAGATGACTGTTGCCAGCGAATGTTCTTGGGCACATACTGCTTTCATCCATCGCCACCAAGTTCACAGAGGCCAGTATCCCATCACCAAGTCACCCTTTATTTACTATTGCACAGTATACTGGGTGTGGCCAGCCAGTTTGGAGTCAGCCCACCAAATTGAAAAGATTTTAAATCCCCTGTTTATATTGGTCATCCAGGGCTTCCGTCAGACATCAAACTACACTAATCCCATTTACCTGCACTTGGAACATAGCCTACTCTGCCTTAGCATTTTAAGTACTCACGCAGATGTTTCTTAAATGTTTAAAGAGTACTTGCCTCACCACCCTCTTAGGCAACACATTCCATGTATCCAACATCCTCTGTGTGAAAACAAATTTTCTTCACACCTTCTCCAAACCACTTATTCCTTGGCTTCAACTTATGCCCTCTGGTCTAAAAGGCATCTGCCATGGAGAAAAGGTTTACTCTGCCTATACTTCTCATATTTTTGTATACCTCGATCAGATCCCCCCGCAGCCTCAAGGAAAACAAAGTCAGCCTATCCAGTCTGTCCTCATAACTGAGACTTTTCATCCTAGCCAACATCATGGTGAATCTCCACTGCACTGTCTTCTGTGCAATTCCATCTTTTTGACAATATGACGACCAGAACTGCACACAGTATTTCATCTGTGGCCTAATCAATGCTTTATAAAGTTGTCACAAGACAACTCATATATTTGATGCCTTGGCTGATGATGGCAAGCATCCTGAATTGCTTCTTCATCACTCTGTCTATCCTTTGCTGATACCTTCAGCAATCTATGGACTTGTACACCAAGGTCCTTTAGATCCTCAATACTCCCTACAGAGCTACCATTCATTGTGTATATTCTTCCTTTATTAGCCCTCCCAAAATGCGTTACTTCGCAGTTTATGAAGTTTATACATGAAGTTAGTACATGAAAGTTACTCATGTATTACAAACACTGTGCATATTTTTGAGCCTTCCTTAAGTCTGTAGCCATAAGTGTCAGAGGATTCTGGGGAGATGATGGTATGATGGTAATGTCATTAGTTTGTATGCAGAAAAACAGTGGTCGAGAACGCCCTCGACCGTGTCTCCCGCATTTCCCGCAACTCATCTCTCACGCCCCGTCCCCGCAATAATAACCAAAAAAGAATCCCCCTCGTCCTCACGTACCACCCCACCTACCTCCGGATCCAACGCATCATCCTCTGACATGTCCGCCATCTGCAATCAGACCCCACCACCAAAGACATTTTTCCCTCCCCACCCTTATCTGCCTTCCGGAGGGACCACTCCCTCCACGACTCCCTTGTCCGCTCCACACTCCCCTCTAGCCCCATCACACCCGGCACTTTTCCCTGCAACCGCAGGAAGTGCTACACCTGCCCCCACAACTCCTCCCTCACCCCAATCCCAGGCCCCAAGAAGACTTTCCACATCAGGCAGATGTTCACCTGCACATCTGCCAATGTGGTATACTGCATCCGCTGTACCCGTTGTGGCTTCCTCTACATCAGGGAAACCAAGCGGAGGCTTGGGGACCGCTTTGCAGAACACCTGCGCTCAGTTCGCAACAAACAACTGCACCTCCCAGTCGCGAACCATTTCAACTCCCCCTCCCATTCCTCAGATGACATGTCCATCCTTGGCCTCCTGCAATGCCACAGTGATGCCACCCAAAGGCTGCAGGAACAGCAAATCATATTCAGCCTGGGAACCCTGCAGCCCAATGGTATCAATGTGGATTTCACAAGCTTCAAAATCTCCCCACCCCCAACCGCATCCCAAAACCAGCCCAGCTCATCTCCACCTCCCTAACCTGTTTTTCCTCTCACCTATCCCCTCCTCCCACCTCAAGCCCCACCCCCATCTCCTATCCACTAACATCATCCCGCCCCCTTGACCTGTCCGTCCTCCCTGGACTGACCTATCTCCTCCCTACCGCCCCCCCAACCTACACTCACCTTTATTGGCTCCATCCCCGCCTCTTCGACTTGTCTGCCTCCCCTCCACCTATCCTCTCCTCTATCCATCCTCTATCCGCCTCCCCCTCTCTCCCTATTTATTTCAGAACCCTTTGCCCCTCCCCCATTTCTGATGAAGGGTCTAGGCCCGAAACGTCAAGCTTTCCTGCTCCTATGATGCTGCTTGGCCTGCTGTGTTCATCCAGCCCCACACCGTGTTATCCCAGTCTAATGTTCCCAGGACAGAGATTCAAAGTCCACCATCGCAGCTAGTTGAATTTAAGTTCAATTAATAAAATTTGCAGTTGAAAGCTGAGCTCAGCATTGGTGACAATGAATCTATCACTGATTGCTGTAAGAACCATCTGATTAACTCATATTCTTTTGAAAGGGAAATCTGCCATTCTAACCTAACCTGGCCTGGTCTACATGTGACTTCAGAGCCACAGCAGTTTTGGCAACTTTCAATTGCCCTCTGAAATGGCTGAGAAGACCTCTCAGTTAAATAGTAGGGATTAGCCTTGCCAATTTTGCCCACAACCAAGCAACAAATAAGGATAAGAAAGGCTAACCTGAAAGTAACGAGTATGCAAATGGTAAGACTAGCAGAAATTATGGGCGTCTAACTTTGTTGTACACAGAGTAGCTATGTCTGTCTGAATGAAAGTTTGATCTAGATTATTGCTATGGATCCTTGCCAATGTAAAATACTTCAAACAATGCTAACACATAATGACTTGATTGTACCTTCTGTTTTGCTGATCTCTCAATTGTTGCCTGCAGTAAAGGATTAATGATGGAAAGGTTCAGTTCCTCTCGATAGGCTTGAATAGATTAACAGAGCAGAATTTCTTTTAACTTCACTGCATTTCATAGTGCCCTCGAGCTACTAGCTTTTCTCGCAAGGCAGCAGTGGACCCCACTGCTTGATGCATTTAGTCTCCAAGCCTGGACATCAAACATTTTTGTACTTTTAAACATTATAAAGCAAAAGCTGCATTTTAGCAGCATGAAATGTTTCAATCACAGACAAAGTAGTATGGATGTTATCCAACGGTCTGCAGATCGTAAAAATTATTTCCCCTGCTGTCTCAATACCTGCATTTTGATATCATGTTCCATGGCTCCAAAACATTATTTTTATTACATTTTTATCAGTAACTCAGAGACCCATTATCTAATTGGCATTACCAGACAATAGTATAGCAGTATTGACATAATTGTCAAGGTATCCATGAGGAATGCTGTACTAAGCCGGAAATAGATCATTTAAGTCACAGTGGCAGATATTTAAAGGGATATTTCAGAATATTCAGAATAAGTATATTTCTACCAAAAAGGAAGATCCGTCATATAGGGTTAATTGAAGAAATTAAGGAAAATATCAAGCTTTAAAACATATATAACTGTGCAAAGATGAGTGGCAGCTCAGATGGTTGGTCAGAATATAAAGAATGGCAGAGAGTTACTAAAAAGTTAATCAGGAGGAATAGGTGAGAGTATGACAGGAGGCTCCTAGAAATATTACAATGGATAGCAAGAGATTCTATAAAAAGGAAAAGAGTTAATAAAGTGAGTGTGAGTCTTCCAAAGAGTGAATATGTGGACTTGATAGTGGATAATAGGAAATAGTGGATGAAATGAACGACTATTTTTATCTATCTTCACTACAGAGGATAGAAAAGAATTTCAATAATAGCTGTGAATCAGCTGGAAGTGACAGAGGAACTTAGTGAAATTACAATCACATCAATAGTAGTGCTCAGCAAACTGAGCACTAATGGAGCTGTGGACTGACAGTACTCTAGGTTCAAGTGGATTTCATTCAAGGCTTTTGGAGTCATTGAGTTTTATAGCACAGAACGAGGTCCTTTGGCCTATTTTGTCCATGCCAGTTATCATGCATCTATATACTGTAATCCTATTTTTCAGTGCTTGGGTTGTAGTCTTATATGCCTTGGTACTTCAAGTGATCATTTAAATACTTGTTAAATGCTACAATAGTTCCTGCCTCATAGTACCCTTTCAGACAGAGAGGTTCAGATATCTATCACCCTCTGGGTGAAAAAAGATCTTCTTTAAATTCCCCTCAAAACCTTCTCCCTTTACCCTAAATCCATTATTATTGATCTCTCTATAAAAGAGAAATGTTTCTTCCTGTCTACCCTGATATGCTCCTTGTAAGTTTGTACAACTCAAACTGGTTTCCTTTCAGCCTCCTCTGTTCTTATGAAAATAGCTCAAGCATATCTAGTGTCTCTGCTATGCTGAAATCTTGTACCCCGGGCAGCACTCTGGTGATCTTCTCTGCACTCTCTCTAGTGTAATGGCATCCTCTCTGTACAAAAACAGGAATTGTCGGAGAAACTGGTAGCATCTATGGACAGAAAGCAGAGTTAACATTTTGGGTTGAGTGACCCTTCTTCAGAACCGATTGTAGCTAGGAAAATGTTGGTATATAAGCAAAAAATGGGTGGGGGGGAGGGTGTTGAGGGGGGAAGGAGTAAATGATAGGTGAAGATGGAGCCCAGAAAGAAAGAATAGTAGTTGGGCAGAAAAAGGAATGGGTCATGGCCAGACTGGGAGATTCAATAGCTGTTAATGGGAACCATTAGTGGCTGACAATAGGATGCTTCTGGTAGTAGTCCCTGTGATGATAATGGCTGGTGTGTGACGGGTTGGGCTTATTAGCCTGCACACTTTCTAAGAATAAATTCCATTTTCCACTGCTCAGTCCATCTGACCAGCCCCTCTAAAAAATCATGTAGTCTAAGACTTCTCCTCGTCATATACCACACCATCAATATACATGTCATCTGTGAACTCGCTGATCATACCTCAGATATTCATCAATGATCATTAATGTACACTGGAAACAGCAAGAGAACAAGCACGGAACTGAGCGTGCTGGATGTTGAGTGGTTATTAACATTTTGTGCTGAAATATTTAACAAGTGGAAAATGGAGGAGAAAAGAGCCACATTTAGAATAGCATATATTCTTTTGGTGGAATTTTTGCACTGAATTAAATTCCTGCAAAAGCCCTTAGCTTTTGAACGTCAAAAAGGGCTAAGAGATTTATTAATTTGCAATCAAATTTGTGTTCTGCAGCAACATGGCAATTTGACTTCACAGAACTGTTATCCTATCTGCTGGCTGCTGTGATTACAAACAATAAGTTTTTGGTGACAGCAAGAACTGCAGATGCTGGTGTCAGAGTCAACATAGTCTGGAGCTGGAGGAACACAGCAGGTTAGGCAGCATCACAGCAGAGGAAAGTTGACATTTCGGGTTACAGGATGAAGGGTATAAACCCGAAACATTGACCTACCTGCTTCTCTAATGCTGCCTGACCTGCCGATCTGGATCCTCCAGATCCACACTATTGACAATAAGGTTTTGGTACTCAGTGAGTGGCAGGGTACATAGAAACGCAACTGTTTTCAATGCCAGGTGTATGATGAAGCAATTTTTGTGTCAAATAAATGCTGTTCACTTGAGCAAAGCAAATATTTGCAATTTAGAGGTGAGTGGGAGCAGTAAGAGGACAAATTCTCTAAACAATATGAAAATAAAATACAGCAGAGTTTGGAAATCTGAAATAAAAACAAAAACTGCTGAAAAATTTCAGGTCAGTCAGCATCCGTAAAGAGAAACAAAGTTAATGTTTCAGTTCAATTAATCATTTGTTTATATTTAAGAAACATCAGGATATGTGGGGAACAGACAGATACTGTTGTAGCCTTTTACAGCTTAACCCTGTCAACATCAGGTAACTGTTAGAAGTAAAACTTATCACAGGCATGTAATACATCTTACATGTCTTTTAAACATATTATTCATAATAATACGTTATATGTTAAATCACAACAGAATTGTCACTCTTAATGAGAGATACTACATGGATCTGACAGTACTCATCATGTTGACAATCATTACTGCTACAGTAGCTGATCGAAATATAACAGTTTGATAGCATTTACCTAGGACTTTATGGACACGCAGTTCTTTCGGCAGTCTTGAATACCATAGCTCATTTGAAGGATTTTTGTTTGGCTGTACTTTGCAATGTGTCAGGTTTTGTGCAGTGTGATCCTCAACTATTTGTTTGTATTTACTTTAATTGTCTACAATGATGGAATATAAATACAAGTATTGTGGTACCCTTGGTAAGGTGAATAAATAATACAGAAAAAAGAGAAACTGCATGGTAACCGTAAGCAAATGAATAAGATAAACGTATTGCTTCTTGTAGCTATGACAGAAATATTATGATAATAATATTTAGCAATTTTCATTACCTTCCTTCCCTCCTGATCTCAATAATCCTTTTGGGGCATTTCACAGAAAATAGGAGCAGGAGTAGGTCATTCGAGCCCACTCCACCATGCAACATGATTCTGGCTGATTCTACATCTCAACATCTTGTATGTGCTCTTCATTACCTTTAGCATCTTGAAATCTATTTCTTTCTTAAATATGTTCAGTAATCTTGCCTCCACAGAGTCCTGAGGTATAGAATTCTACAGGTTCACAGCCTCTGAATGAAGAAATTTATCTTCATCTCAGTTTGAAACGGCCTACCATATAATACGAGACGTTGACCCATAGCTCTTGAGCTCCCAGTCATTGGAAACATCATCCCTGCATCTGATCTGTACAGGCCTGTCAGAATTTGATACATTTCAATGAGATTTCCTTTCATTCTTTGGAACTCCAATGAATACAGGCCCATTCATACCAAATCTCTGCTCAAATGACAAATCTGCCATTCCTGGAATCAGCCTGGTAAACATATATTACATCGAATGGCAAGGATAGCTTTACTTAGGTGAGGAGACCAAAACTCTACACCATTGTCCAGGTGTGATCCCACAAGGCCCTATACAGCTGTGCAAGACTCTCTCTCTCCTGTACTCAAGCAGTCTTGCAATGAATGCCAACAGACCAATTGCCTTCTTAACTGCGTGCTTGACATGGCTGCTTGCTTTCAGTGACTAGTGTACAAAGACACCCGGGTCCCTTTGTACGATATATTGCTTAATCTATCACCATTTAAATATGTTTTTCCTACTGAAGTGGACAATTTCACATTTATCAACATTAAATACAACTGCCACGTATTTGCTCAGTCAACCTGTCTAAATTGTCCTGAATTTTCTTTTCATCCTTCTTACCACTCGCAATCCCACCTAGTTTTGTCTTGTCAGCAGACTTGAAAAATTACTATTTGTTTCCTCATCAAAACTGTTGATGAGTATTGAGAATAGCTGGGGCCCAAGCACTTAACTCTGCACTACCCCACTTGTCACCAGCTTTCACTCTGCAAATGACCCATTTATTCCCTCTCTCAGTTTTCTGTCTGCTCACTAATTCTCAATTCATGTGAGTGTAATACCATCATTTCTGTGCATTTTCACTTTGCACAATTATCTCTTACATGGTACTTTGTCAAAAAGGTTTCTGAAAATCCAAATACATCACATCCACTGGTTCTCCCTCATCCATTATATGAGTCGTACCCTCAAAAAACTCCAGTAGGCTTGTCAAACATGAATTCCCTTTCAAAAATCCTTGCTGATATTATGTAATCCTATCAGTAATTTCTAAGTATCCTGTTATCACATGTTTTCTAATAGACTCCAGGAATTTCCCTTCTAATGATGTTAAACTAACTGGCCTGCAATTCCCAGTTTTCTCCCACCCATATATTTTAAACAGTAAGGTTACATTTGCCATTCTCCAACGTGTTGGGACTGTTCCAGGAACTATATAATTTTGGAAGATGACTGCCAATGTGTCCATTATTTCCATGGGGATTTACCAGCTTTCACTCCCATTAATTTCCCCAGGACAATATTTGTACTAATAGTAATTTCAGTCAATTCCTTCTTCCCAATAGACCATTTCTTCTTGATCATTTCTGGACAATTACTTGTGTCTTCATCAGTGAAGACAAATCTAGTCATTTAAAGCAGTTATTTAACTATGCTAGCATTTTCATGTTCTTCACAATCAATTCTCCCAAATTCAGACAGTAACATTTACATTCACTAATTTTTAATTCTTTTTACCTATTTTAGAAACTCCTAATGCCTACTTTTATGTTCCTTATACTACTCTCATGCTTTGTTTTTAGCTTTTATTCAACTTCTTGGTCTTCCTTTGGTGAATTATAAATTGCTCCCAGTCCTGAGGCTTGCTATTTTTTCTAGGAACTTTATATGATTCCTCTTGTCCTGTTCTTTTGACTGAAAGGATTGTATAACCACTGCAATCCATGCATTCATTCCTTAAATATTAACTATTCTATATTCACTATTATATTTTTGAATGAAGTTGCACAATCTATTGCAGCCTACTCACCCTTCATGCCTTCAGCGGTTCCTTTGTTTACATTTAGTAACTGGTTTTGGATTGGACTACTTCATCTTTTATCCTAATGAGGAATTCTATCATGTTATGGCCACTTTTTCCTAAAAAAAACCTCAGACAACAAGGTTATTAATCAACCCCTTCTCATTGTACAAAACCAAATCTAGAGCAGTTTGTTTGCCAATTAGTTCCTCAATATACTGGTCTAAAAAGAATCTTGTACAGGTCCAGTATGGTTCCACAATTGTCATCATCTCCCCCAGTATCTCACCCTACTAGTCATGCATTTTCTACATTTGTAGGCTTTGACAGTGACTGAGATTACCAAATTTGACCATGAACCTTTTTCTATCCCAGCAGGAACTGCTGGATAATATCTGAAATTTGTTGCCTTCACCTCCGTAAATCAGAAGTGTTGAGGCCAAATGTAAAAAAAATGTAAAATAAATGCCAAAAAGTGCCCTTAACTGCTGGTCTCACTAAGATCAGCTAACTGACTGCAGATTGAGAATCAAAAGTGGAACCTTGCGGACAATATGGATTAGATTTATTTTCAACATTGCCTTCATCCACATCGTCATGGAGACAGAGTAAAAGATTTGTTTTTCCAAAATATTACTGTGCTCATCACTCTTAGATGTTGTTTCAGCAATCCGTTGGACCTGCCCTACCTTGTGTATTTTTATCTCTAAAAAACATATTTAAAAGGCAATTTCTATTTCAGTCATTTTCATATGATTAGGATATTGTCCATACTACATAAAATTCAACAGCTACAAGCAATGGAAGAAAGGATCTTGATTTAACAAAGAAATCAAATGCAAGAATTTAAGGAAGATAATCATTCATGGAATGTGAAGTGGCAGTGTCAAATAGATGAAAGTATTTCCTAATGAGAAATCTCCAATTATCCAAAAGGTGGCATGGTGGTTCAGTGGTTAGTACTACTGTCTCACAGTGCTTAGGGACTCAGGTTCAATCCCAGCTTCAGGCAACTGACTTTGTGGAGTTTGCACGTTCTTCCTGTGTCTGCGTGGGTTTCTTCCTATAGCCCAAAGATATGTAGGTTACATAGATGGGCCACGGGGAATGTAGGATTATGTGGATACGGTAAGTCTGGGTGGGATGCTCCTTGAATAGAGATAGTAGGAACTGCAGATGCTGGACAATCTGAGATAACAAGGTGTAGAGCTGGATGAACACAGCAGGCCAAGCAGCATCATAGGAGCAGGGAAGCTAATGTTTCAGGCCTCGACACTTCTGGGCCAAATGGCCTGGTTCCACCTTGAGAGATTCTATTCACTAGAAAGACTAAAGAAGCTTACCCTTGGTGTTCCCATTAGAATATTTTATCCTGGATTTATTGGTAAATTACAACCATAATTCAAAATTATTTATTCTAAAGAGTTATTGAGTTTTTCTATCTTGAAAGCATTCACTACTTGATGGACAGTTCCATGACTCTTCGCTCTGAATTAACCAGTGAACATTCTTCATTTGTTTTTCAGCCACTTATGGGGGGGGCTGGGGGAAGGTTCGTCATAAATGACCTCAATTCTATCAGTATTTTCTAAGATGTGCATTCACAGCCACAGACTGGAAGGTGGTAATCAGCTGTTTTTTTCTATATTCAAAGGAGAAAGATTTGCATTTATCTTGCCCTTTGCTGTACCTTTAGACATCTCGGAATGCCATACAGTAAATTAAGTACTTTTGAAGTGTCCTCTTGTAATATAGAATACATGGCTGCCAACTACACACAGAAAACGCTCAAAAATTTCAGTGTAAGAAGGATCAGAATACCTGTTGGCTGCAACACTGACAATAGAATAATGGAATATTTCATATCTATCTCAGCAGAGAGATGGGAGAGTGCAGCTTTAATTTTTAGCACATGACCTGGTGTAAGACTTGAATCCAGAGGTGACAGTGTTACCAGATGAGCTGCATCATTATGTGAGCCATGGCTAACACATAGCAAAATCCTTTGTGTTTTCTTGCCCCCTGAATGAGATGAAAGCTGAAGTCCAACGCACGTGACTCTGATACTTAGTTTGAATGGTCATTGTTCATTTTTTAAACTTAACAGTGACTTTAGTAAGTCTATTCCATTATGGGAACACCATCACCAAGGCTGATGCTATGCTCACCAAAGCCCATGCACATGCACCTCCAACAGGAATTAGTGTAAATTGTGTAGGTATCGAAACCTTGCCTTGTCTAGTATTGACTCTGTCTCGTCCACAAATCCTAAAGTTTATTATAGCATGCCTACTTAAGATACTGTTAACTCACAAACAATTTTCCTTGGCTCACCCAATTTTTTAATTAATTATCAGGATCATCTGAGGAGCAACCATGAATGTAGAATGTATATCTAAGTATAAATCTAATTCTTCCTAAGGTCCTCTGCTTTTTTTTGCATATTTACTTCTAGTACCTTGTGGTATTTTCCACTTCTGCTAGTATGTGGTCCCAGATAAAGCTTGTCTTTGGCCTGTCACATGATTATTTGCAATATGTAATGTTCTTGGAAAACAAAATGTTTATGCATAATATCCATAAGTACAACTATATTTGGTCAGGCGTAATTACTAGGACCCAAAGGAGATGGTACAGATTTATTCACACCTCCAAGAGGTAGACTGGAGTTCCTTATATCCACCCACAGCATGACACCAGTTGAATGTGCGCAGCCAATGTAACATGGATGTTAATTCCTTCAGAACTTTTACCTTACGCAATAAAATACCTCCACAGAGATTGGTATCCTGTCACCAAGTCACCCTTTATTTACACATGGTGAGTCCTTGACACTGGTCCAGCTCCCTCAAAGCCAGCTCTCAGTGTCAGAATGTCTGACACTCCCCTTTTTATCCATTAGCCAGGACTCCCTGATTGGACCAGATTCACATTCCCAGTCAGGCAACTCATATTTGTGTAGTCCACCTGGCTAACCTTATTACAAACCCTGCACATCACCTCTAAATCTTATGTGTTTTTGAATGTCTTTCATGTATAACATCTTGCAGCATTGCTGCTCATTGTAATTAATGGAGAGGGGAGGAACAGAGAGGGGGTGTTGCAGAGGTGATTTGAATAGTGTCATGGGAAGGAGACAAAACAATAATAATGCCTGGTGGGAGATTACAATCATGTATTTCCTACAGTCTTGTTGATTTTAATCACCCTAGTCAGAGGCATTATGACACATCTCTGGCTCAGAGGTACAGTCACTATTGAAGTTATTTCTTAACCAACCTGTGTGTTGTGGCACACACTCTAGAAGCAGATGCAATTTGAACCTAGGACTCTTTTGCTCCAAGGTAACAAAAACTGTGACACAAGTAGCGACTTCCTGCAGTGTTTATAAAAGCACTTCCAGGGAGGCCCGGCCAGCCGGCAGCTGTTTGACGAACAGGCTGACTCGACCCGGTTACGAGGCGGCATGACTGCGAGGGGAACGATCCGGAAAGAGGCGAAGGTTACCGAGCGATAACGGGAAGGAACCGAGCAACGACGAAAGGCTGGCTCGGGGAGTCGAGCGGTGGCGAAGGTACCCGAGTGGGGACGAAAGCGAAAGTCGTAGGGCCCGAGGACTGGTGATGGTATCCGAGCGATGACGACTCTGGGGATCGGGGAGAAGTGCGGCGGCGAAGGTATCGGAGCGACGAAGAGGCTGGGGATTCGGGAGCCGAGCGGTAGCGAAGGTATTCGAGCGATGACGAGGTGTCTGGGGGAGGTGGTGGCGAAGGAACGAGCGGTGGCGAAGGCACCCGAGCGACGACGAGTCGTTGGGGGGGAGGCGGGAGGCAGAGAGCCGAACGGCGGCCGAGAGCCGCAAACAGTTGAGAGCACTGAAGTTGTGTGGCGGCCGTGGACGTTATTTATCGGATGCCTGTGTGGCTCCGGCCCTGGGGGGGTTAAAAAAAAGGTAGCGTCTCAGGGGGTCTTTTCTTGATTGTGTGGATTGTGGTTTGGGTGTGTTTGTTTTTGGTACTGGAGTGTTTGATGATTGTTTTTAGGGGGGGAGCCCGAAAGGTGGCCGCAGATCGCGATCTCCGAATAAATTTGTATTGGGGTTGGGGGTTGGGGGCTGGGGGCTGGGGGCTGGGGGCTGGGGGCGGGTGGATGGACTTCACAAAGCGGCAGAGGCAGCAGGTAATGAGGGGGTAAAAAAAAATCCGGGACTGCTGCTGCGGCTTCAGTTCTGTCTTGTCAATTTATTATTTGCCCCCTTTCTCCGTTCGCAACTGGGAAAAAAAATACCTTTTATTTCTGGATTGGGAGATCAAGAATTGGAGTGCTCGCTTCTTCTTATTCGGTGGCTGGGGCAAGGTGAGGTTGGGAAGCTTTTCGAGAATATTTAACAGTTAATTTGACTAATTTAGTCTCTCCCCCCCCCCATCTCTCTCTTTCTCTCTGTTTCACACACACACACACAAATAGAAAAAATGTATATAAATCCTGCGGTGATGTTTCAGACTCAGGACATGCTGGTCATTTTGTGGCAGTTTCAACCAGCAAGTCTGGCACAGCCTCATCCCTGGGTCACTTCGTAGCAGAAACCCTGCATTTAGGGCTTCTCGAAGCGGCTGGCCAGCGACGAACAAAGAGATTTAGATTATTTGTTCCGCTAACCTATTCCTCACCCTGTTCGGCCCGGCTGCTATTACAGAGCTGTCCGAAGATTGAATATTTGATCCAGTGCATAATTGCCCACCTCCCTCCGCATCTCATCTTCCTCTTTCGATCCCGGATTCTTTTGAATAAGTTTCATTAGTTGGAATTTATTTTAACTGTGCAATGATCCTGTTCCAAGTAGTGGGTTTGTGATTAAAGTGGTACAACGAGGAAAGATAAAGGCTGTAAAGAGCCTTAGCCAGACTTCCCTTATGTTATTACATTATGTTTTCATCGACACATTTTGTGGTGGAAATCAATGTTGATTGCAGAGTTTGGACACCCAATGTCACTGTACCAATGTAACCTAGCAGTCAGCTTGTGGGAATAGTTTTTGAATTTGCATATCCAATTGAGTAGTGAAAACAAAAGTCCTGTTGTTTGATTGGATCTTTCGAATCTCAAAAGGAAGTTCTTTGCTGCCAGGTGAAGCTGTTGCAGGGCTGTTGGTGTTGAACCAGCTGATCAGTCGTTTATGTTCTGTTTTCAGTTTCTTATTTGGCATGTTTATAGGCTGCACATTGCCAAGCAACAGCTTTTTTAAAAAGCTGATGTCAAGTAATTTCTAATCATGCTGTATAAATCTTGCTGTAATATTGTGCTAATCTACCAATGTCTTGATGCAATGATATTTAAAGAAATTGGCCAACAGTTATATTTTATGGTCAAAACTTCTCACTATGGCCTGTTATTTGATGAATGTACTGTGTGGAAAGGTCTGTTGGTTCTTCAAATACAAAATCTGGTGAACCACCCTTTTTGTATTTAGTGAAGGAGACTTGTCTTTCGCCTGGTCTGTCATTGTGAGCCCCATGTCATGCCAATGGCCTTGACTCTTTTTAAAAAAAGCTGTTATTGTTTATCCTCAATGGCCTAGCAAGCCAATCAATTGTCTTACACGTGGGCATCAAAGGATTGGTTAAGTGTTAGTCTTGACAGCAATGCTCATAACATGAAAATGAATCCGGAAATCCTTGGTCTGGAGATTTGTATTTTCCTGTGCATAGTGGTAGAGGGTGACATTTTATACCCAGAAGTGGTTTAATACACAACTGAACGTTTCTTTTTCCCATCACTAGATCACCCGTGGTTTTGTTTTCATCTGTTAACTACCAGCAGTAAATCACTAGTGTTTCCAATTGAATAATTTATATGCAAAGCTTGTTAAGGTAAAGAGCGACAGTTTATTCAGAATATTTTTGTTTAAGTCTGGTTTAAATAATTGAAGTAAGTAAAGTGAAAGAAAATTTGTCAGTGGTATATGAGATGTATTAAGAAGTTAGATCTTATTTGGGGTTGCCCTGTGAAACTGTCAAGAGAAAGTATTGTTTGTAACCTGATTATGACATTCTGTTGATTTGCTTGACTATTTCTTCAGTTATTGTTTCAGCGTGACGCACATCTACGTTCATTTTGTCTTTTCATTCGGAAAATGAACTAGTAAGTGTTGGTCAGGCTGCAGCTGGAGTACTGTGTGCTGTTCTGGTCACCTCACTACGTGAAGGATGTGAAAGCACTAGAGGGGGTACAGAGGACATTCATCAGGATGTTGCCTGGGATGGAGAAATTGAATTATAAGAAGAGACTAGACAGGCTTGGCTTATTTTCTCTAGAGCAGAGAAGAGTCGGAGGGGACATCATTGAGGTGTACATGGTTATGAAGGGTATGCACAGGGTGAATAGAGAGCAGCTGTTGCCCTCGGTTGCGGGGTCAGACATGGGAGGGCATAGTTTTAGGGTAAGGGGCAGGAGTTTCAGAGGGGATTTGGGTAAAAATATTTTCACTTAATTGGTGGTGGGAATCTGGAAGGCACTGCCTGTGAAGGTAGTGGAAACCGGAAACCTCTATAACCTTCAAAAAATATTTGGATCAGCACTTGAGGTATCGTAACATTCAAGGGGACAAATACAGGAAATTGGGATGAGCGTGTTTTTCGTGGTAGTTATTGTTGGTGCAGACTCGAAGGGCCAAAGGGTCTTTTCTGCACTATATTAATCTATGAATCTATAACGATTTCTGCCAGGTTTTGAGTTAACCTGCCTTTTATTCTGTATACTAATGACTGTGGGGAAGCATTTGCATGCAAATACCTTCCAAACTATTAGATTTTATTGTCATTTGTACTCAAGTACAAGGATACAGGAGTACAGTATAATGTGTACAATGTCTGAATCACTTGATTATATTGTGGCCTTGTAATTTGCACACAGTTATGTACCCAATATAATTGGAAATTGTATTTTTTTAAATTCATTTATGGGATGAGGGCGTTGCTGGCTACGTATTTATTGCCCATACCTCATTGCCCAGAGGGCAGTTAAGAGTCAGCCACGTTGCTGTGTCTGGAGTCACATATAGGCCAGACCAGGTAAGGATGGTGTAACAAGATGTGGAGCTGGATGAACACAGCAGGCCAGGCAGCATTAGAGAAGCAGGAAAGCTGACTTTCTGAAGAAGGGTCCAGACCCGAAACGTCAGCTTTCCTGTTCCTCTGATGCTGCTTGGCCTGCTGTGTTTATCCAGCTCCGCACCTTGTTATCTCAGAGTCCAGCATCAGCTGTTCCTACTATCTCCAGGTAAGGATGGCAGGTTCCTTCCCTAAAGGACATTAGTGAACCAGATGGGTTTTTCCCAACAATCGGCAATGGATTCACGGTTGTCATTAGATTCTTAATTCCAGATATTTATTTAATTCACATTCCACCATCTGCCATGGTAGCATTTGACGTGGGTCTCCAGAACATTGTCTGGGTTTCTGGATTAAAAGTCCAGCAATAATACCACTAGGCCATTGCCTCCCCCACACATCTTGTGTTGTAATTTGAAAATGTTTGACGGTAGTGGGGGATGTTGATTCTGTTGTATTCATGGGGTTTCAGAAATCCATCCTTGATCACTTTTCAAAAAAAAAGGGTAACATTTAAACCCAGCTGTATGGTACTTGATGCAGTTTTATAAAATAAGCTTTCTGTTATCCTCCAATACCTTTCATTTCCTGCTGAGTCGGTTTTTACTTGCAATAATATGTGGAGGAAACTAGGACCACAGCAGGGCTGTTTTGTACCGGAGTTATCAGTAGGCCTCAGTTCAAGCCTGTTCAGCTTGTTTGAGAGAAACAGAGAAAGGTAAGGAAATTACCAAGAAGTGTTAGTAGTTGCTGAGAGAACAAAAAGAAACGAAAATAAATTGAATATCTTGATACTTTAAACAAAGCAACAGCAGTTAACCAACTGAGAGATTTTATCTCTCTGGAAGGAATATTGACAAGCCAGGAAAGCTAGTCTGACCCTGCAGAGGAAGTTACAACATAGATTAGCAGTAATGTAAAGCTGTTCGTTCAGTTGGGTCAACTGTAATGAAACGGTTGGAAAAAGACCAACTCATTTCATTTTAGAAGACATTAAGTACTGAGGACATTAAAAGTAATTTGGGGAAATTATTAATCGTGGATTAAATTTTAGTAGATTTGCGATACCTTGAACTACTTTTGAGAAACCAGGGATTATGCTTGTGTGAACATAGGATAGGATACTTTACTTTCCTTCTCTTCTTTTCCATTCCTTTTTTTAATGTTTTCTTGAAGAAAACATCTCCACAAGTTGATTTGCAATGATTGTGAAGAATGCAGCTTGAAATCTATTGTTATCTCCTTTTTACTCTGTACGGCATAATTCTGACCCATCTCAAGTGGAGAAATCCTGGTGGGGTCAAGGCCTAAGATAGACTGAGACAACACAGTGTGGAGCTGGAGGAACACAGCAGGCCATTTCTGAAAATGGGTCCTGACCCGAAGCATCAACTTTCTTGCTCCTGTGATGCTGCCTGGCCTGCTGTGTTCCTCCAGCTCTACACTGTGTTGTCTCTGACTCCAGCATCTGCAGTTCTTGCTATGCCTAAGATAGTCTGCTATCTTCAGTTTGATCCTGATTCCGTCCATTGATACATTTTAAAGTTAGTATTTTCTCCTCTTCCACATCTCTTTCAAATAAATCTCCTGCCAGAATCTTCATGCTTATAAACAAGGCATGCAGCCTCTGGCAAAAGAAATATCTGATTGAGATATAAATGACACTTCCTACAGTCATAAGTGCTAAAGCAACATTGTTTTTTTCTCATGGACAAGAACAAAGTTGCTGGAAAAGCTCAGCAGGTCCGGCAGCATCTGTGAAGGATAAAAAGAGTCAATGTTTCGGGTCCGGTGACCCTTCCTCAGAACTGTTGTGAGAAGGGGTCGCCAGACCCGAAACGTTAACTCTTTATTTCCTTCACAGATGCTGTCAGACCGGCTGAGCTTTTCCAGCAACTTTGTTTTTGTTCCTGGTTTACAGCAACCACGGTTCTTTTGGTTGTTTTATTTTCTCTTTGTTGTTCCTGAAACTGGAGAGCTGTAGTTTAGTGCCGGTGTCATGGGATAGAGATATTGAACATCACTTAGAAGAGGGGGAGTGAAAAAATTCATTTTATGTCGGCCAACAGTTGGACTTTGCAGAAACAAGGATTTTTTTTTCAATTACTGGTATCACTACTGTACAAATTGAAAAGTGCATAAAAGCACAGACTATTCCTTGGTATGGATTGATTGGGATTTTGAGTGAATACTGTCTTTCAATGTTCAGCTTCTTGGCACAGGCTTATCAAGATTTTTGCATTTTTAATTTTGTTTAGTTTTGTATGGCTGACAACACATTTTGTTGGACACAGTGGAGGCATGTGATCTTCACTGTGGGAGTAACCAATCATTTATTGCATCACAAGCTTTCAGTTTGTATGCTATCATTCTATAACACTGGAAGTGTTAATAATCCTTAACTTTGGAAGCCTATGAAAAATCAGTAACTATTACTTCTTGGAGATTAATGTTAGAAGTACATTATAAAATGTTACAGGGAAAGGTGACATCTCTGTTGAATTTACAACTAAATCTGACCAGCAAATTGCAACCCATGAATGTTAAAGATGTGCACTACACACTGTATGTTTCTTCCTTTATGATTCATGTCTGATCCCTTCAAGGGGCATTTAAACAGTCCTTGGATAAGCATATGGATGATGATGGGATAGTGTAGGGGGATGGGCTTAGATTAGTTCACAGGTCGGCGCAACATCGAGCGCCGAAGGGCCTGTTCTGCGCTGTATTGTTCTATGTTCTAAGTCTTGTAGAATGTGTCAAGATTACATTTAAAAAATTTTTTTTCTGTATGTTTGATTATGGACTAAAATCGGAAAAGGACTGTTTTAATGACCAAGGATTGTGGAAAGAATTGCTGCATTTTTAAAAACAAGCCACCAGTACTTATTGTAAGTGCTGTACAGATTGTTGTTTGTTCCACAAGTGGGAGATGTTACAACAGATGAACCGGAGCCATCTGGGTGTATGTGAAGGGAGGTTCAGCCAGTAACAAGTACCTGATTAGTCTGGAATGGCGACCACTTGTTGATGACAAAGGTCTTCTGCCTGCGAACAGCTATGTGCTTGGCTCCCAGCTAGCAGAACAGCTTGTGGCTGTGAATAAGTGGCCAGAAACCTGTGGACCTCTAGAAAAGGAAGGTCTGTCCTTTCTCTGGAGAAAAAGTCAGTTTGTCTTCCCTTGTGAATTTATGTAAGTTGTTGCTTTTAACCAGTAAGGCAGAGACTTTGAGTTGTGAACTAGTTGTTCCCTGCTTCCTGCAAGCAATACCTGGAGAAGAGAAATCCACAGCCAGTCCTGGTGAGCAAAAGGACCATTTCAGCGAATGCTGAGAACAGGGACCATTGAACTGCCTCCCAGTTTTACAGCCCACTCATAACACCGTTTTTTTTTGTATGTGTGAAGCGGGGGGAGTTAGTAGGAGGGGTAGGTTTAGAGTTTTCATTACTTGAGTTATATGTCAGCAGTTCATTAATTATTTACTTGTACCTAGATTGTTTTTATTTGCCCATTGATTACCCTTTTATTGTCCAGGGCCAGTTAAGGAGAGTCAGCACATAGGCCAGACCAGGTAAGGATGGCGATTTTCCTTCCCTAAAGGATGTTAGTGAACCAGATGGGTTTCTTCGACTGTCGGTACATGTTTTGTAAATGGTGGACAGGAATAAAGAAGAAAGAAAGTGAATTAATTGCTGCAGAATTCCTGTCCTTTGAACTGCTCTTGTAGCCGTAGTACTTATATGACTAATCAGGTTTAATTTCTGGTTAATTTAGTAGTGGGGATTCAGTGATGGTTTTGGCATTGAATGTCCAGGGGCAAATGGTTAGACTTCCTCTTATTGGAGACTGTTGTTGCCTGGCATTTGTGTGATGCAAATGTTACTTGCCACTGGTCACTTCTTGTCCAGATCTTGTTCCATTTGAACATGGACTGCTCTAGTATCTGAGGGGCTGCGAATTGAGTTGCACCCTGTGCTGCACATTGTGCAATCATCAGCGAACATATGCACTTCTGACCTTATGATGAAAGTAAAAGCACCATTGAAGCAGCTGAAGATGCTTCGGCCGAGGGCACCTGCAGAGATGCTGAGGAACTGAGATGACTGATCTCCAACAGCCACCACCATTTTGCAATGCGCTGGGTATGACTGTAACCAGCAGAGAGTTTATTTGCTGCCTAAGTCCCATTGATTCCAGTTTTGCTAGGACTCGTCGATGTCACACATGGTCAAATGCGGCCTTGATAACAAGGGCTGTCACTGTCACACAGCAGAATCTTACCTTACAAGCTGCTTCGTCACTTATCTGTGCAGCAACCCTCCTGATTTTGGCACAGGCCCTCAGTTGTTGGTAAAGAGCACTTTGCATGGCCAATTTTATTGAATTCAGATTTCACCATCTGCCGTGGGTTTTTGAATCCATGTTCCGAGAACATGAGCCTGGAACTTTAATTTTAAAATTCAGTGTTACTATCACTACACCACTGCCTCCCCTTAAATAATTTAGGGACAGTGGAGGATTGAGAGGTTTTGATGTTGAGATCATGCTGGATGTGTCATTAGCATACATATGGCAATTTCTTTTCAGACATAACACTAATGGGCAGCATGTAAATGAAATCAGGACAGGCCAATGACAGACTACTGGGGACTAAACTTCATTGTTTTAAAGTCTTCTCATGCCCTTGATCCTTTTGATCTCTGTAACCCTTTCCAGCCTCAACACATTGACATGTGGTTGTGCCATCAGCTGTCGAGACCATACACAAAAGGAATGCTCTGTCTAAAGCTCTCTATTTGTCTACCTCCTTTTATCTTTTAAGATGCACCTGAAAACCTAATAATCTTGTAAAAGTCAGTACTGTGTGGAAAAAAAAACTTGCACCTGTGTAATACAACTAAAATACTTTTTAACATCATAATGAACATGAATATTTGAATACGTGGTCAATATGAGTGTCAAATTTGTTGGCTGATCAAGACAAATTTTTAATATTTCTGGTGAATTGTGCAGTGACTATGTTCTGGTCATACCAAACTCCATTATATTGTAAAGTGAACAATTTCGTAGAATATGAAGTTCTTCTTCATTGTGCCTTTGTGTTTCCTCTAGGGTGTCTAAGACGTACAGTTGGAAAAACAAAAGACAAAATATCTTGAACCATGGTTTACGAGTAACATATTCTCCTGTTCTGGAAGCTACCGAACAAACTGCAACTGCTTTGTACGCTTGTAGTTTTAAAAATATTTATATATTAGGATATTTTTAGCATTTGTTCCCCTGTTCTTATCTCATAATGCTGAGATTTCTCTTGTAAGGTTTTTCCTGAATAGGATATAATTTCTCCTCCTTGTTAGGTTAGGTTGGTGATAGGCTGATGGGAGTAGGCTATTTAGCTTGTTGAGGCTACTTTGCAGTTCAGTACAATCATTACTTCTCATCCGGTTCAATGTGCTTCTCACTGTTACACTTTCACGGTATCCCATTGTGCTGTTGGTATTTAGAAATTTGTCAGTCTGTAAACATATTCAATGACCGACCTCCCAATTGTTCTTCACAACCCTCCGAGGAAAAAGGAAATTCTCATCTCAATCTTAAGTGGCTTTCCCTAATTTTGAAATTTTGCCCCTTGGTTCTAGACTCCCCAACCAAGAGAAACCTCTTATCTGCATCTATCTTTGTCAATACCTTCAATTGTTTTGTAGGTGTCAATGGGAATGCCTCTTATTCTTTGAAATTCTAGAGAATACAGCTTCAGTATTTCTCATAGCCCTCCTCATTGCACAATCCTGCCATCTTGAGAACAAGTCTGGTAAACCTTTATGGCACTCCCTCTATGGTGAATAATTCTTTTTTTAAAAAATGGGGGGCCAAAACTGCATACAGAATTCCATGTGCAGTCTGGCCAAGGTTCTCAAATGCTCTAATGATAAAAGCTAACATACTATCAGGCTATCTAATTGTTAGCCTTCAGTGACATATTGACGAGGACATCTAGTTCCCTTTGTACAGTTACATTTTCTCATCTCTTTAACCATGTAAGAAATACTGCGTGCATCTCCTACCAAGGCGGATAATCTTACGTTTTTCAACATTTCATTTGGCATGTTCTTGCTTATTCACCAAGTCTGTCAAAATCCTCTTGAGCGCACTTGGCAGCTTCCTCACACATATCCACCTAGCAATGTGTCCTCTATGAACTTAGAAATACAACATTTGGCCCTCATGCCCAAAACAGTGATACTAAGCTGTTTGTGAACAGCTTAGGCCCAAGTATTGATCCTTAAGGTACCTCCGTGGGTCATAGCCTGCCAGTGTGAAACTGACCTCATCCGTTCCTGGTTTTTCTTTTGCCTGTTAGACGATCCTTAATCCATGGCAGTATACTACTTCCTACCTCGTGCTGTAATTTGCCATCTGGCCTTCTGTGAGGTCTTCATCATTAACCTTCTGAAAATGAAACTGTACTGCATCTGCTGACTGCCCTTTAAGTAATATCATTCTTTAAAAAACTCCCAACAGGTTTTTTGAAAATGATGCCCCATTCACAAATCCATGCTGACAATTTCCAGCACAGAAGCATAGAAAATAGGAATAGGAGTAGGCCATGTAGCCCATCATGCCTTTTAATGTGATCACGGCTGATTCACTATCTCAATGCCATACTCTCATCTCTTCCTATGACCCTGACATTTCTTTCTTGATAGAAATCTGTCTGAAGCTTTCTTAATTGTATTTAGTGACTTGGCCTCCACAGCCTTCTGTGGTAGAGGGTTCCACAGGTTCACAACCCTCTGAGTGAAGAAATTTCTCCTTATCTCAGTATGAAATTACCTACTTGTGTATTCTGAGGCCACAACTCCTTGTTCTGGATGTCCTGGCCAAGGAAACGTCAGCTACAGAAGATTTTATAGTCTCTGTTTTCATAATGTTTGCTAGCTTACATTTATATCCTATTTTCATTTTATATGTTTCTTGTTCCTGTTTTGCAGTATTTTAAAATCTTCCCAAGGCTCGGATTTGCTAATACTTCTGGCAACTTTGTTGGCTTTTTCTTCTTACTCTTTTACAATTCTTAACCCCCTTTGTTAGCCATGATTGACTCAGTTTTTGTTTATTTAATCTTGAAGGAATGGATAACTGTTGTAAACTGTGTAATGGTTTTTTTTAAAGATAATCCATTGACTATGCGCTTTCATACCTTTTTAATATGCTGTCCCAATCCACCTCTGCTAGTTTGCCTATCGTATCTTCATAATATTCTTTGTTTAAATTTAACACCCTGGCCTCCGATTGAGCTACCTCATTTTTAAGCATGATGTAAATTCTATCATGTTATGGTCACTCTTGTATAACATTACGGTATTAGGGAATATACAAGGATTTTTTTTTCATCCTGACGCTGGCAGTAAATTATTGTTTCTCTTGAATTGGTCTTTTTAAAAAATGGATAAATAATTTCTATGCATTATAAATTGACCTTTATAAACTCTTAAAATGTTTAAAGATGTTGCTAAAGCTAATGAATTAAACAAATGTGTAGCATGTTTGCTGCCATTTCTGAATAATGGCTCCATTACATTGCTAAACTGTCTTGCTATCTTTCATACCTGTTACTACCACTCCTTTCTGCAATCTTAGCCCACTATTCCTTAGCTCTAATTTATTCTTGTGTTGTTTGGTTATGGACAATCAAGACCTAGCTTATATACGTACTGGAGTCATGTCTGCAATTGCAGAAACACTTGTCTATACCCCTTGCTGTTGAATCTCCTACAACAATTGTTCTTGGTTTCTTTCTGCTTCACCCATGTGCAACTGATCTTTGGCTGCATTTCCCCAGAGGAACCATTACTGTCATCATTTTTTGACTCAAAATATCTGTTCTTAAGCGAGATGCAGTCTACAGTTTTCCTGTATACCTGTCTGCCACCCTTCTTCTGACTGGTCCCTCATTCCCCCTCTGACTACATTTCCTTGAGCTGTATTGTGACCATGTCAAAAAGTGTTCCAGCCACATTACTTTCAGCTTCAAATCTCTCAACTCTCTTTCTATGCTAAGAAGAGCCATCTCAGTTTCTCTAGTCACCTTATGTAACTAAAAGTCGTCATTCCTGGTATAATTTTGACAAATCTTCATACTCCTCAAAGGACTTGTCCACTTTCTGAACTGTAGTGCCCAGAAATGGACATTGTCCCTTAACTTATGCATAATACAGTGACAGTGTAAGTGTTTTATCCTAAACTTCCTTGCTTTTTGACTTTGACTTTGTCTTTATTTAATAAGCCAAGAATCCCAGATGATTTTGTAGTGATTTAACATGGCAAACTTATCGTACTTGAAAAGACTCTGCAGCTGAAGAGAAAATTCCAAATCACTTACCCATAAAATAGATTCCTCTAAAAGGCAAGTATCAAGTCCAGTTAATTCTTTTATTAACTTTTTTTTTGAGATTGTAAATTAGATGCTGTTGGCACTTGAGTAACTGCTGTTATTGTGATAAATGTAAGTGACAAGGTAACTTGACATAGATTCTTTGAATGTGAAATGGTGTTTAATCACTCAGTGTCATGGCACCATTGATTGAAATGTTTTAAGCAATTATATGTAAGGAATCAAAACAATGACCTCCTTCATTGGAATAGCATGTTACTCAATGTACATATTTACTTAAACATCAGAAAAGCCTGAAAACTAATCTTAAGTATATATATTTACTACAAGTAGGGAACCCGGTTAGTCAATTGCTGTCCTGCAGATAAGGTTGATTTTTGTATAAAGCTGCTGAGTCGAGGCAAGGACATGTTATTTCACTACAAGTAGAAATAACAAAATGAAAATTATTTCTGCCAATGGTTATCTCTCTCCTGACAACTGTCTTTGATATTTTGCACTTAAAAGCCACTGACTACGTTCTATGTTTCTAAGCAGGATTACTCTCTCATTCTGCTGTTTCACCTTCAAAAACAAATCCTGGCATCTATTATGTCCTTGCACTGTAGAATTTGCTGCTAGAACTACTTATTAGCTCCTTCCTTGTCTTTTAATTTTTAAAGAGAAAAAGATCACCCTCCCAATCATTTCCCTGCTGCCAATTCTCTTCCCACTCACTCACTGACCAACTTTCTTATTGTCCAGCATGTGTCCAAATGTAGGCCATTTAAAACTACGGTGCTTACCACCTAAGTAAGTTATCCTTTTAACCAAGGAAGGTTCTTGAAGGAAAATTCAAATGGGAGGGGTTAAAATAGTTTAGTTTATACGGAAGGTGTGTCTCCTGCCTAATTACTTTTAACGCTGAAATGTCATGACTCACTAGGGCAGTGTGCTGGAAATTGAGCCCCATTTCCCTTCGAGTTGTCACAATTGTGAAGATTTGATTAAATGACTGAGTTGCACAATTTTACCTAATTGCTTAATTTGGGTTAAAAGAATATGCATTCTGGGTTTTTATAATTATCAAAAAACTATTTATTGCAATCAAAATATTTTTAACGAATGAAAAGAAAGAAATATGAATTGATAACTTAAACTTTATAGTTTAAACTCTACCCCCTTTTAAAGGCTTCCAAGTAGAAAGAACTCAATTGACATACCAGTAGATAGATGAGACAATTATTGTGGATGAGGGAAGAAGAAACAAAACAAGAGAAGCACAGTTCTGACACCAGTTCAGATTACAAACTTTAAATTGCTACCTTTTGATTTTCTTCTTGCCTCCTTCTGATTCTTTGCAAATGACATGAGATTACGGACATGCCGATTCTCAGCCATTAATTCATTGACAATTCACCTTTTCAGTGCCCCTGAAGGTGGACTTTCCTCTTTTCTTTCCCTTTGAAGATAGGATGTGCAGGGAGAACAATTTACAGAGAAAGGGGAGGGATGGTAACTAGCTACAGTGGATTTTAGTTTAGTTCTGCTTATGGCAAGGATAGAGAGAAAGAAAGAGACAGACAGACAGACGCAGTTGCATATTTTCTATTCTCAGGCTGGATATTCCTGCTGTGTTATCTACATTCAAGACTGTAGCTGCCCACTCAGTAACTAGTCAAGTTGTTATTATGCTGAACCCACAACAACGGGTCCTGAATGAAAAGCCAATGCAAAGACTGTTTCTGGACAAAATTTCCTTGAACACACACAGGCAGTGCCATTTTGTTTGAATTCTCTGTCAATGCTTAAATAAGGCTGGAGTGTATTGTATCTACGATATGTGCCAGTAACTTTTTTTTAATAAATCTGCAGACATCATTTTTACACTGTTTTCTTTGTTTAAGACAGTATGGTCTCTCTTTTTTAATCAAAAATCCGAGCAAAGAGACTTGTCATTCCTGCCCCTTGCCTTTCTGCCTTTCCACCTTTTTTTTAAGTCATCTGCAAGCTTGGCTATAGTATATTCACTTTCCTCATCCAAGTCAATAATAGATGATCAATAATCTTGGCTGTCCTAACTCTGAAGACGAGCGGATGAAGGTTTAACCTGAGGGTCAGTCGCATCGGTGAGGGAAGACGTTGAGAAGGAGTGTACTTAATAGTAACCTCAGCTGGTGTGGGAATTGAACCCACGCCATTTGAATTATTCTGCAACACAAACCAACCATCCACCCAACTCCGCAAACTATCCCCTTTAGGAGTAAAAGGCCATTTTCATTGTTGAAATATGAGCATTATTTAATTTGATGTGCTGAAAATAACTGGAGTAAGATTTTAGTGGCATTTAAGATGATAAAATGACCATACTTGTTCCTGTTGACCAAAAGTACTGACATTTCTGCAATCATGATTCTGCTCTCCTTTAAAGAACTGTCAGGGCAGAAGTCCTGCGAATGTTAGTTATTTACAAGGCTTTTCCCCTATGGAAATGTTTGAAAGCTATTGCAGTCCTGAATGATTTGCTTTAATGTAATGCAAGCCAATCTCTCACCGAAAATGTTTAAAAATGTCTATTGCATTGTTTCCCAGAATAAGCTCAGATGGACTTCCAGCTGCGGCATCAGTTTGTTGTTTTTTTCAATTCCAGAGCTAATTATATCCTTACGCATGTTGGGTGTTACGAGTTCAGGATGGATGGTCCTTGAAGCACACAGAACTAAATTTCAGAATTGTTACTGTATTCTCCCCAGGAGAGATGGACTGTAATGCAGAAGTTTACAAGGCTTTTGTTTTTAAGAGGGCCCATTTATCTTTTGTACTGTCCACCTTGATGTTATTTGGTTGTGAGACAATTGCCTGTAGTAGATCTGTTTGGGGATTCTCTAGCCATCCATGTGGGAGACATGGCCTGTTCATCAAAACTGAAATTTCTGGAGGGTGATGTCCCAGCTCAATGGAGATCCCTCCTGTTTGTGACTTTGTTCTGCTATCAAATTCTCACAATTGACCTCTGATGTTTCTGGTGAAATATTCCAAAACTTTGTAGTGCGTTTTGTGAACCGAAGATTCTGCACCATGATGGATTGGCAATGCCAGTGGCCTGTTACAGTTTGATTTCAGCCTTCCATTAAATTTATTGCTGCTTTCGGACACCATCTTATAGAGTCAGCCGTAAGAAGAACTTACTTTTTGTATGTGTCCACTGATGTTTTTTGTCAATAGCGACATCTCTAAAGAGCATAGTACCAGAGTATCTATAAATGAGATTGGTGCCACAGCCTATTGCTTCAAAGCATTGCATGGTGCTGGCTGGATCACAATCTTGGTCTTCACACTCTGATTTGGAGACCAAAATTTTTGGGAGTACTTGCAATTTCTTTTGTCATAGTTTGGATATCTCCTGAGTGAGCAGCTAGAACACTGACTTGTGTATGGAGCTCAATGATTACTGGCTGTGTAACTTTGGTGGAATCAGGTGGTCATCAGCAGGGGCACCTAGTCTCAACATTCTCTTTGTCAAAATGAGCAGTTGTCTGAGAAAGGAAAAGTTGGCTGCACTCCTACTAAGGAGGTTCTAAAGGTAATCAAAACAAGTAAAACATGGCAAAGCCTTCGGTGTTGACGGTGTTGCAGTAGAGATTTGCAAGTGTAAAAGTATAGCCGTCTTTAAGAATATCTGGGATAAGGGCAAGTTCTGATGTAGTCAGCATCTGAATTCGTGACTACTGAGGAACAATTTCCAGTTTCAGGAATGTTTATTACAAAGATCCTACTGAACAGTTTACAAGTCCATCATCTAGAACATGATTTCCTGTGATCCTAGTGCCATTTAAGGCTAGCCATGTGACAGACAGATATGTTTTTTCCAGCAAGGCGGGCAAAAGTGAGCAACGTCGTGATCTCTGTTTGCTGCTCATAGATCTAACTAAAGCTTTTGACATTGTAAGACTGCCTGCTTTATGGTACGTACTTTCCAGGCCAGAATGTCTGAATAAATTTGTCGAAGCTCTGCATATACTGAATGTGGCTTGGATCGTAGTGAGATGTCCAACCGTTACCATGTAGGCAATTTCAGAAAGCTCATGGCTCCCCCACTCTTCAGTCTCCTCTTTGTTACAGTGTTTAAGGAAGCCACCAGAGTCATGCTTGCAGACATCAACAGTGACAGAATACTGTTCAGACGTTTGCTCCCCGTTAAAATATATTGCCTGTTGATTTTTAGACTGAATATTTGTCTAATATTTCTATATCAAATTCATATTCCAAAGCTGAGTTGATAGTGGCAGTATTTATTTGATTCTTGAATTTTCCGGTACTAACCTGTGATGTGGTGGAAAATTCATATTTTGGGTCTAAGAGAATTCAAGATTTACGTACTAGTGTGGTGATTATGCTAATCCTCATTAGGTATAAAATTCAACAATGTAATTATGGTCTAAAAGACTATGTTGGAATTTTCAAAATTTTTTACTGAGCATTTTTAGAGTTACATTGTCTGTGCCGCATTTATTCTGTATCATTTGGCCCTCAATTGTTTATAGCTCTGTAGATCAGTGCGGTTGATTTTATGCCCCTGCTGTATACCCATAGCTCTGCATGTTTATTTCCTGCAAGGGCCCATTCAAGTTCGGCACTGTGACTCCTCGGATACTAAAGCAGTCCATGTTCAAATACAACAAGACTTGGACAATATCCAAGCTTGGACTGATAAATGGCAAGTAAGATTCACATCTCTCAAATGCTGGACAATAGCCATCTCCAATCGAGACAATCTAATCACCATCCCTCGACATTCAATGGTGTTACCATCAAAGAAATCACCACTATCAACATCCTGGGGGTTACCATTGACGAGAAACTCGACTGGCCATGTAAATACAATGGCTACAAGAGCAGGATGTGGAGGTGCCAATGTTGGACTGGGGTGGACAAAGTTGAAAGTCACACAACACCAGGTTGTAGTCCAAAAGGTTTATTTGAAATCACAAGCTTTCGGAACATAGCCCCTTCATCAGATGAAGTGATAGAGAAGCACACAGAACACAGAATTTTTGGGCAGAAAGATCAAAGGCAGAGAGATCAATAGATCATACAAATGGTATGGACGGAGTGTCGAATAATAAACTCCTGCAGGTGATCTGAAGTGTTACGCATGCAAGTTCAAGTGTCAACAGCTGAATAACGAGCGAAGGGATGACCCATAATCCGATTAAATGAGGCAGGGAGATAATTACAAAAAATTAAAAACAGGGTGGTGCTGGAGGCAAATCAAATAACTGGAATAACATGATTGGTATAAGAGTCGCATGCCGAATGTCTAACCAAAGTAATAAGTACAGTCGGTTTTGCTGTAGCACGTGTTCCGGCACCGTGAATTAGCTGTAATGTGCCTGATGAATAGGGGAACACTTTCTAAAATGCAAACTTGAGTTGGCAATAATGCGATTCTATCACCGCGGAGGAGTACACGTCGACATCACATGATCGTTTCACGGGCTTTATCCAAAGCATGCACAATGTTAGTGCTGAAAGAGTCTCTGCGCTGGCATCATGTGATTTTTCGCAGACTTTGTCGTGAAGTGCTTTCTGTGAAAGGCACAGTACTCTGATTTTTGGGTTTTTGTTTTGCAAATTCTGCCATGTGACCCACAAAAATGCAAGGACAAAGTGACAAGAATGTCAGCAAGAAGCGTCCTGGTGATGAAATTGCGGGTGGTGAACGTAAAAGAGAAAGGCTATAACACTGGAAGAGAAACTACATGTTATAAAGCATTTTGAACGTAATGAGAAAGCATGTGATGTAGTTTGCGTAACAGGAGTAAAGGAGTCTATCTTACGCACCATTAGAGACAATGCAGAAAAGATTAAAGCAAGCTGTGTTGCTGGAACAAGTCTGAGTGCTAGTATATCTGCGATGTCACGGACAAAGGAACTTGAGCTGGCGTGGCTTCTAAGTGTGTGGATAGGGGATCAAACAAAAAAGCGAGCTGGGACCACCTTTCTCACCATAACAGAGAAAGCCTTATCAATTTATGAAGATCTAACAAAAACAGCAGAAAATCCTGCAGATGTGCCTGCCTTTAGTGCTAGCAGTGGCTGGTTTGCCGTTTTTAAGAAGGACAGTGCTTTTCATAATGTAAAGTTATGTGGCGAAGCTGCCAGTGCAGATGAGGAGCATGCGATGGCATTTCGCCCTAACCCTACAACCACAACTGCACCTGAAGGCAGTGGTGATGATGATGATGACGACGATGACCCTTAGCCCCTGCATTAACAACAGAGCAACCTCGAAACCTCCTCCCCCATCAAGTCATTTTGACCTTTTTTCAAGATAAAGTGTTTACTTTTATTTCATTATTAGATATGAAATAAACTTTTTATTCAAACCGTGCTACCCTTTGTGTTAGGCTTTTGAGTGATTTTTGCGCGATTTTGAGTGGTTCTTTTGGTGGCCTAACCTTGCTTTTCCCATAAGTCCTGTTATTTCTATGGCACAATTTTCTATAATGTAACTATTGCGTTATGGCAGAATTGACAGTAATCCAAAACTGTACAAACTAATTTAAGGTAGAGAAATCTTGGCACTTTATCCAGGCGATGATGACAAAACAGGACAGTAAAGAAGATTTTACAGATACAGAACAGTGTGGCAAGGTCACATGTAGGGCGACATGAGTGCGGAACTTAGCTATCAGTTTCTGCTCAGTGATTCTGCATTGTTGTATATCTCAAAAGCTGCCTTGGAGGCCACTTAACCGAAGATTGGAAACTGAATGTCCTTGACCACAGAAGTGTGCCCTGAATGGGAGGGAACATTCCTGTTTGGCGATTGTTGTGTGGAGTCCATTCACCTGTTGTCGTCCTGTCTGCATGACCTCGTCAATATTACCATGCCTTGGGGCAACTTTGCCTGCAGAGTATGAAATAGACAACACTGGTCGAGTCACCTGAGTATCTGCCATTTACGTGGTGGGTGGTGTTCCCGTGTGTGATGGTAGTATCCATGTCGATGATCTGATATGTCTTGCAGAGGTTGCTGTGGCAGGGTTGTGTGAAATTGTGGTCAGTGTTGCCCTGAAGGCTATGTAGTTTGCTGCAAATGATGGTCTCTTTCAGGTTTGGGGTTGTTTGAAGGTGAGAAGTGGAGGTGTAGGGATGATCTTTATCGATGACATGTTGAAGCTGTGAAGGACATGGCGTAGTCTTTCTGCTCTGGGGAAGTACTGGACTACAAAGGGTACTCTATTAGTTGTATTCTATGTCTGTCTTCTGAAGAGGTCATTGCGGTTTTTCGCTGTGGCACATCAGAACTGACAATCAATGAGTTGAGCATCGCATCCCGTTCTTAGGAGGGCATTGTTCAAAATCTTCAGGTGTCCGTCATGTTCCTCCTTATCTGAGCAGATCCTGTGTATGCACGGGGCTTGTCCGTAGGGGATGGCTTCTTTAATATGTTTTAGGGTGGAAGCTAGAGAAGTACAGCATCGTGAGGATATCCATGGGCTTGCAGTAGAGTGAAGTACTGAGGTGCCTGTCCGTGAGCAGGTCAGAGAGTCATACTGACTAACTTGCCTCCTGACTCCCTGTAGCCTGTCAACCATCTACAAGGCACAAGTCAGGAGTGTGATGGCATGTTCCCCACTTGCCTAGATGGGTCCAGTTCCACCAACACTCCAGAAGCTCGACACCATTTAGGACAAAGCAGCCAGCTTGATTGACACTACATCTACAAGCATCCACTCCCTTCACCACGAACAGCAGCAGCAGCAACGTGTATTATGTACAAGATGCCGTGTGGAAATTCACCAAAGATTCTTTAAAAAACCCATGACCACTTACATCTAGAAGGACAAGAGCAGCAGATACAAGGGAACACCACCTCATGCAGGTTCACCTTCAAGCTACTATTGATTGATTTATTGTCAGATGTACTGAAATACAGGGAAAAACTTTGTTTACGAGCAGTATGGGCAGATCACAGCAAGCAAAGGATGTGCAGATCAAAAAGACTTGAGAAGCAAACATGCAGGTTACATTATTTGAGGCTAGAGTCCACTCAACAGTCAGATAACAGCCAGAAAGAAGCTGTTCCTGAACCTGCTCGTGTGGGATTCAGGCTTTTGTATCTTTCCAATCTGACTTGGAAATGTATTGTCATTCCTTCACTGTTGCTGGGTCAAAACCTGGAATTCCCTCCCAAAGGGCATTATGGGTCTATCTACAGCACATGGACTACAAGAAGACAGTTTACCACCACCTTCAGAAGGGCAACTGAGGAGGGGCAATGAATACTGGCCAGCCAGCAATATTCACGACTCGCAAATGAATAAAAAAAATTGTAAATTACAGTGATGTTACTGGGTGTTAAAAACGGAGCAACTAAGTGTTTTATTTATTTAATTTTGGCAGTGGACTGGGATCTGCCTGTTACAGTATTATGAAAAATGAGTTTTCTGTTGAAAAATTGAGAAAGTTTGGTGATTATCAACAATTACTTTTTATATGAACAGGTTATTCAAATCTGAGTTTGAAAGTAGATTCAAAATTGGCATCAGATTTATGATCTTGATCCTCTCTTGAATTACTTGATCCTTTTAACACAGTGGTTGTTAGTTGCATGCAATCCTTTCTGAGATCTTTTTGTTGCATAATGAATGTTAATATCTTTTGTGGGATACATTGTTTTCCTCAAGGCAAACAACTAAATATCATTTCTGATACAAAATTAATCTAGAATCCAGGCTAGACCAATGAGATTTCCTTTTCCAAGTTGAGGAGTTATTTTGTCATTTCTAAGCAAATGGGCTTTGCAAGACTGAGGTTTCTAAAGAACTGCTTTCTTTTTTGTATTCTTGTAAACTCCAAATTTTGAAAACATGAATGATTCGACCGTTCAGGTGATATCATGTTGGTTCTGCTTTCTGATCTTCCTAATTTATGGAACAGTCAATAATGAATTCAAAACAATATGAAGCCTCAATTAAAAGTAAAAGCTAGAAATATGGACTATGTTCAGCAGGGCTGTTAATGCAACTGCAAAGGGAAAAGGTGGGTGATGATGTTTTGGTCATGTAAACCTTTTGTACTCCACCTTTATATCTCATATTTAGGGGAGGCGATGGCTCAGTGGTGTTTTTGCTGGACTGTTAATCCAGGAACCAGATAATGTTCTGGGGACCAGGATTCGAATCCCACCGCGGCAGATGGTGGAATTTGAATTCAATAAAAATCTTGATTTAAGAGCCTAATGATAACCATGAATCCATTGCCGATTGTTGGAAAAACCCATCTAGTTCACTAATGTTCTTTAGAGAAGGAAACATCCTTACCTGGTCTGGTCTACATATGACTCCAGATCCACAACAATGTGGTTGACTGTTAAGTGCCCTCTGGGCAATTAGGGATGAGCAATTAATGCTGCCTAGTCAGCAATGCCCTTATCCTGTGAATGAATAAAGAATAAAGGGACTTGGTTAGAATGTTGGACAGTTACCCGGCAGTGACCAAAGTTGAATTTCAGTGTGAATATACTTTTTACACTCTTGATGATTAACCCAGTGGTACCAGCAGGCTTGTTTTGCCAGCAGTTTCCGTGCCCTCCATGTGACTTTTAAACATAAGCAACTATTGGATGTGTTGTATCAGAATTCACTTACAAATCATCCAAAAATTACATGGTATGATTTCTGGAACTTCTTAAATACCTCATTTCATTGTATTTATAGCATTTTGACCTGAAAAGACTTCATGAATTTGCATGCATTTCAATACAGAAAAGGTAATGTAAATTGACTTGAAGAATAAGGAGTTCCTTTTTCCCTGCAAACTGTACCTTAAAATGCACCAGTGTATGTCAGTTTTTGTACCTAAAGAAACTGAGTTGACAATCACCACACATTAATGGAATCTGAAATACTTTCAAAAGTTTGAGATATAATAAGGCACTTAACTATTAAAACAACTAATGATTGAAACAAAATATCACCAATATTGCTAATTTTGCATTCACATGAACACTGGAAACAACTTTCAAGGTACACTTAATATCTGGAATTCTCTGTTAAGTTCTTGAAGTGAATGAAGAATATTTTGGATTTAAAGCTATCCAATTGATAATTACAGTTCAACTCCATGAATAGAATAATGGCCTGGATTTTCTGATGGCCAGCCAATCATTATTCTGTCACAGCTGATAGTTGCACATGAGAATCCAAGCTCCTAATATTCACCCTTACCCCTTCTCCTCCTACCTTTCCCGACCCCAACTTCCCCCACTCTGTCTCCTTCCCCTACTCCAGACCTGACTCCCCTAGTTCCTACTCTGGACACAATCTGCGCCCTTCTTTCCAACCTAGAACCCAACCAGAACTCCACCGATCTCCAACCCACCCCCCCATTAGATCTGATTCCCCTAACCTACCCTAAACACTCCATCACTCACCTGGACCTCTTGCTGGCATGCACACTGGTATCTCATTCCCTACCCAATTGACATCCTAACCATGGAGCACCCAGCCTCGGCTGTCTACTGCTGTCACGCACTTGGCACCCTGCTGTTTCCCTCTTCATCCCCAGATTCAACACCACCATCACCCATCTGGCAATCTGCCTTCCCGGCATCTTAACCTCACACTTGCCTTATGTGCTTGCCGTTTAACAGTAGCAGTCAATTTGGCTGGCTGTTTGTGATTCTGGAGCTTTTCCTTTCAGAATATGGCATCTGATTGCTGTGGAAAGGAGGCGTGATTTGTTTTCCTGACAGTTCTGCACTACGTCGAAATGGAAGTACAGCTCCCCTACATTCTGATGGGCTCCTGTTTGGAATCTCCTGTCAGAAATACGGAGCGCTTTCCTTTTGTAAAAAGGAAATGGTGGAGTAGCAATCTGCCTGTGATTGCCAATTCTTGAAAAATCCAGTCCAACGTGTATTCACGTGGATGTATTTTATTTTCCTACCTTAAACACGTGAATACCCAGTTTATTTATAGAATTTCTGTGGATCATTTTATAAACTTGTCGTATTAGATGAATATTCCCTGCTGAAGTTTTAGTCGGTGTGTGGTCTTGATTATGTAATAGTGTATGAGAACAAACCACTTTTGAATGAGCCCTATTGCAGTTTGATGAGCTGTTGATTTGATGCCCCATTTCTATTATGTTGTTACCCTCCAGACAAAATACTTGCTGCTGGCAGATGTAAATTGTTGGGAGTAATGATGTGCTGTCAGGACAGCCGTTTTGTTCAGAGCGTAGAAGACTGGAAAAGTGACCCTGCCATGTGGTTTTCACTTGGCTGACCAGTACTACGACTGGTCCTGTGACCAGAAGTGTGAACTCGATAAACCATATGTTGAGCATCTGTATTATTTCTGAAATCTGAGTATGCAGCATGGTATAAAGGGGGTAGGTTTCTTTGTACTGTGCAAAAATGTGGAACTTGTCTTGACTACAACTGTTCATGTGCTTAACAGTTTCATGCTTCCAGAACCATAGCAACGTAATTTATGTACCCTTGAACTGCTGGTTAGAGCTGCATAATCCCTCTTGCGAAGTCGGTTCTAGGTAGTTTCAAATCATCCTGTTCAGAAATGTTGTTACAAGTAGGCCTTGGACTCAGGCATAAGTCAGTTCTAATAGTAACATCTACCGATGGAATTAGTGTGTATGCTTTTAACTGTTGTCCTATTGGATGATTGCCCCAGTTAACTACCTTAAATACACTGTCATTGATTCATAGAGCCACAGTCTGGAGCCATAGAGGCCTATGGTATAGAAAAAGGGCCTTTGGCCTGGGTCGGTCAAAAACAAGCACTTAACTATTTTAATCCCATTATCCGGAATTTGGTCCATAACCCTGTATGCCTTTTTGTTTCTTTATTCATTCACGAGAGGAGGGCGTCACTGGCTAGGCAGCATTTATTGCCCATCCCTTATTTCCCAGAGGGCAGTTCAGAGACAGCTACATTGCTGTGGGTCTGGAGTCACATGTAGGCCAGACCAGGTAAGGATGGCAGTTTCCTCTCCTGAAGGATATTAGTGAACAAGATGTGTTTTTTGACAATCGACAATGGATTCACGGTCATCATTAGATTATGTTCCAGATATTTACTGAATTCAATATCCAACCTTAGCACTGCAAGTGCACACCTAAATATTTCTTAAAAGTCATTTGGATTTCTCTCGCTACCACTCTTTCAGATAATGAGTTCCAGATTCCCACCACCCTCTAAGCAAAAACAAATTTCATCACATCCTCTCCAGCTAAACCTTGTACTCCTTCCTTTAGTCAGTGATCCCTCCATTAAAGGGAAATGCCTCTTCCAGTTTATTTTCTACAACTTGATCTTTTCTTCTCTCACTTCTCAGTCATCTCTGTCCAAGGAGATCAACCCCAGTCTATCCAGTCTCTCTATATAACTAAATCTATATCTGTGGTACTACAGTAATTTGGTTTTTGTTTCTGCAGCCAACTTGTTCAATGCTGCCATGAGAACCATCAAGGATCTTTCAAATTAATAAAGTCTGAATAGGATTTTTGAATAGCCAGTGGTATTGAGGAGGATTTGAACTAATTCAGCAGGAATATGACTGTGAGACATAGGAACAAAAGTAGGCCATTCAGCCCATTGAGTCTGCTTCATCATTCAGTCAAATCATGGTTCATCTGAGAATAATCAAGTTCACTTTCCTGCCTTTTCTCTATAACCCTTGAATCCCTTACTGATTATAGATCTGTCTATCTCAGTCTCGAATGTACTCAATGGACAGGCTTTAGCAGCCTGCTTTGCTGAAGAACTACAGATTTGCCAGCATCTAAAATAGAAATTCCTCCTCCTCTCTACCTTAGATGTTTGAACTCTCTAGTCTGAGATTACGCTCTCTACTCCCACAGGGGAAACAGCCATTTTTTCATCTACCTTGCCAAGTCCCTGAAGAACCCTTTATTCAAATAGATTGGAATTTAGAAGAATGAGAAACAATGAGTACATCTTCTTAGAAGACAATCCCTCTGTATGAGAAAAGAATACCAAGCTGCATAGAGTACTGGGAGCAATAGATAGTACTAGAATAGAACGTATTAATTTAATAGGTAAAATAGGGCAAAGTCAGCATGATTTCATCAAGGAAAGATCATGCCTGACAAATCTGCTAGGATTCTTTGAGGAGGTAACAAGCAGGTTAGATTAAGGAGAACCAATGGATGTTATCTATTTGGATTTCCGGAAGGCCTTTGATCAGGTACCATACAGGATGCTGCTGTGTAAGATAAGGGCACATGGTGTTGGAGGCAAGGTGCTAGCATTGACAGAAGATTGGCTGTCTGGCAGACAGCCAGAGTGTGGGAATAAAAGAGTCCATCTCAGGATGTTCTGTGTTGGGACCACAACATTTCACTTTATACGTTTATGATCAAGATGAAGGAACTGAGGGCGTTCTGGCTAAATTTGTAGATGATACAAGGATAGGTGGAGGGACAGGTAATATTGAGGCGGGGAGGCTGCACGAAGATTTAGACAGGTTAGGAGAGTGGGCAATGTAGTGGTAGATGGAGTACAACGTGGGAAAGTGTGAGGCCATGCAGTTTGGTGAGAATAATAGGGGCATGGACTATTTTCTAAATGGGGAGAAATTCAGAAATCTAAAGTTCCAAGGAGAGTTGCGAGTCCTAGTCCAGGTTTCTGTTAAGGTAAACTTGCAGATTGAGTCAGTCGCTAGGAAGGCATATACAATGTTGGCATTTATCTAGAGAGGACTAGAATATAAAAGCAGGGATGTACTTCTGCGGCTTTATAAAACCCTTTGAGGTTTGGAGTAGATTTGTAACTCTTGTCAGACCGCATTGAGAGTATTGTGGGCAATTTTGGGCCCCATGCATCAGGAAGGATGTATTGGCCCTTGTGCGGGCCTGGAAGAGGGTCACGAGAACGATCTCAGAAATGAAAGGATTAACATGTGAGGAACAATTGAGGACCCTAGGTCTATACTCAGTGGAATTTAGAAGGATGAGAGGGGGTCTAATTAAAAGTTACAGAATACTGAACAGAGTGGACATTAGGAAGCTGTTTCTATTGACAAGAGAGATGAGGACCGGAGGGCACAGCCTTAAAGTAAAGGGAAGACCCTTTTAAAATGGAGAGAAGGAGAAACCTCGTCAACCAGAGGGTGGTGAATCTGTGGAATTCATTGTCACAGAGGGTGAGAGGCCAGGTCATTGAGTATATTTAAGACAGAGATAGATAGGTTCTTGATTGTCAATGGGATCAAAGGTTATAGGGAAAAAGCAGGAAAATAGGGTTGAAAAACTTGTCAGCCATGATTGAATGGCAGAGCTGACCTGATGGGCTGAGTAACCTAGTTTCTGCTGCTATAACTTATTGTCTTGTTGCCTAATAGGTGGGATCAGAATAAGGGAGAAAATGATAAGGTGTACAGGGTTGCTGTGTACGTATGTGAATGCTCAGCATAAAGTAAATAAGATTGGTCAATTGCGGGTACTGATTGCCATAGCAAATATGAGGGAAATTTACACCTGGCTCATTGTTATGCGGGTGTAGTTCAGAGTTATGAACAGGGACCTTCTGGAATACTGACTGGAGCATTCGGGAGCAATTGCCCAGGAAATTGAATTTTCCTCTAATTCCACTACATCCGTAGCCATTTGAAAGTCTCCATGAGAATCAGAGACTTTGGATTTTTACAATGAAATTAAGTGAAGTAGTATACTCAGGAAAAGTTAGACTTATTAAGTACATAATCTAACTTGTGAGTAGCTAATAAACTAACCCCATGCTTACCTCATGCACAAACTCCAAAACCCTTCCTTCCCCAGCTGTGACATTCCAGCTCCCAGTTCTCGCCCTCCTCAGCCCCAGGTAGTCCCAGCCTGACCCTGTAACTACCCTCCTGCCCCCCCCCCCACTGCTGTGACCAGACCCAATCCTCCCTGCTCCTCCTACCCCTATTGCCAGAACTGACCCCCCAGGTCTGACACCTACCCCCACCCATACCTCTTTCACAGTGCCTGATTTTCCAGGCCATCCTGTCCTACCCTCAGCACATATCATGTTCCCCTTGTCACTTTGCATCTTGCAGCCTGACTCCATCTCAGCTGACACGCTATGCCCCACGTATTTGGCACCCAACCCTCCCAGCACTCTAACATCTCTCTCACCTGATGTAGTTACCCTTTGACAGCAGCTATCAAAGTGGCAGTCAGGATGTTTCAGTTTTAGATTACAGCAGCTGATTGCTATGAGAAGGGATGTGGTTTGCCTTCCTATCTCAGTTGTATGCAACAGTAGAACTGTTAGAATGGAAGTACCCCTCCACATTTCTGAGGTAACGCTGAGGTGAATCTCCTGTCAAAAATGCAGAGCTCCCTTCTTTCATTGAAAGGAAGGCTGGAGTCATAATGTTTCTCTCTGGAAAATCTGGCCCATGATATTGCAACCATAACAGGGACCTGGCTCAATAAATGGCAGAGCTGGGTATTAAATATTTCTGGATGCGAGGTGTTCACGAAAAGAAGGGAAAGGACGAAAAGGCAGAGGAGTGGCTGTTGTTTAATGAATGGGAATGCATAGCAATGCTGGAGAAAGGTCAAGAACAGATTGATTTTGTTCGAGCTAAGAAACAAAAAATAGGACAATAATAAAAACCGAAAGAACTGCGGATGCTGTAAATCAGGAACAAAAACAGAAGTTGCTGGAAAAGCTCAGCAGGTCTGCCAGCATCTATGGAGAAAAACATCAGTTTTTTTTTAAACTAACGGGATGAGGGTGTCACTGGCTAGGCAGCATTGATTGCCCATCCCTAATTGCCCAGAGTGCAGTTCAGAGACAACCACATTGCTGTGCATCTGGAGTAACTTGTAGGTCAGACCAGGTAATGGCAGTTTCCTTCCCTAAAGGTCATCAGTGAACCAGATGGGTTTTTCCAACAATTGACAATGGACTCATGGTCATCATTAGATTCTTAATCCCAGATATTTTATTGAACTCAAATCCCACCATCCGCCATGGCGGCATTGGAACCTGGGTTCCCAGAACGTTATCTGGGTCTCTGGATTAACAGTCCAGCAATAATACCACTAGGCCATCACCTCCCCGTTTTGGGTCAGGTTCTGAGGAAGGGTCACTGGACCCGAAACGTTAACTCTGATTTCTTTTTCCACAGATGCTGCCAGACCTGCTGAGCTTTTGCAGCAACTTCTGTTTCTGCTCCCAGTTGTAGTAGTAATATTGCTTGATGCCATCCGAGTAGGAAGTACGTAGAAGAATAAATTTGCAAGGAAATTACAGAGGTGCAAAAATTGTAGCATAGTTATTTTGGGGGATTTTCCTGTTATCTGAGAATTCCTATAGTATTCAGAAAATTCATGTAAAGGGCAGAGAGGGACAAGAGTTCCTAGTGCCTATTTAGCGAAGTTTTCTACATCCATATGTTTACAGTACAAATAGATGAAGCACTGCTAGACCTCATTCTTGAAATGGGGTGGACTAAGTAGATCAAGTTTTAGTGGGAGATTGTTTGGGGTAATAGCGATCACTGTATCATAAGGTTAGGGTGACTGCAGAAAATAAAATGAACAATTAACTGGGGAAAACCTACTTCAATGGGGTAAGAATGGATTTTGGTCAAATAAAGTGGAGTCAAAATTTAGCAGGATAAACAGTAGCTGAATAAAGGGCTACCCTGGGAGAAAAGATGATTTGGGCGTAGTCGAAGAATACTTTCTCAAATGGGGAAGATGGGGCTAACAAATCCATGTCCCCAGATAACATAAGAGGTTTAAATTCTGATAAACAAGAAAAAATGTGCGTAATATCCAGTAGAAAATACCATTGCAAGTAAAATTGAATCTATCCAGAAGTTGTAGAGAGTTGGTGAGAATGTGAATAATAAAAACAAAGAGGGATACAAGAACATGGTAGTGAAACATAAAAGGGAATTTTGAAGTTTTTTTTTACATAAATAGGTAATAAAAAAGTAGTAAGAGGAGGAGTGAGGCTATTTGGGGAATTAAAAAGGGATTTATACATGGAGGCGCAGGGTGTGATATTTACAAAGAGACAGTTGCTACCCAAGCCATGGTGAAAGAGGAGGAAATTCAGTCACAAGATTTTTTTTTACAGTTAATTAGGAAGAAGTATTGATCAGGTCATTTGTACTTAAAGTTAATAAGGCCCAGAATCAAATGAGAAGCATCCAAGGACACTGAAGGAAGTGAGAATGGATGTTGCTTCTGGTAATAAATGTTTGGCCTTGGGCCATAGGAAATAGGAACAGGAATAGGCTGTTCAGCCCCTCGAGCCTGTTTTACCATTCAGTAGGATCATGACTGATCCAACATTCCCTATCTCTACCATCCTGCCCTTTCACCTTTTGTACATAAGATGACAACTGTGCACTATTCACTGGACTCAGGTAGCTCTCTATTTGAGTACATGTGACAATAAAACCTAAATATAATTCCATTTCTCTGCAATCCTCAATCCAATACTGAAAATACTGCGAATCTTTCTAATTTTGCCTTAAATATATGCAAGGACTCTGCCACTTGCAGTTTTTGTGTGGCAAGGCATTCGAAAGACTCGTAAACCCTTTGAGAGAAGAAATTTCACCCCATCTTGTCAGATGGATCGATTTTTGTCCAGTGTGTGCAGGAGGGTTTCCCGACACAGTATGTCGAAGGGCCGACAAGAGGGGAGGCCACACTGGATCTGGTACTTGGTAATGAACCAGGCCAGGTGTTTGATTTAGTGGTAGGTGAGCACTTTGGATAGAGTGACCATAATTCGGTTACGTTTAGTTTAGCGATGGAAAGGGATAGGAACATGCCACTGGGCAAGAGTTATAGATGGGGGAAGGGCAATTATAATGCGATTAGGCAAGACTTAAGAGGGATAGAATGGGGTAGCAAAATGCAGGGGATGGGGACAAGCGAAATGTGGAGCTGGTTTAAGGAACAGATATTGCATGTCCTTGATAGGTATGTCCCTGTCAGGCAGGGAGGAAGTGATAAGGTAAGGGAACCTTGGTTTACAAAAGAAATTGTATCTCTTGTTAAGCGGAAGAGGGAGGCTTATGTGACATTGAGACGAGATGGTTCAGATGAGGCGATGGAGAGTTACAGATTAGCTAGGAAGGATTTAAAGAGAGAGTTAAGAAGAGCAAGGAGGGGACATGAGCAGTCATTAGCAGGTAGAATTAAGGAGAACCCAAAAGCTTTCTATAGGTATGTGGGGAATAAAAGGATGACTAGGGTAAGAATAGGGCCAGTCAAAGACAGAAGTGGAAAGTTGTGTGTGGACCCTGTGGAGATCGGAGAGGTGCTAAACAAATATTTCTCATCTGTTTTCACTCGGGAAAAAGAGAATATTGTAGAGGAGAAGACTGAGATACGGGCTATTGGACTTGAAAGGATTGAGGTTAGTAAGGAAGAGGTGTTATCAATCCTAGAAGGTGTGAAGGTAGATAAATCCCCTGGGCCGGATGGGATTTTTCCGAGGATTCTCTGGGAAGCTAGGGAGGAGATGGCGGAGCCTTTGGCCTTGATCTTTGAGTCGTCATTGTCTACAGGTTTGGTACCAGAGGACTGGAGGATTGCAAATGTTGTGCCCTTATTCAAGAATGGCAGTAGAGATGACCCAGGTAATTATAGACCAGTGAGCCTTACATCTGTTGTCGGAAATGTTTTGGAAAGGATTATAAGAGATAGGATTTATAATCATCTAGCAAGCAACAATTTGATTGGAGATAGTCAACATGGATTCGTCAAGGGCAGGTCGTGTCTCACAAACCTCTTTGAGTTTTTTTGAGAAGGTGACCAAGCATGTGGATGAGGGTAGGGCAGTTGACGTGGTGTACATGGACTTCAGTAAAGCCTTTGATAAGGTTCCACGTGGTAGGCTATTGGAGAAAATGCGGAGGCATGGGATTGAGGGAGATTTAGCAGTTTGGATTAGAAACTGGCTTTCTGAAAGAAGCCAAAGAGTGGTGGTTGATGGAAAATATTCAGCCTGGAGTCCGGTTACTAGTGGTGTGCCACAAGGATCTGTTTTGGGACCACTGCTGTTGGTCATTTTTATAAATGACTTGGACGCAGACATAGGTGGATGGGTTAGTAAGTTTGCAGATGACACTAAAGTCGGTGGAGTGGTGGACAGTGTGGAAGAATGTTGCAGGTTGCAGGGAGACTTGGATAAACTGCAGAATTGGGCTGAAAGGTGGCAAATGGAGTTCAATGCAGATAAATGTGAGGTGATGCACTTTGGGAGGAATAATAGGAAGGCAGAATACTGGGTCAATGGAAAGATTCTTGGTAGTGTGGATGTGCAGAGGGATCTTGGTGTCCAGGTACATAGATCCCTGAAAGTTGCCACCCAGGTTGAAAGTGCTGTTAAGAAGGCATACGGTGTGTTAGGTTTCATTGGTAGAGGGATTGAGTTCCAGAGCCATGAGGTCATGCTGCAACTGTACAAAACGCTAGTGCAGCCTCACTTGGAATATTGCGTACAGTTCAGGTCGCCCCATTACAGGAAGGATGTGGAAGCATTGGAAAAGGTGCAGAGGAGATTTACCAGGATGTTGCCTGGTCTGGAGCGAAGGTCTTATGAGGAAAGGCTGAGGGACTTGGGTCTGTTCTCATTGGAGAGAAGAAGGCTAAGAGGGGATTTAATAGAGACATACAAAATGATCAGAGGATTAGATAGGGTGGACAGTGAGAGCCTTTTTCCTAGGATGATGACGTTGGCTAGTACGAGGGGGCATAGCTGCAAATTGAGGGGTGGTAGATTTAAGACAGATGTCAGAGGCAGGTTCTTTACTCAGATAGTGGTAAGGGCGTGGAATGCCCTGCCTGCCAATGTAGTTAACTCAGCCACATTAGGGGCATTTAAACAGTCCTTGGATAAGCATATGGATGATGATGGGATAGTGTAGGGGGGTGGGCTTAGATTAGTTCACAGCTCGGCGCAACATCGAGGGCCGAAGGGCCTGTTCTGCGCTGTATTGTTCTATGTTCTATGTTCTCAGACTTAAGTTTGCATAACTTTACTCTGAAACTATGCCCTTTCGTCCTATACTGTCAACATTGATCCTATTAAGCCCCTTTAGAAATTTATAGGTTTCAAGAGATAACCTGTCATTCTTCTAAACTCCAGTGAGTAGAGAGCCAACATTTGGTGATTAGACAATCCCTCCATACCGCAGATCATCGTAGTGAACCTTAACTGAATTTACTCTAACGTAATGATAACTTTCGTTAAATAAGGGGACCAAAACTGTTTTCAGTACTGCAGATACAGTCTCACCAACACCAGTCAGTACAGTTGCACTAAAACTTCTCTCCTCATACTCCACCCCCATCAAATATGGGCCAACATTTCATTAGACTTCCTAATTACTTGCTGGGCCTTTGTACTAGGTTACTGTGTTTCACATGCAGGTACCCCAAGTCCCTTTGTTTTGCAGTTTTCTACTGTTTTTCCTCATTTAAATAACACTGTTCTCTTTTTTCTTCTCCCTTCCAAAAGGAACAACTTCATATTTTCCTACACTATATTCCATTTGTCAAGTATTTATCCACTTACTTCGCCTATCTATATCACTGTAAACTGTTTGTGACCCCTTCATAATTTGCCTTTTTGCTTATTTTTGTACTGTATGGCTACAGTATGCTTGTTTCCTTCTTCAAAGTCATTAATGTATATTGTAACACAGTTATGGTACCAGCACTGATTCTGCAGAACACCGCTGGTTACAGGCTACCACCTGAAAAAGAACTCTTTATCCCTGTTTGCTTTTTCCTGCCCATTCTCTATCCATTCCAAGATGCTACCTTCAATATTATGAGTGTCGGGCACCTTCTTGAAGTCCAAGTACGACACATTGTCTAGTTCTCCTCTATCCACTCGTTGATTCTTCCTCAAAGTACTGTAATAAGTTGATCAGACACAATTTCCCTTTTCTGAAACCATGCTGACTCTGTGAGATTAGATTATGATTTTCCAAATGTGTTGCAATTATTCCTTACTAATTGCTTCCAACATTTTACTAACAATAGATGTTAGGCTAATTAGTCTATAATTACCTACTTTTTGCTCCCCTCTCTTTTTGAATAGGGTGTCACATTGGCAGTTTTCCAGTCCTCTGGTACTTCTCCAGAACCCAAAGATTTTTGGAAAACTTCTCCTTTATTTCATTAATGGGTTGAGGGTGTCTCTAGCTAGGCAGCATTTATTGCCTATCCCTAATTGCCCAAAGGGCAGTTCAGAGTCAGTCACATTGCTATGGGTCTGGAGTCACATGTAGCCCAGACCAGGTAAGGATGGCAGTTTCCTTCCCTAAAGGACATTAATGAACCAGATGGGGTTTTCCGACAATCGACAATGAATTCATGGCCATCATTGGATTCTTAGTTCCAAATATTTGATTGAATTCAAATTCCATCATGTGCTGTGGTGGGATTCGAACCTGGGTCCCCAGAATATTATCTGGGTCTCCGGATTAATACTCTAGCAATAGTACCACTAGGCCATCATCTCCCCCACACATCTTGTGTGGCACATGTAGAAGCAATGATTTGGAACAAAATTATTAGTCACGAGTACAAATATTATTTAATTAAGGACATCCAATATGGATTTCTAAAGAAAAATGTTATTTCAGACTAACTTAATGAGTTTTGTTTTGATTAGGTAATGGGGAGGATAGATCAGGCAATGCTGGTGATGTATTACAAGGACTTCCAGAAGGTATTTAATACATTGTCACATAACAAACTTGTGAGCAAAGTTAGAGCTTGTAGAATAAAATGGGTAGTAGCAACATGAATAGAAAATTTGCCAAGTTACAAGAAGTTGAATGCAGTAATAATCAATGGAGAGTTTTCAGGCCAGAAAAGGTTTCTAGCCGAGTTCCTCAAAAGTCAGTTTTGACACCCTTGTATTTCTGGATACATAGGAATGATCTAGACACTGGAACTTGGTGCAATTTCAATATTTGAGAATGATAAGAAGTTTTGGAGCATTATAAACTGAAGGGAAGATAGTGTAGAACTTTAAAAAGGCAAGTTAGTGGAATGGGCAGATATGTGATAGATGATCAATGCATTGCAGCATAAGGTGTTGCGTTTTCGTAGGAAGAGTATGTAGCAGAGTTCAGGGACCTAGGTGTACATACGCATAAGTCATTAAAGGTGGGGGAAGGCAGTGGCCTAGTGGTATTATCGCTGGACTGCTAATCCAGAGAACAAATAATGTTCTGGGCATCTGAGTTCAAATCCCACCTTGGCAAATGGTGGAATTTGAATTGGAAAAGTAAAAAATCTGAAATTAAGAGTCTACTGATGGCCATGAATCCATTGTCAATTGTCGTTAAAAACCCATCTGGTCCACCCCTGTCCTTTAGGGAAGGAAATCTACCAGCCTTACCTGGTCTGGTTTACATGTAACTCTAGACCCGTGGCAGTGTGGTTGACTGTTAAGTGCCCTGTGGGCAGTCAGGAATGGGCAACAAACGTTGGTCTAGAACTGACGCCCACGTCCCATGAATGAATTTAAAAAAAAGAGCAGGTGGACAGAGCAGTTAATAAGGCTATAGTATCCTTGGATCTGTTAAAAGGGGCGCAGAGAACAAGTGCAAGGAAGTTACGTTGAACTTGTATAACACATTATTCGACCTTAACTGGAATATTGCTGCCTGTTTTGGCCATCAGACTTGAGGAATGATGAGAAGGCATTAGAGTATAGAGGTTTTAAAAAATGGTTTCAGGGGTGAGAAATTCCAGTTATGAAGATAGATTGAAGAAGCTGGGGCTTTTCTTCTCCTTGGAGAAGAGAATGCTGAGAGGGGGATCTGATTGAACTATTCAAACTCATGAAAAGTCACTCTGAATAAATAGAGAGAAAATGTTCTCATACATCAAAAATATTGAAAATGAGAGGGCATAGATTTAATGTAATTAGTAAAAGAAGCCAAAGTGATATGAGGAAAAGTATCTGAAAGGAGCAAATATTTATGGTATGGAATACACTGTCTGAGTGTGTGATGGAGGTAGGACCCGTCGAGGCATTCAGTGGAAAATTAGACTGTTATTTTAAAAGGAAGAATGTCCAAGGTTACAGGGAGGAAGCAGGTACTTGTTGAGATGTTCATTTGAGGAGTCACCACAGACGTGGTGGCCCTCTTTTGCTTAATGTCAAATATGATTTAATCCACTAACTGAAAACTTGAATTCAATCTTTTTAAATAGATACTGTCTTTAAGTGTAGGGACTAAAGGCCACTTGTTTCCGATAAAAGATGTATCGCTGTATGTTCCACATTCTAATCCATAGGAATGGGATGGCATGCCTGCAAAGGTGCAGTCCCATTCCGATGGATTGGAATGTAGAATGTACAGTGACATATCTCTGACTTAGGATATGCAGCTCACTTATATTCCCCATGTCCATTAGCAAGGTGTCAGGACAGTCATGTGAGATATTAGCTGGTGGAGACAGACAATTAAGCCTAATTGGTTGGATAGTGACACTGTCGCTGAAAAGAGATTCCCAGACATGAACTCATTGAGCTGTAATGGTCCAGTCACTTGAATAATGGGATCTTTGCTACGAGTGATTTCCAGACATGAGCTGGTTAAAATATAAAGTTATTGAGAAGATTTATAGTCTGGGTTGTGGATGAGATTGTAGACTTGCTCCCTGAGCAGACGTTACATCACCCTGCTAGGTGCATTGTCACTGCGCCTCCGGTGAAGTGTTGGTGTTCTGTTCCGCTTGTTACTTATATGTCTTTGTTTGCTGGAGTGGTTGGCATTATATCTGGTTCTGTTTTTCAGTGGTTTGCTTATCAGGTCCAGTTCAGTATGTTTGTTGATGGAATTCCGTTGGAATGCCAGTCTTCCAGGAATTCCCTGGCATGTCTCTGTTTGGCTTGTGCTATTATGGATATGTTGTCCCAGTTGAATTTGTGTCCTTCTCTTTGTCTGTGTGTATTGAGACTAGTCATAACTAGTCACGTCTCTTGGTGGCTAATTGGTGTTTGTGTATCCTTATTGTCAATTTTGTTCCAGTTTGGCCTATGCGGTGTTTCTCACAGTCCTTGCATGGTATTTTGTATATTACATTAGTTTGTTTTGGCCGAAGGTGCACTGACATTGTCACGGTACAGTGGTACAGTAGTACTGCTGCCTCACAGCACCAGGGACCCAGGTTCGATTCCAGCTTTGGGCGACTGTCTGTATGGAGTTTGCACATTCTCCCTGTGTCTGCATGGGTTTCCTCCGGGTGCTCCAGCTTCCACCCCCTGCCATAGTCCAAAGATGTGCAGGTGGATTGACTATGCTAACTTGCCCACAGTGTCTATGGTGGGAAATGCAGGGAGAGGGTTGGGTGTGAGTCTGGGTTGGATGCACTTCAGAGGGTCGGTGTGGTCTCGATGAGCCGAAAGGCCTGCTTCCGTACTGTAGGGTTTCTATACCTAGCAGGGTGATAAAATGTCTGCAATCAAACACACCAGCTTGGCGAGCAAATCTACAGGTACTGACGAACATAAAGATCCCATACCTACAACCAATAAAACTGATGTAAAATACAAAATACCATACAAGGAGTGTGTCAAAAACTACATAGGCCAAACCAGCAGAAAACTGAAAATAAGGAGACACAAACACCAATTAGCCACCAAGAGACACGACCAATTCTCACTGGTCTCAATACACACAGACAAAGAAGGACACGAATTTGACTGGGACAACACATCCATAATAGCACAAGCCAAACAGAGACATGCAAGGAAATTCCTGGAGGCCTGGCATTCCAACCGGAACTCCATCAACAAACACATTGAACTGGACCCGATATGCAAACCACTGAAAAACAGAACCAGAAGTGGTGCCAACCACACGAGCAAATTGAGGCATGTGAATAACAAGTGGGATAAATACTGACAGAGGTATGTGGAGGCACATTGACAATGTTACCTAGCAGGGTGATGAAACGTCTGCAATCAAACACACCGGCTCGGTGAGCAAGTCTAAAACCTGGTTAAAATATCCTAATCATGTCCATGTTTAATCACTTGTGATGATTACATGATAATCCCACTCTTTCAAGCTTCTGCTTTTCAGTAAGAGGATGAGTAGCTGAGACTTTGAGAGATGACCTAACTGTTGTCTCTTCTTCCTCCTTTCCCATCTAATCCACCTTTTGAGCATTGAAACCTGTTTGCTAACTGTGACCATCTTTCGCACCAAGCAAGGATGTAGAATTAACCCCTTATCCCCATTCTAGGTTGGCTGCAACACGTATTTCCATTTTTTTTCTGACACAGCTTCAGTGAAATGTTCATTGGAGAATGAAAGAGCTAATTAACAGGTTTTCTTGAATAAAAGAAAGAGGAATTTTATTGTCTATGAACCCCAGGGGAAAAAGCGTAATAAAAGGGTTGGCATCAAACAAGCATGCAATCATAGGGCAATGAGTTTAGAAGGGAGAGTGCCTGGTACAAACAGAAATACTGAAGGTCGTGCAGTCCTAGGAGTCCCTCAAGTGTTACCTTCTTAACATGAGACTAAAGTACATTAATGGTTGACTTGTATCTTTAGCACTTGTGAAATGTATTGATATTTCTGAGCTCTCAGTGAATGGTTGTTTTGCCAAGTTATTTTCTTTTACTGCATGCTGTTTTCCAAGATGATGAGTGAGATGGAGACTGTTCCAGCTCTTATCACAAATTAATTTTTCCTTCTATCTGATCTGCTCAAAAGCAGTTGCTGAAATATAGTTGTGTGTTCGCAGTCTAGCACCGTTATCTTTCCAAGTTGGCTAACTAGTTAGTAAGGCTTCCATCTCCCAATATGTGAAATTGTCCTATCTGTGCGAATTAGCCAAGAGATGCAAATTTTTGACTGACTCAACTACGTAGTTTCCATGTCTGTAGATAAAGGGAAAGGTTAAAAAGGCCGGGGCTATTTTCCATGGAGCATCAGATGCTGAGTGGTGACCTTGTAGAAGTTTATAAAACCATGAGAGTCATGAGCAGGGTCAATAGCCAAGGTCTTTTCCTAGGGTAGCGGAGTCCAAAACTAGAGGGCAGGGGTCTTAAGGTGAGAGGGGAAAGATCTAAAAGGGCCCTAAGGGCCAACTACTTCATGCAGAGGTTGTTGAGTGTATGGAATGAGCCGCCAGAGGAAGTAAGTGGTGGAGGCTGGTATGATTACATCATTTAAAAGGCATCTGGATGGGTATATGAATAGGAAGGGTTTAGAGGGATACGGGTCAAATGCTGGCAAATGGGACTAGATTAATTTAGATATCTGGTTGACATGTACGAGTTGGGTGAAAGGATCTGTTTCCATGCTGCACAGCTCTATGACTATAAAAATGGTAATTTCGATGTAGATGGCTTTGTTTGTTCCACATGGATTTCCTGTCGCTTGCACTGCAGCCAATTTAAGTTCATATTTTTTAAAAGCTATTTTAGTATATGAAAGGTCTTGGATATAACAATCAGATGATGGAATTTAAATTTGATTGGTCCATATTTACCACTATCATGACACCGTCCACGGAAGCCACTGCTGCAGATGGGACATGTTAAAAGAATTCAACCCAGCACTATCAAATTAGCCGCTTACATCTGATTTAAAGATGTATCGGAAGGAAATTGGAAGAGCACCGAATTCAGCCTGAGATCAACTGAATCAAAAATACAGATTGTGTATTCTTTTCAATTTTATGGACTCCAATTTGTCCAATCTGTCCTTTCCCACTATGTAATTTTTCTATGTGCATGAAAGAGAGAGAACGTTATTAGTATATATTACTTCATATGGATTGATTTTAAATTAAATAAAGTGAATCTCTTTCTTTCTCAAACTTAAAATCTGTACAACTGATTCTTTTCTGATTGTATTATGTAAATACTTTCGAAATTGCAAAAACAAAATTTGTCAAATGTTAAGAGGAAAATGAGGGAAATAACTTGACTCCATCTACCTGTTTGTAATAACATGTTGTCCTTCCGTGATTACATAAGCAAACACCATGCCAAATCCATTGACATTTCAATGCCATCTTTATACTTCAGCAAAACAGAGAACTGCAGATGATGAAGATCTGAAACAAAAACAAATTTCTGGAGAAACATAACAGATCTGGCATTATCTGTGGAGAGAAAGCAGAGCTAATGTTTCAAGTCTACCGATCCTCCTTCAGAACTGATAGTAGTTTGGATAAGGTGGTATATATGTGGAAGACGGGAGGTGGAGAAGAATAAGTCGCTAAGCAGGGATGAAGCCCAGAGGGCCTTTCTGCTTTACCTGTTTTGCTACATAGCTCTTTGATGTGCAGGATTAGCAGAATTTAGCAGAAAGCTGAACCCTTGATATTCTGTCTTTGCCACAAAATCCACTTCCTTACGACTGACTGACTGTTTGTTCTTCCCTGCAGTAGTCTGAGAATGAACTAGACCACTTGCAGGCCATCAACATTAGCTCCATCCCGAACAGCACTTCATTACCAAACCTGCCTACTTTCACCTCCATTTACATTGCTTGATTCTGTCCTGCTCAGTTTATCTGATGCTGAAACCCTCTTCATTTCCTTCCAATTGTGTGCACCTGGGTGCTCTTCCACTGTCCATAAACTTAAGCTCATTCAAAATTCTGCTGTTTATATTTTTTAAGCCATATGTTGATTTTTATTCATACAGTTCTGTACCTAGTAGCAATGGTAGCTGCTGTAGCGTCAGGACAATATCCCAGAAAGAAACCTGTTCCTTCAGTCGCCGGGACAGTAGTTAGCTCCTGTTTACAACTCCAGTGCAAGGCACAGTATTCTAACAACTATAAAAGCAACGACTCCATCTCTTCACCTTACAAGGTGCGGGACTCAAAAATGGATGTTTAATCTACCCATCCCAAAAAAAAACCCTGGACTCATTTCTCCAATACATCCTGTTTGTTTGACCACTTTAGACAACCAACTAAAGTATTACATAAAAACCAAAAAAACTGCAGATGCTGTAAATCAGGAACAAAAGCAAAGTTGCAGGAGAGGAGGGGAATATGTGTCTGGTGGTGGCATCTTGCCACCAAGATGGAGTCTGATGATCAAGCTGGCTAAAGTATTAATTCTACAATGTACAGAGTCGTAGAGGCCTCTTCTGGAATGTAGTGTCCAGTTCTGGTCGCCCAATTTTTGGAAGAGTATTATCAAGCTGGATAGGGTTCAGAATAGATTTACTATGATGTTGCTGGGTACGGAAGGTTCAGGTTGTAAAGAAAGGCTGGATAGGCTGGGACTTTCTTTACTGGAGCGTAGAAGATTGAGAGGTGCCGTGATAGAAGTTTATAAAATAATAGGCAGTGTAGATGGAGTTGATGGTAGTTGTCTTTTCCCTAAAATGGGAAACTTCAAAACCAGGGAGCACATTTTTAAGGCAAGAGGAGAGAGGTTTAAAAAAGACATGCAGCAAATTTTTTACATAGAGGTGGTTCGTGTGTGGCAAGAACTTCCTGAGCAAGTGGCGCTTGCAGGTGCAGTTACAACGTTTCAAAGACATTCGGATGGATACAGGAATAGGAAAGGTTTGGAGGGATATGGGCCAGAGCAGGCAGTTGGGATTAGCTTAGTTTGGGATTATGTTCAGAATGGGCTGTTTGGACCAAAGGGTCTGTTTTCGTGCTGTATGACTCTATCACTGTGAATTCTGCTGTCTAATTTTGGCCTGTTGTACATCGTCTGATTTAATCACACGACCATTTCAACTGGTGAAGGTCTTAACTCTGGGATTCCTCCTTGACATCTTCATCTCTCAATCTGTCTCTCACTTTGTGACACTTCTTAAAAGTAATATTTTGGTAATGTGATCTAATATCTCACTATGTGATTTGCAATCAAATCTTGTTTAATAAAAGTCCTGTGAAGTATCTTGGGATGTTTTGCTATGCTGCTATACATGAATACAAGTGCTGTTGCTTATGCATAAATAACTTAGTTTGTTCAATTGGTTAATTGATTTTTGCCTTCATTTCTTACGAGCCCCTTGTCAGACACATTAGAAACTTTGTATTTAATTGGTTTGACTCAATCACAAACTAAAGTCTGAGAAGTGAAAAACAAATTGTGTTAATCCAGTATGCCAACCGTTGGGATAATATATTAATTTTGTTTTTCTATTCGTCTTTGTTTCTTCAAAATCTGTATAATATATGTAAGAAAATAGCCAATTTAGTGGAAATCTGAAGTGTAGGAATGATGACAGAACTTAATGTGAAAAGTTTGAAACCAATAAGGGTCTGCTTATGTGCTATATGACTCTGTGGCTCTATAACTAACAGGAAATATAGTTCTTTGACGTGGACAAAGTCATTATCAACTTTGCAGAAAACATATGAAGGTACAAAAAAACCTGGATATATTTGCTGTGCAGATGGCAAATGTACAGGCAGACTCTTGCACTATTAAATAATCATTCGAAAAGCTAGAGACTTGTCCTTGATGCCTCAAGATACTCAAACAAAAGAATTCCCGAGAATTCTATGTACTGAGATTGGTTACTTCTCTCTGCTGTAATGTACTAAATAGGTATTCTGTGATAGTATTGGTTGTCTGGAAGCTCCCAAGAACGCTTCATTTTAAAAGTCTATAGCTAATACTGATAATGATTTTAAGTCGCTCCTAGTTCAAAATTTTCATGTAACAGTGGGTTTGACTGGATAAATTTACCTTACTGCGGGTAAGGTAATGGTCATGTAATTTCTAATTGTTTAGAAGTGTTTGGAATTGCATTCAAGCAGTACTTACGGAGGAGGGGAAATGTTGTTCAAGTGTAGGCAATGATTAATGTGGCTTTTCGAGCGTATAGATTTCTCAGGTCTTTACAGAAAACATATTGTTTGTATCCAGATGCTTTTAACTTTAATTTTTCCTGACTTTAACAGACAATGTTACTTTATTACCTAACTCTATATCAGAGTGGACTGATTTAAGACCATAAGACATAGGAGTGGAAGTAAGGCCATTCGGCCCATCGAGTCCACTCCGCCATTTAATCATGGCTGTTGGGCATTTCAACTCCACTTACCCGCACTCTCCCGTAGCCCTTGATTTCTTGCGAGATCAAGAATTTATCAATCTCTGCCTTGAAGACATTCAATGTCCCAGCCTCCACTGCACTCCGTGGCAATGAATTCCACAGGCCCACCACTCTCTGCCTGAAGAAATGTCTCCTCATTTCCGTTCTAAATTAACCCCCTCTAATTTTAAGGCTGTGCCCATGCGTCCTAGTATGCCACCTAACGGAAACAACTCCCCAGTGTCCACCCTTTCTAAGCCATGCATTATCTTGTAAGTTTCTATTAGATCTCCCCTCAACCTTCTAAACTCTAATGAATACAATCCCAGGATCCTCAGCCGTTCATCGTATGTTAAAATTTGGTTTGACTGCTGGAAATTTAGTGACACAGTTTTTACTTTGGAGAGCAATATGCAATTTTGTTATATATTAGACAAGTTTCGAGATATGCCTTTTTGTCCTTAATGTCCTGTATAAACTCATTTGCATATGACAAAATGTACTTTCATGAACCGACACGATGGATCACTGAGACAACAAGGTGTAGAGCTGGATGAACACAGCAGGACGAGCAGCATCAGAGGAGCAGGAAAGCTGACGTTTTGGGCCTGGACTCTTCAGGGTCTAGGCCCGAAACATCAGCTTTCCTGCTCCTCTGATGCTGCTTGGCCCGCTGTGTTCATCCAGCCCTACGCCTTGTTATCTCAGATTCTCCAGCATCTGCAATTCCTACTGCCTCTACTACCGATGGATCACTGTGCTGGATGGGTGGTGATGGAGCCCAGAGAAAGACAGAGATATGAAAGGGGAAGGTAAATAAAGACATAATGGACAGCAAGCCAGGACAGAAGAAAAGCGGAATAAAAGATATTAGGAGCTAAAAGCATGAAAATGGGTTAGCTATGCTGAATGCAACCCATACAATGTGATAATGGGCCTAGGAGTACATGGGAATGGGTGACTGCTAAAATCAACCTTTGTCATCACAGGAGTGAGTGTGAGGTGGGTAAAAAACACGGAAGGATGGAAACAGGCTCTAAAGCTATTGAACTTGATGTTGAATCTTAGGGACTGCACAGTCCCCAAGTGAAAACTGAGATATTGTTCTTCCAGCTTGCGCTGAGGCTCGCTGGAACATTGCAGCAGGCCTGTAACAGAAATGTTGGCTAGGGAACATGGTGGTGTGTTGAAGTGGCAAACAACTGAAACCTTAGGATCATTTTTACGACAGAGCGTAAGTGTTCTGCAAAGCAGTCACTGCAGTTCTTTTTATGATTGTAACCAGATAAAACGATGCCTTGGGACATAATGTAGGGAGTGTTGCCTGGTTTATTGTTCACCAGCTGCCTGATTCTGATGCTGGATTTATGTAGTGGAATGTGGTCTGGTGGTAAACACAGGAGGCAGAAACTTCAGAGGCAAAGAAAATTCTGATTTTATTGAAAACAAGCAAATTTAATATATATTTACAGGAAAACTGGAAAGTGAGTATCAAAACCTGACTATTACTGACTGAGACCTGTCTCACAGTTTCCTTGACCCCCATTTTAAGTGTTGCAGCCAAGACTGATACAGTGGATTTAGTAATTACAGTGAGTGATCGTTATCTAATGGTTGTGAGAGAGAGAGAGAGAGAGAGATTACTTGCTAACCCAAAGTCCTACCCTGCTTCTTTTCTTTAGGGATGCACTATACTGTTTGCCCCCAAACTGCACCTTCCCCTATCTCAGACTAGCCACGCTGGGTTAGAGGGTCTCGATGACCTTAGGCTCACCCTTGGAGTGGAACATGATTTGTTTGCTTTTGTCCGTAGTCTTTTGCCGTAGCTGGGGTGTCTGCGGAGGGCCTGGTGGATGTTGCTGGCATTGCTCCAGTCAGTGTCTTGTGTCTCTGGATGCTCTTGGTCACCTCCAGACATCGAGTGGAGGTTTGTGGTTGGTTGATGGTGTTTGTTGGTTGCGAGGGTTGCTCTCAGTGTGGAGGGTTCGCAGAGTCCTTGACTCAGAGTTGTCTGTGGGAACTTATCTCTCGATTGGTAAGTCTAACCGATCTCCTTTCCCTTCCTCGTGGCTTTGGCTCAAGGACTTCTTCACGTGTGGGTCCTGCTTCTGGTTCGGACCCTCAAACTCCTTTCGTGAGCCTGGCGCACATAGAGCCAACCATGTACCTAGTTCGTTTTGGGGTGTGTTGCTGGTATTGCAGTGCACACTACTGGGATCGGGGCCCCCAGTTATGTCTAGCTACAGGCCCCCTTATCTCCCGCCAAATCTGGTTTTGGCTGCCGACCTGTTGTTCCCCCTCTTGGGCGCTGAATGAGCTTCCTGATCACTGGAGGTGGTGTGAATGGCTTTTCAATTAAGGTGAATGGTTTGGGATGTCCAGTATTTTCCTTGGGATGGGTGTTCCATATGTTTTGAATAGTAGTGCGAGTGTTTGTACATCCAAAGGTTGCACAGGTTTACCTGTTCAGGTTCGGTATTTTTGTGCGTGATCACTGGTTGGGAATTGAATGGCTTTGTACCTCTCTAGGCTCCAGAAGGTCTGAAGATGTTTGTTTCCTGCAGTCTGGCTTCCATTGTTTTAAGCTGGGGCGTGAACAGGGGTCTTCCTTTAGTTTTGCAAGCTAATCCCTGTTTCAGACATCTGTCCTGGATTTACACATTACCCTGTCTGTCCGAACTGGCCTTTTCCTGGTTCACTTTGAGGCCTACAGTTTCTCGTGTCCAAAAGTTCAGTGAATTTTAGGTCCCTGTAACTTCCACAAACTTAGATCTTCAGAGGGTTTTTGTCTGGGGCGTATCCATAAGTTGATGGGGATTTTTGCCCCACCTTACAACACTTTTTAATGGACTTTGCTTTACAATATATTTTAGTAGTAACCTGGTGCGGTTCGATTACTGCAGCTTAGAATAGGCGTATTATTTTGAAAAAAATATGCGTTTTTAATAGACCTGGTACTGTTCCCGTTAAGCTGCATGTGCATACAGAAATGCAGCAGCTCTAAGTGCTGTGCAGGCCTTGTTCTAAATCCTACATATGACTGCTACAGAAGATTTAAAGGGAGCACAACTCTTAACGAAATTTTAAGTAACCGTGGTGCCTAAACCCCTACCCATGGAATAGCATAGAATCATTGAATTTTATAGTACAGAAGGAGGCCAGTTGAAGCATTTGGTATCATGCCTTTATTAGTCAGTGCATTGAATGTAGGAGTTTGGGAGGGCATGTTGCAGCTGTACAGGACATTGGTTAGGCCGCTTTCGGAATACTGTGTGCAGTTCTGGTATCCCTGCTATAAGAAGGATGTTGTGAAACTTGAAAGGGTTCAGAAAAGATTTCCAAGGGTGTTGCCAGGGTTGGAGGATTTAAGCTATAGGGAGAGGCTGAATAGACTGGGGCTGTTTTCCCTGGAGTGTCGGGGGCTAAGGGGTGACCTTGTAGAAGTTTGTAAAATCATGAGGGGCATGGATAGGGTAAATAGACAAGGTCTTTTCCCCAGGGTGGCAGAGTCCAAAACAAGAGGGCATAGGTTTAAGGTGACAGGGAAAAGATTTAAAAGAGACCTAAGAGGGCTTTTTTTTCACAGAGGCAATGGTGTGCATATGGAATGAGCTGCCAGAAGAAGTAGTGGAGGCTGGTACAATTACAACATTTAAAAGGCATCTGGAGGGATATATGAATAGGGAGGGCTTAGCGGGATATGGGCCAAATGCTGGCAAATGGGACCAGATTTATTTAGGCTATCTGGTCGGCATGGACGAGTTGAACTAAGGGGCCTGTTGACATAATGGGTCATAGAGATACACAGCATGTATAGACCCGCTCCCAAAAGAGCTATCCAGCTCGTCCCATTCTCCCGCCCCGTCACCGTAGGCGTAGCCCTGTAAACTCCTCACTTTGAAATATATTTAGGTCTCTTTGGAAACCTCAATTAGAATCTGCCTCCTCCACTCTCCCAGGCAGCACATTCTAAATCCTAATAACTCGAAGAAGTTACTCCTCATCTCAATCTTAGCTCTCTTGCTGACAATCTTGCAATTGTGACCCCTAATTATTGACGTACCAACTAGTGGAAACAGAATGTCTTCCTTTACCCTGCCAAAATTGTTCATTATTTTAAACAGCTCATTAAGGTCACCTCTTAATCTTCTCAGCTCCAAGGAGAGTGTGCCCAATTTATTTAGTCTTTTCTTGTATCTAAAATCCTTTATTCCTGATTTCATTCCAGTAAATTCCAGTGGACTCAATGGGCCGAATGGCCTTACTTCCACTCCTGTGTCTTATGGTCTTATGGTCTTAAATCTCCTTTGCACTCTCTCTAGGACTTTAACATCCTTAAATAAGGTGCCCAGAACTGAACACACTATTCCAAATGTGGACTCACCAATGATTTATAGAGATGTAGCATCACTTCTTTACCTTTATACTCTATTTATAAAGCCAAGGATCCTAGAAACCTTCTTAACAACTGTTACACCTTGTCTGGTCACCTTCAGAGAATTGCACTTGTGAATCCCAACCTCCCTCTGCTCCTGTACTCCCTCAAAAGTTTTACCATCGAGCCTGTATTGTCTGCCCGTGTTTGTTCTACCAAAATTCATTACCCACATTTCTTTGCATTGAAATTCGTTTTCCAGGTATCTGCCCATTTGACCAGCTTGTCGATATCCCTCTGAAGTCGCTCAGCACCATCTTCACAGTTCACTACTCTTCCAAGCTTACAAATTTAGAGATTTTGCCCTCAACATCCATCACCAAATCATGTATATCAATCAGAAAATCCAGGAGTTCCACACAGATCCCTGGGGAGCACCACTGTCAACTCATCTTCAATCTGAGAAATGCTCATCTGTACCTACCCTCTGTTTCCTATCTTTTAGCCAACTTCTCATCCATGCTGCCAAGGATCTATCAATCCCAAACATTTCTAATTGTCTCACCAACCTGCAAAGTGGCATCATATCAAGTGCTTTCTGAAAGCCCAAATATACACCATCTACAGCACAACCCTCATTCATTGCCTGTGTCACTTCGTCAAAGAACTTAGCCAACCTTGTCAGCGATGATCCGCCCTTGACGAAGTGACATTGACTGTATTATTCGCTTATTTTTCACTGTCTTTTTACCTTATCCCATATGTGGCCTCCATCAATTTTCCTGTTATTGATGTAGGGCTGACCAGTCTGTAGTTTCCTGGATTATCCTTTGCCCCTTTCTTAAAAGGTATCAGATTTGGAATCATCTAGTCCCTCAAGACTGGTCCTGTGTTCAGGGAGGCTTGAAAATTTCTATCAATGGCTCTGTAATTTGCTCCCTCATCTCTTTCAGTTATCTACAATGCACTTTATCCGAGTTTGGCGATTTGTCTACTTGGAGTCTACTTGCCAGCCTTTTTAGTACCTGTTCTTTTATCTATCACTGCACTGCTGTGTTGCTCAACATCCATATTTTCAATTAGGCCATTGTCACCATTTTTTCACAAGGTAAAGACAGAAGCAAAGTACTCATTTAGGACCTGTACCTTTTGATTCGGTGAGCAGCTTATCCTTGTTCCTTGTGGGCCTCATTCTATCCTTCACTAATCTTTTACTATTAATATATTCCAAGAACACTTTATATTGTTTGAGTGCAGCCTGCTATCTTTTTCCTCATACTTCCTTCTTTATTCTAGCCTTAGTCCCTCTGCTGCATTTGAGATATTATTCCTGATTTCTATTACTATTATTTTTCCAATATGCATTATGTGCCTCCTCTTTCTTCCCTACTTTCTCATCAATATACTTAGCCATCCAGGGGACTCTGAATACCCCATGTTTATTTTTCGAGTATAACCCTAGTTTGCACCCTATTCATCTCACTTTTGAAATTTTGCCATATTTCATCCACTGTTTTATCCACCAAAATGCATTCAACCTGCTCTGGTTCAAATTTGACCTCTTCCAATCTGGAATCTTAATCATTGACTGTGTCACGGAGTGAGGGCATCGCTGGTTATGCCAGCCTTTATTGCCCATCCTTAATTGCCCACAGGGAAGTTGAGAATCAACCATATTGCTGTAAGTCTTGAGTCATACATGGACCAGACCAGGAAAGGATGATAGTTTCCTTCACTAGGACATTAGTGAACCAAATGGGTTTTTCCGAAAATCGACATTGGTTTCATGATTATCATTAGCTCTTAATTCAAGATTCCAGATCCAGCAAAGCTCCCTCCCAGGTAGGACTGGAAATGTACTGTCCCTGAATGTTCTATTGCACACATTGCAGGAATTTCTCCCCTTCCTTGTCCCACACTCTACCTTTTTCCCAGTCTACCCTCACGTAATTGAAATCACAAACTATCACAAACCCTACTTGTTGTGCAGATTTCTATAATATGGAATGCTCTATTCAACTTCCTTCTAGCTATTTGGAGGTCTCTCATAAATACCAACAAGGTCACAACTCCCTTCCTGTTTCTCACCTCTAACCATATAGACTCTAATTCAGGAACTGCATCTCATTCAAAGGCAATGATACTTGACCAAGACAGCTATCTTAGAATCTTAGAATGTCTGTCTACAGGGAGGAAGAATTTGAGAATCAACCAAAACAGGTGAAGTCTTTGGCAGATGGATGGAACTACTTCTGTAAATTCTGTATTGGGATTTTTTCTTCAGAAACTCAATTGGAATGGGTAGCTCACATCAAAAGTAAGAGTGTTTGTTGAGAGCAAATAATTCTGGTAAATACCCTGAGGTTTGACAAGTAACAAGGTTTGATCTGTTGATCTTTGCCCTTGGCGTCAGTGTGGTAGACAGTGCTACGTGTAACTTTAATACTCCACGGTTTAGATTTGGAGACAGTATGACCGGTTCCCACCCTGATCGCTGTGCAATGGCTCCAGTTGAATACATGAGGACATTAGGGCAGAGTAGAGTAGCTGTGATGGATATTCAGTTTAACAGTCTCTTGATAACTGACAGCCCATACGTTTTACTGGAAATAAATTATTGGAATGTCATCATCTGCGAATTGTACTCCAGCAAGGAATCTGCCTGTAGGAAAGGATGGATGTAAAAGCCATAATTTAAAACTAAATTGGGTTGAGGGTGTCAGAGAAATGTTAAGTTCGTAACTGAGTAGTTACCAGCTTAGTTCCCGATAAAATTTCAAAATCATCCAACATAGTTAACCTGCCACCATTTTGTTCTAAACCCGCATTCTCAATATGAACTAAGTTTGAAAGGAATTTTCAATGACCTAAATGTGGATTTTACCAGTTTCAAAATCTCCCCACCCCACGGCCTCATCCCGTGACCAACCCTCCCTCTTATCTCCGCCCCCTTCACCTGACACAATCTGTCCATCCTATCTCCCACGTATCCACCCCTCCTACCCCACTGGCCAATCCCCACCACTCCCCTACCTGTACACCCATCACCATCCTAACCTACCTTCTCCAGCCCCACCCTTCTTTTCTCTGTTTACTTCTGAGCTCCCTTCCCCCTCCCCATTTCTAAAGAAAGGTCCTGACCCAAAACGTCAACTTTCCTGCTCCACTGATGCTGCCTGGCCTGTTGTGTTCCTCCAGCTCCACACTGTGTTATATCTTCAAGAAATTCCTGATGTAACATTCAACAATGCAATAAAATAAATTTATAAACATCAGATTAGCATCCTCATAAACAGCATTACCTTTTTTCCAGATTCATAGATGATCTTATTGACACAGAGTATCTCTTTAAAAATGGACTTTTTTTAAAAATTCAGGTGTTGATATTGACTGATGAAGGAGTTTAAACAATAATCGGGTCTGTTATAACCTAGTTGTCAGCTGTTTCACGTTCTCCCTTTGCTTTATTTCTGAAATTGATGCAAATGAGTAATCTGAATATTTTCTAATGAACCTGTTCAGAGATGTTGTTACACACATCTGAAGCAGGTGAGACTTCAGCCTCTGTCTCCTGGCTTAGAGATAGGGACACTACCACTGCACCACAAGAACGCCATGGGTAACTTGAATGTTTTCACCAACAGTCCAGCGTGGGTGTGAATCCTTTTGTGGATTAAACCCAAAGTAATTTGTCCTGTGCTGCCTTGTTTTAAAATACTTGTGTGTAAGCCACGTGTACTTTCATCTTGAATTAATTGTATGTGGTCCCAGTAGAATGCCACAGGCTGTCTGTAAATACTAATTAGGAGGCAGAGTTGTAATTGCCAGCCTATACGGTGGCCTAATCCTTCTAAGTGGAATTTTAAATTATAATAATCTGAATTTAACTTGCACTTCTGGCTGTTTTAATGTCAAACTGAAATACTTTTTTGTTGAAAATCTGGCAAGGTTTTGTTTCTTTCAGCAGTGCTCATTTTCTTTCTCCTTCTGGTTGAAGAGTACTCACGGAATTTAAAAGTAGCAGTTAGATTTGATCAAAATCAGAGGCCTTAAGTTCATTTGTCAGTGCATTTCGAATACTCCTGACACACAAGGTGCTAGGTTCAAGCTCCACTCCAGGATTTAAGCATGGAGTCTTGGTTGTCATTCTGATACTGAACAAGTCTTTCACTGATGGAGCTGGTACATTCTGGTAGAGATGCTTAGCCCAAATTTCACTGTTTTGAGCTGTAAATAATTATAATTAGTGAGTGCAGCTGCACTTTATTTGATATTTATTGTAAAAATTAGGTTTGTTTGGGAAGCTGAATATTTGAAACCTTAAGATTTTTTGCCCTCCCTTAAATTTTTGTGCTCGTCAAAGTGAAGAATAGAACCTTTAAGTAAGAAGTAAGGTCAAATTTATTTCATTCTAGTAATGATTATCTGAACAGCATAAGTTACTATTTCTTGCTTTAGAAATTCCCTCCCAACCGTCCTAGCAGCTTCTCCGAGATGGTCGTTGAAGTGAGTTATGGTTGCTTTGTGTTGTCACTTCGAGCTCTATAGAAGTAAATTGAGGCATTCACAAAGTTTTACTTTATGCTTGACCTGGAAAAAGGTATGATCTAGTTATAATGATAGCTTGACAAGGTAGCCATTTGGACTTCCGGGGTGGATGGGGCCCAGTGGTGGATAAGAGTCACTTTGGCTGCTGCGTCATCATCATCTCTGCGTTCAAGCCCCCTGGAGAAGGAGCATGTGGTCTCCAGCAGCATATTTGAGCCTTCTGCCTGACTGATGGGCACCACTAGGACTTGACTGTTTTGTGAGCACCAGGAATAACATTATTTGGTTTGTAGGTTTTCCACTGTTTTGTTTACAGTCATGAAAGTAAAAGATCTAATTAAACTTGAAACATAAACAGAAAGTGCTGAAAAAGGTATAGTAGCATTGGCAATGAGAGAAAAGAGTTATCATTTTAAGGTCAATATGACTCTTCTTTAGAACCTGCAAAACCTGCGTTTTCTACAGTTGTTTAAATATGACCTCTTGCTGTGACAATTTGTTATTCTTTTGGTGTTTTGTTGTAGGTTAGATTACTGTTTCACATGGTAGTGTAATTGGAATTGGTGAATGATTTGGCAAATTAACCAGCTTTAATCCTGTGTCATCTTTGGCTGTCAATTATACTATGTGTAAAGGTGGTGAACAGTTTTGGTATAATAGTTTAATTTGTGAGGTGTGTCATCTTTCTCACTTGTCTTGGATTAAAAGCTTTTCCATTGCCTTGATGAGCTGCAGTAGATGCTGCTTTGAGAGTTAGCCGATAAACTTGGCAGGAGTTACAGTATTTTTGCTGTTCCCAATTAATGTTATGACAAAATAATTCCACCTGTGCAGTTTATTTCGATTTTTCTGAAGTCCGATTAGGTTAAATTAGAGGAAGGCACTTGCAATGGAACTTGGTTCAGTACACCTTCCCTACATGAGAATCTAGAATTTTGCATAATTTTTTTTTGGAAATGGTGTCTTTTAAAATGCTGTGTATGCCAACTGAGAAAGTGTTATTTAGTGTTCAAATTGTATTTCAGCCTGTTAAGATTGTTGGATAAGATGTAAATCACTCAAATAATTCTGAAGAGCTAGACCATTGGAAGCAAATTAATTGTTCTGATTGGAATGACTATATTTGGATCAACTCTGTTACTTAGTGAAGAGTTGTGTGCCATTGTACTGTAGATTGGGGAGTCAGACAACAACAACTTGTATTTATTTAGCACATTTAATATAACGAAACATCCCTAGCTACTTCAGAAGAGTATTATGAAACAAAATGAACCATGAGATATTATTTTGGTCAGGAGATTAAAAAGGCAACTGTTATCTAAATGGAGAGATATGTCAAAATGCTTCAGTGCGATAGGATCTGGGTGTAGTCGTGCGTAAATTGCAGAAAACTAGTATGCATGTACAGCAGGTAATAAGGAAAACAAATGGAATTCTGGCATTATTACTAAAGTAATGGAGTATAGAAATAAGGAAGTGTTGTTGCAAAGGTATAAGGCATTGGTGAGAGCGCATCAGGAATACTGCGTACAGTTTTGGTCGGCTTATATCCTTCCTCATGTAATTGCGTTAGAGGCAGTTCAGAGATGTTCTGTAGACTAATTCCAGAGATAAAGGATTTGTCTTATGAGGAGAGATTGAGCAGTTTAGACCTATACCCGCTAAGTTTAAGAAGAATGAGACGAACATTAGTTGAGGAATGTAAGATGATAAAATAGATTGACAAAGTAGAGCTAGAGTGGATGTTTCCCCTTTTTTGAGGCAATCTAGAATGAGTTGTCACAGTTTTCAGTAAGGGGTGGCAAACTTAAGGAAGAATAACTTCTAAATGGTCATGAATCAATGGAATTCTGTACCCCAGAGTGCAGTGGATACCCGGAAACTGAATAAATTAAAGGAGGAGGTACTAATTGCTAATTAGTAATGGGTTAAAGGGTTATGTGAAGCAGGCAGGAGAGTTGAAACCGAGATGAGATCACCCATGATCATATTAAATGGTGGAGCAGGCTCGAGGGAATGAATTGCGTATTCTTGCCCGTAGTTCTCATGTTATATTCTTATTTTAAATGGGATGACAGAAAGCTTGGTCAGAGAGGTAAATTTTAGGAGTGTCATAAAGGAGTAAGGTTCAATTGTGTAGATCATGTCTTTTTATTTTATTTTTGTAGTTTTACAAAATAACTTTTAAGAGTAAGGATTACAGCAAATTTTTGAAACCAAGTAATCTGACACTCATTATAAGCATTGTATACACAGCTGCTGGTTTCAGCAGTAGTTGGTGTGGTTTGCAGATGAGCTGGATCTGAAGGCTGATGTATAAATGGTGTTTTGGTTGGCAACACGAAGCTGATTGGTCTATGGACTAGTTGACCAGTTGTCAATGGCAAAGGCCATCTGCCTGCCAGCAACTATGTGATTGGTTCTCAGGGCTGAGAAAAACATGCAGAAAAGTAATCAGATCTTTACTAGATCAGGAACTATGCCATTAATCTGCAGCAAAATGCACTTAAGACCTGAAGAAAACAAGTTTATTTTTATTTAAAATAGTTTCTGTAAGCTGTGCAATTTAATTAAGAAGTTGGAGACCATTTTATAAGTGTGAACTGGTCCTCTGTGCCTCCTGAAAACCAGTGAAAACATTTGGAGAAATAAGACCGAGAAGCAGTGTTTTGACCAGCAGAATCTGAAGAATTGTCTCAACAATCCTGTGAACAGGAACTACTGAGCTACCATCCCAGAGTTTCCCACTGCCCATAATACCCATGAGTTTTCATGTTTGTACATTTTTTTTATTCTTGGGATGTGTGTGTTGCTGGCTAGGCCAGCCTTTATTGCCAGAGGATTTAGTATGGACGATTTAGTATAGCCAATCCCCCTAACCTGCACATCTTTGGACTGTGGGAGGAAACTGGAGCACCCAAAGGAAACCCACACAGTCACAGGTAGAAATGCAAACTCCACACAGACACCCTCCCAAGAGTGGAATCAAACCTGGGTCCCTGGTGCTGTGAGGCAGCAGTGCTAATCACTGAGCCACCGTGCCATCCCTTTGGAAGACCACAAATGTAATTCTATTCGACAAAGGCCAAAAATGAAACTTTGGGCCATAAGCCTGTTACTGGGGAAAAACGTGTTAAAGAGGTAGTAACAAGAAGTTTGGTAAATTGTTACAGAGTCAGCATGGTTTTAGGAAAGGGAAATTATGCTTGACAAAATTATTGGATGATTTTTGAGGATGTAACAAGTAGGATGAGTAAATGGGAAGCAGTAAATATTGTAAATTTGGATTTCCAAAAGACATTGTCAAATGTGTCATACAGGTGGTCACTACGTAAGATAAGAGCTCCTGATGTTTGGAGCATTAGAACACGTGGAATAGCTGAGTTGCAGAAACAAAGTTGGGATTGTTTTCAGGATAGTAAACTCTAACTAATAGATGTGTCTTTAGCTGAGGCCTCCTCTACCTTTGATCTATCTTAGTGACATGGACAACTGTGTTGAAGTCAGATTTGTTGATAGTATGAAGGTAAGTAGGCAGGTAGACTGAGAAGGATACAAAGTGACTGCGAAGGGACAGAAATAGGTTAAGTGAGTTGGCAGAAATCTGGCAGGTGGGGTATCGAGAAATGTGAGGTTGTCCACTTTGTGGCCTCTGTGAGGAGTTCGGAACACAGAACTAGGCAAGTCTTTTTCTAACTGTACAAGGCACCGATGAGATTGCGTTTGGAGTACTGAATACTGCTTTGGGATGAACGGATGATTTATGCAGAAAGGTTGAGCATGTTGATGCTTAGAAGAATAAAACATAATCTTATTGAAATTATCGAAGATTGTGAAGGGGCTTGACAGGTTAACTGCTAGGAAGGTGTTTCCTCTCAAAGGTGGATGGAGAATCTTGAATAAGGGAGCATAGTTTCAAAATAAGGGGCTTCCTTATGACTAAGATGAAGCTGGGGTCTTGTGTCTTTGGAATTCTTTACTTCGATTAGGGTACAGCATTGATGACTCTGTCTTTGTCTTTGAATATATTGAAGAGATTTTGACCTACACGGCAGAGGAAAGTTTATTGGGGAGAGCAGGCCAAAAAAGTAGAGTTAAGGTAACAACCAGCTCAACCATAATCTTACTGAATAGCTGAGAAAGCTCAAACGGCCTCTCATTTCCTATGTTCTTATAAGGTGAAGGGGTATGTTGTGGAGCATGATGGAGAAGATAGATCTTGTGAAGTGACAAAAGGATTAGTTAGAGGGATGCTGAATATCAAATATTTATGATTGTTTGGTCTGTCATGAACAGGAAGAATAGAATTCGGCTAAATTCCATGTGGAATGAGACACAGCAGAGATGCTTGTTGGTAGAGAGGATGTGGTTCATCAAACGCAAGGGAAAAAGATAGCAATGAAGGTAAGCAGTCTAAAAAGTACAAACTGAAATCACATGGAAGAGCTGAGCTATGCATGAAGTAGCTGTAAATGAAATATCAAATGCCGGAATAATAATAAAATGTTATGAATACTCAGCAGGTCAGGCACCATCTATAATTAAACATATTAAAGGTCGAAAACGGTTTTAGCATTTTCCATTTTGGGTGGTTACTTTAGCAGTAGTTGAATGAACATAAGATGATTTTTTTTCCCTTTTGTTGACCAAGTGACATTTGTTTGTGCTGTGGTGTGTTATCTCAGTAGTGTAATTAAATGAGAATTTTAAACCCCATTTTTGAGTCAGTCTGTTAAATTGCTGTATTATAATTATTCTCAGAGGCATAACCTGGATTTAAATGTATGTTTTGTCTTTTTAATGTTTACTTTTTACAAGTTTTTGTTTTAACCTCTTTTCGAGGAGTGTACAAGGATCATTTCTTTTACTGTTCTCTGCGTCTTAACTTTCCAGTAATAATTTCAGCGTTTTATACTGAATGACTGTATTTATGTTATATTCTTGATTTTTGAATATATATATATAATAGTTTCTATTCATGCTTCACACTAAAGATGAAAGAATTGTAGACTACCTTTCTTCTTTAAAAACCATCATCACCACACAGCATATTACACCCAGCCTTTAAGAAATAGCAGTAGGTTAATGAGCTTTACTCTGCCAGTTCAGTAAGGTCATGGCTGATCTGATCCTTACTTTAACCTGACCTTTCCGTTTGGCACACCCCACTTTCATACACAGGCTAGCCAAAAAAATCTCAAATATGTTTAGTGATGCAGCCAGTGTTCTCAGTGGAGAATTCCAAAGGTGCATTACCATCCAAGAAAAACTCCCTCATTTCAGCTTCGAATCTCAATGCCTTCTCTTTTCTTCAATCTGTTTGAAAATTAGTTTCACTACAGTTCTCAATGCAACTCAGACAGTTTAAGTAGCAAGTTATTGAGACATTCAAGTCAAAAAGATGAACAAATCATAGGAATGAGAAATGTTTTGCTTCATTATACCTGTATGGGTGCTAATCCTCCAACCTATATATTTCCATTTCTGCTTTTGCCCCTCATTCTTTTATAATTTTCCTTATTAAAATCTTATCTCATAACCATTTTAAATTGTGCACCTGCCTCAATGGTTATTAGAGGTAAAACATTCCACGTTCTAATCCAACATAAAAAAGATTGTTCTAAATTTTCCCTATTTCTCTTATGATAATTTTAAACTTACTGCTGATTAGATAGCAAGCATGAAAGCTATTTAATTATTTTTCTTCTCAAAATCTTAACTAATCTTGAAAGATTGATTCTCCCCATGCCATAAAAATTGTACTTAACATTTCTCTTCTGTGAACTGCATTTTCCTGCAATCTGCTGGATTCTTTTTTCAGGACAAGAAGTGCTATTCCAATTTGGCATCATCAACAAATGTCATTATCATTCACCCGTGTGAACGTATAAATTGTTTACATAAATGGAACACTCAGTGATCAGGGCATATATCCCACTACTACTGTGCACAAGCTGCCAACCATAAAAAATGTCTGTTTACCACTACCTCTGATTTTTGTCTCTTCGCCAATTCTATTTAATTTATTTCAAACAAGTAAAATACATGCACATGTGTTAACACTCAGCTGAGTGAAGGATTGGGCATAGCTGTGATATCATCAATAGAAAAAGTTCATATCAGGAGGACGTTTGGCTCCAGTGGAACCATCTGTTAGAAATGAATTGCTTCAGTGGCGAAAAAGATGACGAGCCTGTGGATTTTTGACTTGATTGTGCCGATATTTTTAATGCAGTTTGCTGCACCATTGTAATTGTCACAAAGCGCTTCAAACGTTTTAGTGTAAGTTGCCTTCAGGATAGCACAAAAGACATTATGCTTGATGCAGGCCTTGCCCAAACAATTGACCAGTCTTTCCTAGGGTGAATTAATCACTATTGGAAGTTGAGGAGCCTCTGAAATTTAAGTTGGAATTTTTTTCTGGAAAGATACAATGAGGTAGCTGGCTAAAATAGCCCAGTCTAACCAGAAAGTAATTATACATAATTTCCAAGTCTTCCTGTGTGATGTTGAAATTTGGCTTACCCACAGGTGATGCTTATTTCTGACAAGAGATGCTTTTTTTTTTCTGAAATCCATTTTTAGGTATATTAGTCAAAATTTACTGGTCATCACTCAAAATATTACAGAATATTTTGAAAACACTATTTGAAATATTTACATCTTAAAATGCTACCCAGTTGTCTGTGCCAAACACAGTGTTCGCTGGTAACAATGAGCAAATGGGTTTGAAGGAAAACTTGGATTTGAAGTGAGAACTATAAAGTGGACCACTTTTCCAAAATGGGTGCGATTTGTTCTGCAATCTCTGAATTTCAGCCAATGTGCAAACTTCAGCAAGGGTGAGATTTTTCTTTTAAATTGTGTATGACTAGCGTAACTACACTGGCTAATATTTCTTAGCAAATTTTATGTTTATGTGTCATGCAATTTTTTTCTTGAAAAGTTGAGAAATCAAGCTGAACATATCTCTGCCTCTCTACCTCACTACCTCCTTTGCTATACTCTATAAAACATACTACTTTGGTTTTCTATCCTAGTGTTTCATTTGATGGCTTGGTGTCATACCCTGTTGTTTAATGCTCTTCTGATGAAAGGTGTGTAGTTTGTGTGTTTTATATTTTAATTTTCATTGTTTTAAAACAGAGGTAGATGGATCAGGGTCAATTCTGTGCTGATCCTTTTTTTAAAAACAGGGCAGATAGTTATTTGGGACTGTGACCCAAGTACATTCTTTCTAAGAAAAAGTGTGACTGCAGTTAAGTTCCTGGAAAAACCCTGTGGTGTTAATGAATGCGATGATCATATCATTGAGTTTGCAACAGACCAGAATGTTTCCATGATCAGGAAAGCTAAAGTTTAGTTCAAAAGGGAGAAAGGTTTCTCTTGGCAAAAGAATCAAGTTTTAGTTCAGGGAACTTTTCGCTATAGTCAATGTTGTTTGAATGGAGTTTCCAAGTCGGGAGTCTTCATCTTGTTGGAACTGAAAAAAAATTAAGCCATCAGAATTGTGGAAAGTTCATGCCAGCAGATTTGGCGAAGAGTAATAAAATTGCCTGCATCGTCCCAAAAAAAACTGGTAGTAGTCAGTTAAGTTAAAAATTCTTAAGGGTTGAGGTTCGAGTGAATTTGCTGGAACAGGTTGAAACTTTGTTATAATGTTTCTGTTAAGACCTTATTTTCTAATCCACCTGTTACATGCCTCTGGAACAGGGGGAACTTGAGCCCAGGACCCCTGGCTCAAAGGTAGGGCAGTACCACTGTGCCATAAAATTATTGTGTCTTTTAATCATTGTTTTTGTTTCTATAAGAAAAAAAATGTGTTCTTTCATGAAAGAACATCTGAAGCTTAGTTGGTATGTTTTAGTGACTAACAACTGTGATATCCAACTGCAAAAATTAAGTATATCTATCAAGCCACATTTTGTTCTGGAATCTTTCTTTGTCCAGGATTACCACCACCGAGGATCATAACACCTTGGTAGATGTTAAAGTAACAAAACTTCCACAAGTACTATGTAAATGTAACTTATTGTGTGGCTAAATGGCTAAAATTGGAGCAAATCTTATAACCCAAATCTGGGAATCCATGAGGCCATATGGGTGATCAGCTGCAGCAGTATTGTATTCAACCATAATCTATAACCTCAGTATGAATGCTCTACCATTAAGTTTCAATGAGGTATGGACAAAAATATGCCTGGAGAAGTACCAAGCACGTGGACAAATTTGTTGAGTCTACAATGCAGGGCTATACAAGTGCTAAGCAGCAGTAGCCTTATGCTAAATATGGACCTAAGGGATCCCTCAAAAATTGGATTGGGTCAGAGTTCTACTGCCCCTGCATATGAAGTTGTGCATATCAATGGACAATTAACTAGTGAATGACGAAGGAGACTGCATGAATATCCTATCCCCAAAGGATGATAAAACCCAGTTCACCAGTGCAAAGACGAAGGTAGAAACATTGAGTAATATCTTCAGCATAAGTTCCAAGTGGATGATGCATTGCAGTCTCCTCCTGAGATTCACATCATCACAGAAACTACTCCACAGCTAATACATTTTTCTCTGTGATATTAAAAGGTTGAATGCATTTGACAGCTACGAGTCCTTGCAATATCTTGGCAATAATTCTGAAGAAACAGACTCCAAAAGTTATTTTCGCCTTTCATTAAGCTGTTTGAATGCAACACCACCAGTTTCATTCTAACAAGTGGGGAAACTGCCATCAAAAAGCCAGAAAAACCCAGTTGGCTGGATCCAATTTTACTAGAATATCCTTGCTTTGCCAATGATTATTACTGATTTGCTATGAAGCAACATCAATGAACTGCTGTAACAAGGCGTGGGGCTGGATGAACACAACAGGCCAAGCAGCATCATAGGAGCAGGTTTTGGTTCTACCAGGACCAGTAAACTCCAGGAAAAAAACACAAAGAACTGTGGATGCTGGAAATCTGAAACAAAAACAGAAATTGCTGGAACAACTTGGTAGGTTTGGCGGCATCAATGGACAAGGAAACAGAGTTAACCTTTTGGATCCAGAGACTCATCTTCAGAATTGATTGTAGCTAGGCAAAGGTGAATATATATGGTAGAGATGGGAGGAGAAAATGATAAATGGAGATGGAGGCCAGAGAGAGAAAACAGTGGGCAGACAAAGGAATATGTATAGGTCAGCCTGAGAGAATGGGAATAAGAATGTGAACATCCTGCCTTTTCCCCATATCCCTGCAAATCAGTCTACCCAAATAACCATCCAATGCCCTCTTGACTGCCTCAGTTGAACCTACCTCCACCACATTTCCAGGTGGTGCATTCAACATCCTAACAATACACGCTATGGGAAGAAGTTTTTCTCATGTCACCCTTACTTCATTTCCAGATCACTTTAAATCTATGCTCTGTCATTCTTTTTTTCTTTTACAGACAGGAACAGCGTCTCCCTATCTACTCTATCCAGCCCACTCATGATTTTGGAAACCTCTGTCAGATTTCCTCTTAGTCTTCTTCTTCCGAAGGAGAACAGTCCCATCTTCTTCAATCTGTCTTCGTAACTAAAGTTTCTCTTTCATGAAACCATTCTTATAAATCACTTTTGTGCTCTTTCACATCTTGCCTATAACATTGCGCTCTCAATTTTACACATATTTCAACTGAAGTTTAACAAGGGTCTTGTACTTGTTCAACAGTATCTTCCTGCTGTTGTACTGAATGCCCTAATAATAAAGCTACGAACACGTTTTAAAAAAAACTTAGAATACGTGAAAAACACTGAACAATGGCTGGAAATTTGTACATGAGGCATAAGTAAAAAGAATGCAATAGCTAGGAGAAACCATTCTTTTATTTTTGTTGCTGGAAATCTGTTTTGCATTAACTTTTACAGGTAGAAACAAATATTTTAATGGTTTACATACAGTTTATATCACTTGGTAATGACATTACAGGGAACTGTTAGTGGAATTTACAGTATTTAGAGCAACATGTGGCAGACTTGGGAGTATTGGATAGAATTAATTCAATTCTGAGCTCTTAACCATGGTTAACACTTTATTATTTAAGTCAAGTACCCTCATACCGCTGTTTATTATAAAATAGTGAATGAATGCTTTGGAAATTTATGGCTGATATCTAGCAACATGTTTGCCCCACTTTTGCTTTACAGTCAACAATGTGTTTTTGATTCAAAGCAACATTTAAATATATAAATTTTTCATTTCAGCATTTTTGCTCATAATATACATTCACATCAGAGCAGTCAATTGCAAAAGCAAAACATTGTGGATACTGGAAACCAGAAATCCAGACAGAAAATACTGGAAGACCTGAGTAATATCCCAAAACTTCGAAAGAGTCAGGGGGCAGAGCGAGTATGGTGGCCATCACCAAGGAGAAGATGCTCGGAAAACTGAATGGCCTGAAGGTGGATAAATTACCAGGACCAGATGGACTACACCCCAGCGTTGCTAAGGCATTAGCTGAAGAGATAGTGGTGGCATTAGTGGTGATCTTTCAAGAATCACTAGAGTCGGGGAAGGTCCCAGAGAACTGGAAAATTGCTAACGTCACACCCCTCTTTAAAAAGGGAGTAAGGCAAAAGACTGAAAATTACAGGCTGATTAGCCTAACCTCGATCGGGGGTAAGAATTTAGAGTCCATTGTGATGGATGAGATTTCTGAATACTTGGAAGTGCATGGTAAAGTAGGGCAAAGTCAGCATAGCTTCATCAAGGGGAGGTCATGCCTGATAAATCTGTTAGAATTCTTTGAGGAAGTAACGAGCAGGTTTGACCAAGGGGAACCAATAGATGTTATCTACCTGGATTTCCAGAAGGCCTTGGATAAGGTGCCACGCAGGAGGCTGTTGAGTAAGATAAAGGCCCATGACATTAGAGGCAAGGTACTAGCATGGATAGAAGATTAGCTGTGTGGTAGAAAGCAAAGAGTGGTGTTAAAATGGTCTTTCTGAGGATGGAAGCTGGTGACAAATGGTGTTCCATAAGGGTCAGTGTTGGGACCACAACTTTTCACTTTACACATTCATGATGTAGGTGAAGGAACCTGAGGGCATTCTGGCAGCCAATACAAAGATAGGTAGAGGGACAGGTAGTGTTGAGGAGGCGGGGAGGCTGCAGAAGGATTTGGACAGGTTGGGAGAGTGGGCATAGAAGTGGCAGGGCGAGTACAATGAGGTCATGCACTTTGGTAAGAATAGAAGCATGGACTATTTTCTAAATGGGGAGAAAATTCAGAAATCCGAAGTGCAGAGACTTGGGAGTTCTAGTCAGTAGTTAGGAAGGCAAATGCAACTTTGGCATTTATTTTGAGAGGGCTTGAACATAAAAGCAGGGATGTACTTAGGCTCTATAAGGCTCTGTTCAGGTCAGGTTTGGAGTATTGTGCGCAGCTTTGGGCCGCATATCTCAGGAAAGATGTAATGGCCCTGGAGCGTGTTCAGAGGAGGTTCATGATAATGGTCCCTGGAATGAAAAGCTTAACGTATGAGGAATATTTGAAGACTCTGGATCTATATTCGAAGGAGTTTAGAAAGATGAGGGGGGATTTAATTGAAACTTAAAGAATACTGAATGGATATTGGGAAGATGTTTCCATTGGTAGGAGAGACTAGGATCCGAGGGCACAGCCTTACAGTAAAGGGAAGACCTTTTAGAATGGAGATAAGGAGAAACTTCTGCAGCCAGAGAGTGATGAGTCTCTGGAATTCACTGCCACAGAAAGCTGTGGAGGCCAGGTCATTGAGTATATTTAAGACAGAGATGGAAAGGTTCTTGATTGTCAAGGGGATCAGGTGGGAGAATGGGGTTGAGAAACTTATCAGCCATGATTGAATGGCGGAGCAGACTCAGTGGGCTGAATGCCTGATTTCTGCTCCTGTGTCTTATGGTCGGAGATGCTTTCAGAGTTGAGTATTTAAGTGAGCTTGACAAACAATTAACATTTCAGATAGGCAGGAGGCTGGAAGAACACAGTAGGCCAGGCAGCATCTGGAGGAAAGGAGAAGTTAACATTTCGCATATTGCCCTTCTTCAGGACTGGATGTGGGTGTAGAGGAAGGGGAGCGAAATGGTGGTGATAGGTGGATATGGGTAGTAGGCAGGACTTGGTTGGTCGATGTGAGGGATGAATCTGGTGGGAACGGTATTTAAAATGAGAGAACTCAGTGTTGAGTCCTGCCTAGGCAGAAGATAAGGTGTTGTTCCTCAAACTTGCGTTTTGAATCAGTGCCACACTGGAAGAGGCCGAGGACAGACATGTCAGAGGGGGAGTTGAGGTGGTGGTGGGTGTGGGAGGGGAAGTTGAAATGGGCGGTGACTGGGAGGTTAGGTTAGTCGTTACGGGCCAGCTGAAGATGCTCAGTGGAATGGTTACCTAGTCTATGTTTGGTCTCACCGATGTAGAGAAGACCACCTCGGGAGCACCAGATGCAATAGACTAGGTTGGAGGAGATGCAGGTGAAGCTCTGTCTCACCTGGAAGGACTGTTTGCGGCCCTGGATGGAGATGAGGGAGGTGGCTTGTGGGCAGGTGTTGCATCTTTTATGGTTACAGGGAAAGGTATTGGGTGGTGAGAGTGAGGGTATGGCCTGAACTAAGGAGTGACGAAGACAATGGTCCTTGGAGAAGGCAGAGAGAGGTAGGGAGTGGAAAATGTTCTGGGTGGTGGGGCCTAATTGGAGTTGGCGGAAGTGTTTGAGGATGATCTGTTAGATGTGAAGGCTGATGGGGTGGAAAGTGAGGACAAAGGGGATCCTATCTTTATTATGTTTGGAGGGGGGACAGTGGGGTTTAGAGCTGTGGAGCGGGGAATGGAGGAAGCGTGGTGGACGACTGTCTGGATGACAGAATAGGGGATAAAGAATGTTGTTTGAAAAAGGAGGACATTAGGGATGCTCGGAATTGGAACATCTCCTTGTCAAAGCAGATGAGATGTAGACAGACAAATTGGGAAAATGGGATGGAGTTTTTACCTTAGATAACAAGGTGTGGGGCTGGATAAACACAGCAGGCCAAGCAGCATC
>JAHRHZ010000144.1:68538377-68565496 GCA_024137785.1 Ginglymostoma cirratum
AGGAGCAGGAAAGCTTGACATTTCGGGCCTCATCATTTCTGATGAAGGGTCTAGGCCCGAAACGTCAAGCTTTCCTGCTCCTGTGATGCTGCTTGGCCTGCTGTGTTCATCCAGCCCCACACCTTGTTATCTCGGATTCTCCAGCATCTGCAGTACCTTTTATCTCTGGAGTTTTTACCTTCACTACTCCCTAGTTCGTGCCACGATCCCCATCAACCACTACAGACCCTCAGTACCTTACTTGTGACTGTTAAAGATGCAACACCTGCTCGTACACCACCTCCATCCAGGGCCCCAAACAGTCTTTCCAGGTGAGACCGAGCTTCACCTGCATCTTCTCCAAACTAGTCTACCGCATCAGGTGCTCCCGATGTGGTCTTCTCTAAATCGGTGAGATCAAACGTAAACTAGGTGACTGTTTTTGCTGAGCATCTTCACCTGGCTGGGTCACCCCCAATTTCAACACACTTCATCCCCCCCACTCCTCCTCCAACATGTCCATCCTCGACCTCCTCCAGTGTGGCAATGATTCATAACACGGATTTGAAGAACAACACCTTATCTTCCGCCTGGGCACCCTGCAGCCCAGCGGACTCAACCTTGAGTTCTCTAATTTTAAATAACGTTCCCACGCACCCCCCGGCTCCTTTTCCAGGATCCCCCCAGCCCCCATTCCACCTACTGACCCTTCCTTCCAGCTACCAACTGGATTTATCTTCCCCATTGACCAACCCAAGTTGTACCTACTACCAGTGTCCACCTATCACCACCATTCTGCTACCCCCCCTGCTTTATCTGTAGCAGCCCCTCCCCCCATATCCAGTTCTGAAGAAGGGCAATATCCAAAATGTTAACTTCTCCTTTCGTCCTAATGCTGCCTGGCTTGCTGTGTCCTTCCAGCCTCTTGTCTGTTTACCTTGGGATTCCAGTATCTCTAACATTTCAGAACTGGCCCAGTTTTGCTGAGGGTTGTAGACCTGAAGCATTAGCTATTTCTCTCCCCACAGGCACTGCCAGACCTATCAAGTATTTTCAGCATTTTCTGTTGTTATATTAACAGTCAGTTTTATTGGTGTATTCAGTAATTAGTTGTCAAAGCCTGATCATCCTGTAGTGCCATATAGTTTTGATTCATTATATTTTTCAGTTGCTGATGTCAGATTATGTTCTGTCTAGTCCTTAAGGGGAATAAAACACATTACGTAACTTGAAAAACATTTGGCAACTTGCAGCTCAGCATGGAGGACATGCAGACCTAAGAAATAAATGGTGATGGTGTGTGAATTCAGATTTGGACATTCTGTCTGAATTTAAGACTGATGCACTGATAAGCACAGTTTGTAAACCGAATGAATGTCAGCCAATGGGGAAATAAATTCAAAAGCCAGCAAAGATTTATAAGCAAGGTTATTGCTAAAGCCTTCTTTTGAAAGAAGGGGAGGTAGTCCTTGAATACTGTGCGAATCCTGATTATTAGTTGAAAATAAATGAAAACTAAATCTGGGCACCTGTAGATAACAAGCATGGGGCTGGATGAACACAGCAGGTCAAGCAGCATCATAGGGCACCTGTAGACCTGGTTTGTATTGAGAATAACTAGGAAATTGTTGAGTGTTGGAAAGTATGAAGTTGTAAAATGTGGAACAACTTGGGTCCACTGACTGCAGTTAAGCACACACAAATCTGGAAGTTGTTATCCAAGTTGTCGTGTCACTTTGTGAAGTTTATTACCTCATCAAGAGACTCTGCATTCACAATGATAAGGCAGCAGTACTAACCACTGAGCTGCTGTGCTGCCTTAAAGTGAAAGGGAATTTTTAAAACATTTTTTAAGTTGTAATTAGTTCCAAAAACCTCCACCTCTTTCAAAACAAAATTACTTCATCATTTGTGGAATAGTATCTTACTTTTTGGTGTTGGAGTTGTTGGGGTACCTGGGACTTTGATATATGACGGAGCCGACCATCTTAACCAGTCAGATGTACAGATAGAGACGGGCAGCAATGGGGAAGGAACTAAGGTGAATTGGAATATAAGTAGATGCAGAAAGTGAAAGGGAGAAGGAAAATAAGGATATGAAATGGAAAAGAACATGAGAAAAGTCAGAAAAAAAATTAAAATCTGTAGGATTGCAAGTAACTTACTGTCTACACTAATGTGTGTTGTATATGCTAAGAATTTGTTGCAAATGGTTGGAAGATGTAGCCCATATCAGTTAGTTTTTGGTGTGTATCCTAAAGTCCCATCAGTTCCCAGCTGAGGAAGAGGCTTCAATTAGTTCTCCTTTTTCAGAGCATTCAAATGCTCTGCATACACACAAGTTTTCATGAATGCCAAAATCTCAAAGATTTCAGCAAGCCTTAGGATATAAAATGAGGTCATCAGCAATCAACTTCAGTCTGGGAGACATGATTATACAGAATGGAGAAGCCCAGGGAAGATTATTGATAAAGTTAGAAAAATGATAATGATTCAGCATGGGAACTAGACTGTTCGGATAAAGACTGTAACTTCACTCTTCAAGGTTGTTTGGTTTGGATTTGAATCTGCAGTTTCTGAAGGAGTTATAGAAGATAACAAGGAGCCAGCTATGTCTCATGTCTAAATCCAAATCAGGGGAGGTGACGACCTAATGGTATTAAAAATCTGGGATTAAAGGCCTAATGATGACTGTGGAACTGTTGCTGATTGTTGGAAAAAGCCATCTGGTTCACTAATGGCCTTTAAGGAAACAACCTGGTCTGGCCTATGTGTGACATTGGGCTGACTCTTAACTGTTCCCAGGACAATTAGGGATGGACAGCCAGTGATGCCCAAATCCTGTGAAAGAATTGTAAAAAAGAGTTAGATAACTATGGGGATCAAACTGCTGCAATTGATAGTTCTTCAAATGATGGACAGATCAATTCTGACATTCAGTATGAGGCCATTGGTCCCTAAGGACAACTGTCACACTGGACACGAAAGTCAAATATTTACCTGAAGGGTTTAGCCAGTGGAGAAATGTTGCTATTATCAGTAGAGCAGAGAAGGCCACTGGAAAACATAAAGATTGGATAAATGTACAGTTTGAGGGACAGGAAGTTAGGCCCATGGATTGGGAACATGAAGTACAAAGATCATAGAATCCCGACAGTGTGGAAACAGGCCGTTTGGCCCAACAAGTCCACACGGACCCATCCCCCTAGAGCCCACCTAACCCACATCCCTGAACACTATATGGGCAATTTAGCATGACCAGAGCACCTGGAGGAAACCCACACAGACATGGGGAGAATGTACAAACTCCACACAGACAGTCAACTGGTGGTGGCATCCAACCCGGATCCCTAGCGTTGTAAGGCAGCGGTGCTAACCATCGAGCCACCGTGCCGCCCCTGGAGGAGATGGAAGGTGTGAATACACAACGTAAACCTAGAATCAGATCAGGGACTGTTGAAAGGAATCCTATTATTAGGAGAGGAAGTTAAGTTGTAGAAGGCAAGTTAGAGGGTGTAGTTTAACAAAGGCAAGAAATATAGTACAAACTAGGAATTTCGCCAGAAACAAATCCCTGTGATCCGCAACAAACTAGAAGATAATTAAAAAATACAAAACTGGAGAGAATTTGGAGTATGAACAGAAGTGCCAGATAGGGGACAACCAGTAATCCGCCTCTCCAAAAAGAGGTTTTGAAGAACATCTTGGTCCCCAGTTTTAGGTGTAGATTCATTGATAGCAAGAAGAGCAATTTTTGGGGAAAAAAAGTCCTTAATTAGCAATTATTGCTTGTGAATGTAGATCATTTGTTACCAAAGTTGCATTTCTGCAGGGGTTTAGAGGAAAGCTTAAGAGAGAAATGTTTCTTCAGCCTCCAAAATAAGCACCAATCGCAGTGGGGATATGCTGGAAGTTAAGTGAATGTGTAACTGTACTAAATTATGCATCTGAAGTTGGTACTTGGTAAGGTCTGTCTAATTAAAGTTGCGTTTTCCTCAATCAAAAGCAGACATTGCCATGTTTTACAAGCACAATTGAGGCCTCCGGGGCTTTTAAGTACACTGGATTAGAGATCAGCAATCAGCAAGCAACACTTTGCATCAGCAATTTTATTTATAAAATGTTAGCCCCATTGCTATAGTTAAAATAGGGCCTCACAAAAACAAATGCTGTGGCTTCTAAAATTGAAATTGAAGAATTTGAAAAGTGAATTGCGCAGCTGAAATTGGCTGTGTACTCAAACAAAATTGGATGCCAGTTCTGAAGTTAGAGTTTGTGCGATGATGAAAAATGCCAAGGTGGAAGATTTTATTCAGGTGAACAAAGCATTGAAAAAATTGAAAATCGAGCATTGTGCTCTGAAATTTCCATCATTGGGGGATGCAAGAAACATGTAACTTGTAGTTTTTAGTGATATTTCTTGTATGAATGCCTGTGATGGGTTTTGAATGCAAGTGTGTTTATACTAAATATTGCTCTTCTGCTTGGGAAACTAAAGAGATCAGAAGAGTAGTAAAAATGTAGTTCAGCAGTGGAACTACTTGTTTTTGGTTGAGTGGTAGGTATGGCATTATTTTCAACAAATATTGGAAGATGTTCTAAAAAAGTGGTCCAGCAGCAATGCCCATTGAGTCCTACATTCATAATTAGTCACAGTGGGATAATGTACACTCAGTGAAATTTGTGAATGGAGAAAAGATCAAGAATCGGTATGACTAGATTAAAACAGAAATTGCTGGAAGAGTTCAGCAGGTCTGGCAGCATCTGAGGAGAGAAATTAGAGTTAATGTTTCGGGTCCAGTGACCCTCAGAACTAGACTCAATTAAATATTAATGTTAAAAAATATGCTGGAAAATGGAGAAATCTCCAAATTGAAATGGGTATATAGAAACAGTCAATTATATGATTGCCTTATAAAGAAAGGAGCAAGCCCCAAGAAACTGTTGAACATATCAGGAAAGTAGGTCGCTTGAATCTTTGACATGCGCAGAAAAATAATTAATACATGACATCATTTTCTATGCCTTTATTGGTTTTAATTATATGTTTTAATTTATTTAACATGAAAACATGGTATTTGTTATAATCTAATGTGGTCTACAAGAATACCTGAGGCCTAATTGAATGTGGGAAACAGACGATGGATGTATTTTTAAGCATCGATTAGATGTGATTTAGTTGAATAAATATGGGGAACTAGGAATCAGGAGGATGTGAGTTTTTTGCAGTGTGATTAACTGAAATGAAGTTCTTGATAAGATTGTTCATTTGGACACTATTTAAATACGTCTATCTCGCAGGGTACAACTTTTGGGGGAGGTGATGGCCTAGTGGTATTATTGCTGGACTGTTAATCCAGAGACCCAGATAACATCCTGGGGACTCAGGTTCAAATCACGCCCCAACAGATGGTGTAATTTGAGTTTAATAAAATATCTGGAATTAAGGATCTAAAGATGACCATGAATCCATTGTTGATTGTTGGGAAAAACCCATCTGGTTCACTAATGTCCTTTAGGGAAGGAAACTGCCATCCTTACCTGGTCTGGCCTACATGTGACTCCAGACCCACAGCAATTACCCTCTGGGCAATTAGGGATTAGCAGTAAATGCTGCCTAGCCAGCAAAGCCCTCATCCCATGAATAAATAAAGAAAAAAAAATTGCTGGAAACTGGTATTTTTGTCAACAAGGTATCTTGGCAGTTTTTGGGTGATCTTTGCCTTCTATAGCAACCGTAGACATTTCCATTCCATAAAACTGCCACACCAACAGGCAGTTATTCTGAAATCTTGGGATTCGAGGCTTGACTTCTTGAGCATAACAGCCTATGCATATGCATTGCATTTCTATTGACTGAATTTTGAACAGAATGTAGGAGGTATGATCAGTAAATTCTCCTTTATCTGTGCTGTTAAAACTTTGACTATATTCTAACCATTTTGATGGTTTCAAAGAACTCATTCCGATACTTGCTGCTCAAGACCCGGCCAATGGTTGGTTTCTGTTCTCGTGATACGTTCAATCTTGGGCATCTCCTTCAGTTAAGGTTCCTTATTTTGCTATTCTCGACAACTATTTCAGGAACGTGGAATTTCCTCATTGGTTTGATTTGCAGACTGCCTAGTCAATTCCCTCACTGTAGCGGTTATCCAACTAGTTAACAAATGTTGTGACCTTTAGCTTGAAACCAGCTTTGTACTTCATACTTTTTTTTTCTTGGAGAACCCATTTCTTATTCATAATGCACAGTCTGCTTTGTGTGGGCCTGTCTTAAGCTCCAATGTAACATCTTGGCTGCATGACCCATAGCAGTAAAAGCAGGAAATGATGGAGAAGTTCATTTTCTGTTTTCGATTCAGATTTCCTGCATCCATAGTATTTTTCTTTTATTTGAGTGGCCTGATGCACTTGCTTGATCCTATGTGCTGACTTATGAAGTGAGTAAAACCTGCATTTCTGAATATAAAATTAAAGCTAACTTCTAATGTGAGTGCAGCATTTCTAGAGAGAAAAGTGGTATCAATCTATTGACCTATACATAGAGCAAAGTGTTATGAATCATGAAATTACATATTTGTATGTTTTAGGAATATAGTTTGTGGATTGAGATGTTAAATGTAATGTTACCTGAAAAAATATTTCTAAAGATGTCAGAGCCAAAAGTGTGAAAAAACTGGACAAGGATCACCCCTTTTGGGGTTTTGGCTGAGACAGAATGTCTACAGTTGTCTTTGTATGGGTTCTAAATGATACATGTGAATCCCACATCAAAGATTTGAAAGCAAAAGATAGACTAAGGAAGGTCTTAAAGTATCAATATACTTTACAGATCGAAGCATCGATTTAGAAGTGGGGGTAATTAGTTTAAATCTTTTTATGTAGAGCATACAGGTGTGCCACAGGAGTAGATGGCCTGGAGGCAATCTTTTAGCTTTTGGACTTCTCTGTATGTCTTCTTACAAGCAGGTAGTTAGGTTAAAAGACTGAGAAATCAGTTGTCTCTTTTGCAAGTAACCAAAGCAGGGACCGTTGAAACCGTTAGGAATCAGGACAATACCTGATCTGGAGTCACTAACTATGAATTGAGAGAGGGCCCAAGCTTGGAATAAGATGTTCAAATGTATGAAGAATTAAAGTGGGCAGGACCTGGAATCTTCACAGGGAAAAAGCAAGCTCTGGAAATTTTAAATACTAGGCTAGGAAATCGATAACAATCAATCTGAATTCCTAGAAGCTGTGGCATACTTTGGTTTGGCATTGAAGAGTGAAGGAACGCTCAAAACTCTTGGGATGGAGTTAAAATGCAGAATACAATGAGATTTGCTTAGATTTTCATATTTCAATAATAAATTCATGACATCATATGAAGTTAGTAATACTTTGCTTATTTCTTGGTCAGCAAAAGCTGTTGTTCAGATCTTGAAACCTTTTGAATTCCTTAATGAATTGAGTTTGAATTTATTCTTCATAGTTAATGGTCTCCCTTGAGATCAAAACAATAGGCCTGAATGTGAATGTTGGCACAGAAAATGGGGCTATCTTGTATACATGGTTGACTTGCACATCATTATCAAAGGTATTTTGAAATAAGTTGATTTTTTTTTAACCAAAGTGAATTTGGGTAGTTTTCTAAACTTCTCATCTGCAGTCATGGAGAAAGACCAGTAGTTAGTGTATTGTGACCCAATTATATTTAATTACTCCAGCCAGTGTAAAGGATAAATAATTCAGCACCAGAGGCTTAATAAAACAACCTATTTGTGTGAATTCAGCACAATGAGAAAATATATTTGAATAAGGAAGTCACTGGTTTGATTGGCAGGCTGACGAGTCAATCCCCAAACACAAAGTGTTTGAGGTACAGCTATTTTGCTTGCTGGGAGCGCAGAGACACTTGGGCAATCAGTCGGGTCTTCAACAGGAGGTTGCAGTTCTGGCCTGGATGTGGAGCCAGAAGCTGTGTTGTTGTTATCCCCCAAAAGGGACAGAGCATGAATTTTATTTCTCTTATCCTAAGAGATGTGGTTGACTAAAGGAACAATTTCCTCAATTATTTTTCCTCATGTTCAGTTATCTGTAAAATAAAGCAACTTATTTGAAACACCTGAGGACAGTTTACTTTGTAAATGTACTTTATAAATGCAAAACAAAAACCTGGAAAGATGTTGTAAATGCAGTGGGCGCAATACCCACTTTAAATGAGGAGCAATTATTTTGCTTTACGCAGAGATATTTCTTTTCCTTAATCAACCTGTACTTAACAAAGTATACACTGAAATGCAAACTGTTGGATATGTATTATTTTTTAAATGCTATTCATTACAACTTTGAATTTCTGGTTTTTGAGATCATAACCAGTGAGTTTTCTGTTACTTACAAACTTGTAAGTATTTCTGTTTGATAATAAGACTCTGGTTTGAGCATTTTACAAGTGTTGTTTTGGGTGCTGTATCAGAGTTGTGTTTTGCTATTGTACAAAAGCTGTTATGATTCCTTTCAGTTTATGTTGAAATAATCCAGTCTAGATGTAACTGAAGTATGAATGAAATTCCCAACAACAGATGAACTGCAGCAGAGGTGGAGGTGAGCAGTGTTATGGAGGTAGAAAGAAGAGTACTTGGAAATGACACAGATATGTAGTTGGAAGCCCAGGCTTAGATATGAAACAAAAGTTGTAAACAGTCTGGCTCACTCAGAGATAGTTGTGTCATGACTGTAATTAAATATTTGTAAAGAAAGCCAATCTTGTCTGTATGATAGACATAAGCAAAGCTTTCTTCCTATTAAATACTAGGAAGGCTAAAATCATTATTTTCAAACCCATTACAATTCTTGCTCCTGAGCACTCGGGCATCAGTATATTTGAATGTATTTTTCCTTCATTCTTTTCAGTTTAGTGATTTGTCAGCTAATGTGATTGTAATGTACCAAACCTCTGTCAATATTCTTCATTTCACTAGCATGATATGGTGAGCTAAGGCCCTGGTTGATTCTTGTTGCTGCCAACCATATCCTTAAACTCTTCTCACTGAAAAAAAAACATGAATTCTCGGGTAACCACCAAGAAACCGATGTCCATTTCAAGCCCACTGACTCCCACAGCTACCTGGAATACACCTCCTCCCACCCACCTTCCTGCAAAAATGCCATCCCCTAATCCCAATTCCTTCGCCTCCGCCACATCTGCTCCCAGGATGAGACATTCCACTCCCGTACATCTCAGATGTCCTCATTCATCAAGGACTGCAACGTCCCCCCCGCAGTGGTCGAGAACACCCTCGACCGTGTCTCCCGCATTTCCTACAACTCATCCCTCACGCCCCGTCCCCGCAATAATAACCAAAAAAGAATCCCCCTCGTCCTCACGTACCACCCCACCAACCTCCGGATCCAACGCATCATCCTCCAACACTTCGGCCATCTGCAATCTGACCCCACCACCAAAGACATTTTTTCCTCCCCGCCCTTGTCTGCTTTCCAGAGGGACCACTCTCTCCGTGACTCCCTTGTCCGCTCCACACTCCCCTCCAGCTCCACCACACCCGGCACTTTTCCCTGCAACCGCAGGAAGTGCTATACCTGCCCCCACACGTCCTCCCTCACCCCAATCCCAGGCCCCAAGAAGACTTTCCACATCAGGCAGATGTTCACCTGCACATCTGCCAATGTGGTATACTGCATCCGCTGTACCCGTTGTGGCTTCCTCTACATCGGGGAAACCAAGCGGAGGCTTGGGGTACGCTTTGCAGAACACCTGCGCTCAGTTTGCAACAAACAACTGCACCTCCCAGTCGCGAACCATTTCAACTCCCCCTCCCATTCCTCAGACGACATGTCCATCCTGGGCCTCCTACAATGCCACAGTGATGCCACCCGAAGGCTGCAGGAAGAGCAAATCATATGCAGCCTGGGAACCCTGCAGCCCAATGGTATCAATGTGGATTTCACAAGCTTCAAAATCTCCCCACCCCCAACCGCATCCCAAAACCAGCCCAGCTCCTCTCCGCCTCCCTAACCTGTCCTTCCTCTCACCTATCCCCTCCTCCCACCTCAAGCCCCACCCCCATCTCCTATCTACTCACCTCATCCGGCCCCCTTGACCTGCCCGTCCTCCCTGGACTGACCTATCTCCTCCCTACCCGCCCACCTACACTCACCTTTACTGGCTTCATCCCCGCCTCTTCGACTTGTCTGCCTCCTCTCCACCTATCCTCTCCTCTGTCCATCTTCTATCCGCCTCCCCCTCTCTCCCTATTTATTTCAGAACCCTCTTCCCCTCGCCCATTTCTGACGAAGGGTCTAGGCCCAAAACGCTTTCCTGCTCGGCCTGCTGTGTTCATCCAGCTCCACACCTTGTTATCTCGGATTCTCCAGCATCTGCAGTACCTTTTATCTCTGATGCAGAGATGCTTGAGTGTGATTTGCACAAGTTGGTTGAGTGGATAAATGTATGGCAGATAAAGTATAATGCAGATAAATGTGAGATTAGCCATCTTGTTAGCAAAAACAGGAAGGTGGATTATCATCTGAAAGGTGATAGTTTGGGAAAGTGGGAGGTACGACAGGACCTAGGTGTTCTTGTACACCAATTGCTAAAAGCCAGCATGCAGCTACAGCGGCAGCTAAGGAGGCATATAGTGTGTTGGCATTCATAATGAGAGGATTTGAGGACAGGAGCAGAGTTGTCTTGCTGCCATTGTCAGGGCATTGGTGAGACCATGCCTGGAGTTGTTTTTGCAGTTTTAGATTCCAAAAGGATGTTCTGGCTAATGAGGGAGTGCAAGAAAGGTTTACCAGACTGATTCCTTGGATCAGAAAAGAGGCTGGATCTATTAGGACTGTATCCACTGGAGCTTAGAACAATGAATGGAGATCTCATAGGAACCTATAAAATTCTAGCAAGACTAGATAGGATGGATGTAGGAAGGATGAGTCGTCCAGAACCAGGGGTCATAGGCTAAGGATATGGGATAGACCATTTAGGACTGAAATGAGGAGAATTTTTCTTTTCACCTAGAGAATTCTCTGCCACAGAAAGCAGTTGATGCCAAAGTATTGAATGTTTCCAAGACGACTTTTTAGGGCTAATGGAATCAAAGGGTGTGAGATAAAAGTGGGAAGAGGATACTGAGGAGGAAGATCAACCATGATCGTATTAAATGGCAGAACAGGCTTGAAGGGTCAGATGATTTACTGCTGTTACTATTTCTTCTGTGCTGCCTGTCCAAATCATTTCCAACTATAGCATTGGCATGTTATAGAGAATAAGTGAATCAACCATTCATGGAAAAAAATGAAAGAATTATTTAAAAACCTGAAGAATTGTTTTTTGTTATTTGATGTGAGTTCTAATTAATTAATTAACAAATTAATTAGTTAAGACCAGGTATAAACCCTGATGGTGTAAAGAAGGGGAAATACATGGTGTCCCAGTTAGAAGGGTAGGAAAATGAGGTGAATGGTAGTGAGGACAAAGGAGATGTAAGACAAGAAGCCATTAGGATAAGAGAAAAGAGAAGGACAGGTGGAAACAGAAGTGAAACTGAGACCAAGTAGATAGTTTAGTCAGATTTCTGTGTGGTGTTTCTTCCCTTGAGATAGGTGAATTTTCTGCTTACATAGGGGAAAGGAGCAAAAACTTTAACGCTGATTGACGTTGTGAATTAGTGAAAGGTTTGTCGTCTAACAATCCTGTTTATTTTTGGGTGTGGAGGAAGCAAGTGATCAACATAGTTTTTTAGGCTGATCGATGCAAGTCCTCCTCTGGAAATTCTGATGGCAAGTGCAGGTGATGTCAACATCTTCATAATTTATTTTGCCATAGAACCTGACAGAAGTTTGCGATGTGTTTTAAAATGAGGTTGTTACAACTGGTCAGCGATTTTAGTATGTCATCAATATTGCCTTTTCTCTTATTTACTCCTTACCGTCTGTCAGTTAGTCAGTCGGTCCATCAATCAGTCATGTCTGTTGGTGCTTTGTTCCTTGCTCAGAAACGTGCAAGCTTTCCAATCAATTCACGTTGCTGTACGGGAAGACATTGGCTTGATTAAGTCTGTTGTCCAGTTGTTGGTTACATGTAGCTAATTGGGAATCCAAAGAAACAAATTGAATTTCTGATTAGTAGATGCAAATAGTAGGTGATTTCTCCTTTAATGGCAATTTCTCAGGGCTGAGGATGACCTGCTTCCACTCAGGTTCATTGAGCTAGGAGACAGCTGATAAAGCTGATCTCTAATACCACATATGGGGCAGGTGGTGCTTGGTGTGTCGGTTAGATCTGTTGCTTGGAAGTTTGTGTGTTTTCTCTGTCTGAGTTTTTCATGTTATGTCCAAGTTTTCAGTTACTTTCTAGGTTATCAAAAATGTTAGTTATTTAAAAGTACAATTGTGGTGAAAGTACTTGCATTCTGCATGTATTTAATCACTTGCGAAAATTAATATTTGTGACTGGAATAGTGTTTTCATCCATTTGTATTGACTACTGGATTAGGTAGAATTATGTCATAATAATTTGTGTGGTCACAAAAATTGTTCTACTCAGAGCTGCTTATGATCTGATCTGTGATCTGTTGGATTCAGTGTAAATGTCGCAATACATAAATTGTCATATTATCTGACAGGATACTGACAGCTTACAAAATAGTCAGCTTATTGTCATCAGAGTGGAAGCTCCTGTCCACTTAGTTTGATGGTAAATTTCAAATCATATTTTCCATCCCTTGATGTGATTAATTTCCCTTGAACATTGCAATTTTTGCATGAGGTATTACTCCATTTTGCAGAAAACCCACCATATTAATTAAGTAATTATTCTTCAAAATGATAGAATGAATTGATGGTTAGTAAGTTATTGTTTGCGTGTGGCAATTATGGGTTTTTATTTTGTTTGCTGTCACATTTTTGTACTGTTTCTTTAAAATGTAATTTAAATGTACCGTGACCAATAGTGTATGTTTTATTTTCTAAAGCTGATCCTTTGTTTTTTCTTCATCATTGAATCATAGCAATTTATGCTAAAAAGGAGGCCATTAGGCCAATTGTACCTTGTTTATACATAGCTGGCTTAGCGGCAGGAGACAGGGTAGCAGTGGAGGGTTTTCCAGACTGAAGGCGTGTCACCAGAAGTGCTCCATGGGGATCAGTTCTGGGTCCTGATTTGTTGGTCATTTTTATAAATGATTTGGATGAAAACATAGAAGGCATGGTTAGTAAGTTTGCCAACAACACCAAAATTGGTGGCATAGTAGACAGTGAGGAAGGTTTTCTAAGATTACCAAACGATCTTGATCAAATTGGTCAGTGGGCTAAAAAGTGGCAGATGGAATTCAATTTGGATAAATGTGAGATATTGCTTTTTGGTACAATGTGCAGGTTTGGTACGATGGGCAGGATGTACACAATTAATTGGTAGGGCCTTGAGTAGTGTTGTAGAACAGAGGGACCTAGGGGTTCGGATACATAATTCTTTGAAGTTTGCATTACTTTTAGACATGGTGTTAAAAAGACGTTTAGCGTGTTTGCCTTCATTGCTCAGTCCTTCGAGTATAGGAGTTGGGAAGTCATGTTGAGGTAGTACAGGACATTGGTGAGACCTCTTCTGGGGTACTGTGTCCAATTCTGGTCACCCGGTTATAGGAAAGATATTTCTAAGCTGGAGAGGGTTCAGAAAAGATTTACCAAGAAGTTGCCAGGTATGGAAGGTTTGAGTTATCAAGAAAGGCTGGATAAGCTGGGACTTTTTTCACTGGAGCATAGGAGATTAAAAGGTGACATTATAGAGGTTTATAAAATGATGAGGGGAGAAATAAAGTCTATAGTAGATGTCTTTTCCATAGGTTGGGGAATTTCAAGACTAGGGACCACATTTTTAAGGTGAGAGGAGAGAGATTTAAAAGGACATGAGGGGCAAATTTTTTACACAGTGGGTGTACTTTTTACACAGAGAATGAACTTCCTGAGGAAGTGGTGGACACAGTTACAACATGTAAAAGACACTTGGATAAGTACATGAATAGGAAAGGAGGTATATGGGCCAGGGGCAGGCAGGTGGGACCGGTTTAGTTTGGGATTATGTTCGGCATGGACTGATTGGACCGAAGGGTCTGTTTCTGAGCTGTCTGACTCAATGTTAGTTGTGACCTGCACTTGCTTCTAGCATGTGCTTTGTTCTTTGGACTTATGAAATGAAACATTTGATCCATTTTATGGCAGAATTGGAAAATATATATCTTTTTTGGTTTTTAACATGTGCTGTGCTTTATCTTCCGTGATAATAATATAAATATCAAATACACTGAAGTCATGAGTATTTCTTTTGATGAGGTCAGTAGGTTTTACCATTAATCTTTCATTATCATCCCAAGTAATTTATAGGATGAGACTCAACCACAGACCACTGAAGTACCATAAGATTTATTTGTTTATTTAGAAGTTAGAAAATATGCAATGTGGCCTCTAACTGGCTCCACGTGCTGATTTTTTTACTAACTTCTCATTTTATTGTTGAATTGCCTCAAACGCATTTCGCCATCAGTTAATAAGCCAGCTAATTGCACATACTTTTTTTTGTTGAAGTTTAATCCATTTGGTTGAATTATCGTTCTTAGAGATACACGGCATGGAAACGTACCTTTTCGGTCCAACTCGTCCATTCCGACCAGATATCCTAAATTAACCTAGCCCCATTTGCCAGCATTTGGCCCATATCCATCTGAATGTTTCCTATTCGTACACCTGTCCAGACGCCTGTTTGAATGTTGTAATTGAACCGGCCTCCACCACTTCCTGTGCTAGCTCATTCCATACATGGACCACCCTCTGTGTGGAAAAAGTTGCCCCTTAGGTCCCCTTAAGATCTTTCCCTCGCATCTTAGACCCATGCCGTCTTATTTTGGGCTCCCCTACCCTGGGGAATGGACCTTATCTATTAACCCTATCCATGCCCGCCATGATTTTATAAACGTCTATAACGTCACCCCCTCAGCCAGCAGTGCTCCAGGGGAAATAGCCCCAGCCTGTTCAGCCTCTCCCTATAGCTCGAGCCCTCCAACCCTGGCAACATCCTTGTAAATCTTTTCCGAGCCCTTTCAAGTTCCTTCCTGCAGCAGGGAACCAGAATTGCAGCATTCCAAAAGTGACCTAACCAACGCCCTGTACAGCTGCAATATGACCTCCCAACTCCTTTACTCAGTGCATTTTTGTTTCTATTCATTTGTGGGATGTGGGCATCGCTGGCTGGCCAGCATTTCTTGCCCAACCGTAGTTGCTCTTGAGAAGGTGTGGTGAGCTGCCTTCTTGAACCGCTGCAGTCCTCCTGAAGTAGGTTGACCCACAATGTTATTAGGAAGAAAATTCCAGGATTTTGACCCAGCGACAGTGAAGGAACGATGATATATTTCGAAGCCAGGATGGTGAGTAGCTTGGAGGGGAACTTGGAGGTGGTGGTGTTCCCAAATATCTGCTGCCTTGTCATTTTCAGATGGAAGTGGTCATGGGTTTGGAAGGTACGTTTTGAGCATCTTTGGTGAACTTCTGCAGTGTGTCTTGTAGATTGAACACACTGATGCTACTGAGCGTCAGTGGTGGAGGGAGTGGATGCTTGTGGATGTAGTGCTAGTCAAATGAGATGCTTTGTCCTGGATGGTGTCAAGCTTCTTGAGTGTTGTTGGGGTTGTACTCATCCAGGCAAGTGGGGAGTATTCCATCATACTCCTGACTTGTGCCTTGTAGCTGGTGGACAGGTTTTGAGGAGTCAGGAGGTGAGTTACTCGCTGTAGTAGTCCTAGCTTCTGGCCTGCTTTTGTAGCCACTATCTTTATGTGGTGAGTCCAGTTGAGTCTCTGGTCAATGATAACCCCAGGATGCTGATAGTGGAGGATTCTGTGATGGTAACACCATTGAATGTCAAGGGACAGTGGCTAGATTGTTTCTTATTGGTGATGGTCATAGCCTGGCATATGTGTGGTGTGAATGTCACTTGCCACTTGTTAGCCCAAGCCTGGATATTGTCCAGATCTTGTTGCATTTGAACTTCAACAGCTTCAGTGTCTGAGGAGTCATGAATGGTACTGAACATTATGTAGTCATCGGCGATCATCCCCACTTCTGACCTTATGATGGAGGTAAGATCATTGATGAAGCAGCAGAAGATGGATGGGCCTAGGACACTACCCTGAGGAACTCCTGGAGCTGAGATGATTGACCTCCAACAACCACAACTATCTTGCTATGTGTCAGGTATGATTCCAACCACCAGACAGCATTGACCAATAAAGGCCAGCATACCAAACACTGCCTTCACTATCCTGTCTACTTGCAACTCCATTTTCAAGGAACTGTGAACCTGCATTCCTTGTCTCTTTGTTCAGCAACACTGCCCAGGATCTTACCATTAAGTGAATAAATCCGCTCTGATTTACTTTTCCCCAATGCAGTATCTCGCATTGATCTAAATTAAACTCCATCTGCCACTCCTCGGCCCATTGGCCCATCTGGTCAAGATACTGTTGCACTCTGAGGTAATCATCTTCGCTGTTCACTGCACCTCCAATTCTGGTGTCATCTGCAAACTTACTCACCATACCTCCTTTGTTCACTTCCAAATTATTTAAATAAATGGTAAAAAGCAGTGGAACCAGCATCGATTCTAGTGGCACACTGCTGGTCACAGGTCTCCAGTCTGAAACACAGATCTCTACCATCGCCGCCCTCCATCTTCTACCTTTTGAGCCAGTTCTATATCTAAATGGCTAGCTCTCCCTCTATTCCTTGTGATCTAACCTTGCTAACCAGTCTATCTTGTCGAACACGTTACTGAAGTCCATATAGATCACATACACCTTTCTGCCCTCATCAGTCCTCTTCGTTACTACTTCAAAAAACTCAGTCATGTTAGTGAGACATGAATTCCCATGCATGAAGCCATGTTGTCTGTCCCGGATCAGTCATTGCCTTTCCAAACATATGTAAATCCTGTCCCTCAAGATTCCCTGCAACAACGTACCCTCCACTGATGTCAGGCTCACTGCTCTGTGGTTCCCTGGCTTTTTCTTACCACCTTTCTTGAATAGTGGCACCATGTTAGCTAACCTCCAGTTTTCTGGCACCTCATCTGTGGCTACCACTGATACAAATATCTCAGCAAGGGGCCCAGCAATCACTTCCCTAGCTTCCCACAGAGTTATAGGGTACACCTGATCAGGTCCCGAGGATTTATTCACCTTTATGCATTTGAAGACGTCCAGCACCACTTTCTCTCTAATGTGGACATTTTTCAAGAGGTCCTTATTTATTTCCTCAAGTTCTCTTTCTTCCATATCCTTCTCCACAGTAACTCAGCTAATTGTTATAAGTAGAGACCGACATAAGGTGTTATTACAGTCAGATGCAGGATTTGGTTTTCTACAGTTTAAAAATGCCCCACTTTATAATTGCCTGTAACTTAATCTCTCCTGCTTTCCACCCTATCACTTCCTTGCCCTGTTTCTTCACTTTTATTTATTTACAATTTGCTGCATGTAACCTTTTTGCCAGTTCTAATGAAAGGCCATCAATCTGAAACATTTGCCAAGATCTTTCAATGAGCCTGATGGTGATTTAAATGTGTCTGTTTACTATTTTATGCATGTTTAAACCTGCCAGTTCAGCAGAGATAAAGGGCTGAGAGAGTCCGGAGGCAAATTGTCGAGTATAAAGCCATCATGGTCATGCTCCTGTTACTTGCCATGAACTGAAAATGTGTCCCTTGAAGTTTGTCTTCAGTTCGTTGATTTGCATTTGTTTTAAACGTCGCAGTCACCCTAGCACCCTTTCTCACGGACTTTGCTGAAACTTCTTCCACAACTCTTGGCACATTTACCTTCCTCCCTGCCCCCTGGATAATGTGTTGCCCCTTTTGCTTGCTCCTGCCTCATCCATCACCCCTTGAGAATGCTCACCAGCCCTCTCCTTTCCACTCCTCAGTAATGTTGTTTCTTCCAACAGCAGCCAGTCATAAGTCAAAGGATTCCGGAAAATCATTTGGGTGCAGAAGGGGATGAGCAGTGTAAGGTTGAGGCAGAAGAGTTAAGTGAACACTGCCAGGATGGTGGGTGTTGTAAGTGTTACTAGTGGTGTTGGAACGCTTTGACACATCAACTGATTTACTTAATGTTACATTAGTTTTCTACCTATTATGAAAAGTTCTGTGCATTTTACAAAAATGTATAAGTAATTAAAGGACAAAAAGCCAAGTCTGCATGGTTTGGTTATCTGATTCTACTGTTATAATCACAGAGCAGTCTGGGAAGGGTAAAACTGACAGTCTAAAGTACTGCAGATGTAGGCATGTTGGGACTCCCTCTGATCATCAGTAACGTGAGTTGAGTCGGAGGTTTCTATCATAATGGAAGATTTGGGTATCTATATATGCCACTACACTGCTTAACTATTTTCACCATTTTTGTTTTAATTTCATTTCCAGCATCCACAGTAATCCTGTGCATTGTAACTGAAATATTTCCATTACCTCTTAACTGGTCTGCATTTTGAAACAGTTTTTCAGAACAGTTTCCTTTTAGACGTGTGTAATGTAATGACTTGACAATTGGTAACATTACTAGAGTGTTGGAGTAGATTTGTAGCTCGGGTTGTGGGTGTTGAGGTTGGTTGGCTCGCCAAGCTAGTTTGTTGTTCCGCAGACATTTTGTTACCATGCTGGGTAACATCATCAATGCAGCCTCCAATGAATTGGTAACATTCCATTTCAGCTTTACTGGAAGTATTTTCCTTAACACGTGCAGTACTCCACTTTCAAATCAGTTTTGACAGAACCCTGATAGATTGAGAATAATTTCTAACCAATCGTTTATTTAACTGGTTATTTTCCATCTTAAAAACAAAACTAGGGTTAACACGATGCTTGAGACATATCTGAGTGTGGCCAACACTACGTGACAGACGACATTGTGTAAGTGATTGGCATTGCACCATTCAGCTCAGTGTGTCAGTTAAGTAACTCAGATGTTCGTTGTATATCATTGTATCTCTAATTTATGGATGCTCATTCCGACAAAATGCTTTAAAGCAGCACTGTTATTAAATACCATAATTGTAATCTTGTTAATATGTAAAATAGTGTGCAGTCTAGAGCACTGCCACAAATATCAAATTGAACAGAAAATTACATTTAGAATGAACAGTATTGGTGTAATCAGGGTTTACCAAGCTGTGGTTTGCAACCACAAGGCCTCTTTTAAATCTTTTGTTTTTACAAATGATTGGCATGGTCTAACTGATCTTTTAAAGCCTGATTCCTACTTCAAACAAGCCAGTGTAAGACGTGGGTGCATAAAAATCTTACACCCCTCCCCAGTTCCAGAGTTCTTGCAGTAGATTTTTAAAATATTCTTTCATAGGATGAGGGCATCGCTGGCTAGGCAGCATTTATTGCCCATCCCTAATTGACTAGAGGGCAGTTAAGAGTCAACCACATTTGTTGTGGGTCTGGAGTCGCATTACCAGACCAGGTAAGGATGACCGTTTCCTTCCCATAAAGGACGTTAGTGAACCAGACACTAACAATCAACAATGGATTCATGGTCATCATTAGATTCTTAATTCCAGATATTCATCCAATTCAAATCCCATGGCGGGATACACACCTGAATCCCCAGAACGTTATCTGGGTCTCTGGATTAACAGTTCGGTGAAAATACCACTCGGCCATCACCTCCCCATGGGAATTTTTCAAACCTTGAAATGGTGTCAGAGTGGGAAGACACTGATTGTGGCTTAGTTGGTAGCATTCGTGCCTCTTTGCGTTACAAGGTCCTAGGCCAAGTCCGACTGAAGGCCTTGAGTATGAGAATCAAAAGCGGCAGCAGAGCGAGCCCTTAATGGAGGCCGGCGCATGAAGGCAGCACGGCCTCGTGCTCTGGGGGCTGCAGGCAAGGACTGGAACTTAAGTACTTATGGTCACTTACTATCATTCTGGACTTGTTCACTCCTTCATATTAATCTATATTCTTCTTTACTCTGTAACAACGCTGTTTTTTCCACTGTCTAAGATTTGTACCTAGGTATTTATACCTAAGATAGAGCCATTAAAGGCAGCCATTGTAAAAACTTTTCATTGTAATCCTGTGCTTCGTAATGGAGTACATGAGACCATGAAGGATATTCTATTCTATTCTGTTCTAAATTGACACTTCAGTGTAGTACTCAGGGAGTGCTACTGATGATGCCGTTCTTAGCACGAGACATTAAACTGAGTCTCCATCTGCCTACTAAGGTGGATAGAAAAGGTCCCATGGCACTATGTTGAAGAACAACAGTGAAATTAGCCTATGTTGTAGGTAATATTTACACTCCAGTCAATGCTACCCAAAACAAAAATGATCTGGCGATCGCCGGGTTTCTATTTGTGGGATCGTGCTGTACATTGTTTGCTACACTTCCTCAATTGCAGCAGTGATTACACCTCAAAGCCACTTCATTAGGTGTAAAGTACTTTGAAATGTTTGACTGTTTATGAAAGGTGTTATATAAATCAAATCTTTTGTTCTGTCAGACTTGCGACAGGGATTTGAATATCTAAAAGTGGCAAACTATGATGAGTGCTAAACATATGTGCATATTTAAATTATGCACCTGCTTGGCTTTTGAACCTCATTGCAGTTGTTCTGAGTTATGTTTCATTACTTTGGAACTTCTTGCAAATTAGAGACTCCACCAAGAAAATTTCTGCATGGGTGCACTGGTTCAAATTTAGTTGGTAGTGGACCAATTATTAGAAATATGTTTCCTGGTGTTTGCAATGAGGCAGTTCTCAATTCCAGGCCCTGTAGTGAACAGCTTCAAAGCAGTATCAATAGATTTCCATGAAAATGCCAGAGTGCCTAAGAATATTTGCTTATTTATTCACGAAATTATTTAACAAGAAATATAATTGCATCATGTTAAAATATTGACTACTGTATTTTGGAATCTATACTTCATGCCTTTAGTGTTCAAAATCTTGTCCTCTGTTATGAAATATGTTGTACGTATGTAGATGTACAATGGTAAGTTGTACCATTGATATCGACACGTCTGTTCTTTAGATTTTTGTTAAACTGAATAGGTACACTCTGCAACTGTAAATGCTAATTAAAGAAGCGAGAATCTGTTACACTTTAAAGTAGTATCAGTGCAGAGCACTATTAATGTTGTCATGGTGCAGTCCTAATGTTAGTGTTCTGCAGACAGCATTGGACTGCAGTTCGCTGCAGTATTAATCCTGCATTAGAAAATATAGGTATCAGTACACTTGTAGATTATAGTTTGTCCAGAACTGCATTGCCAAAGTAACTTTACAAACTATGATCCACAAGCCAAGGTTCAGCACTCGCAATGTAGTCAGACTGAAAAACATTAGGAATCAGTCCTGTTTGCAGAAATCATTCCAAGATGCTTTACAACTCACCAAGGCCATGATCTCCTCGCGCTCATTATCTTTACTGACCAAACCCTTGTGTCACAAGCTAGCAAAGAAGTCCATGGTATCCAACAAACTGATTGAGAATTCATTCTTGGCTTTGTAAGCAGCAAAATGTTTTCAAAGCTTGATGCCAATATTATATGCACTGCACATCTAGCGATTTTCTTGATTCTCGAGTGTTGGTTCAATAAGTCCCGCCAACATTATTGAGTTTTGGATCACTTCTGAAATCCTCCTTTTCTGAGCTGTTTCAAGGCTGAATCTAATAGTACTTTATGAATCATCCATCCAACTGTCAGTAAAATCTACATTCTTTTGCTGATTTAGTCTGATTCTTGTTTTTTTTTTGCCATGCATGAGGCTTAAATTCAGGTATATAGACTTTTTTGGTGATTTGATTTCCTTTACAATAAAAATAACAGCTGCTGTGGGCTGTACGATAAAATATTTTATCAATTTATGCCAAAAAAAATTCCTTCTGAGAAGACATGGTCTTTTATAAGAAAATAGGCATTTGGTGATCAAACAACCTAGTACTATCACTATTTGTTTAATAAAATTTGCACAAGCCGCAAAAACCTCAGAGGATAACATGGCAGCAGAAAGTAAGCATTCCAAATCCTGCTTTTCCGCCAGTAAAGTATTTTTGAAGTGTAATTACCCCCCTTTTTGTATTGTAGGTGAGATTAAATTTCAGAAATCAGACGGTACAGGTTTATTTGAAATCACAAGCTTTTGGAGTAATGCCCCTTCGTCAAATAAATCTGGCGGACCAAGACTTGGTGTTGTCTGATTTCTGACCTTGTCCACCCCAATCCAACACCCAGACCTCCACATCAAGATTAAAGTTAACACAGAATGAGTAAGACATACATTGAGTAACAGCCAAACACCTTTTGTCAAGTAAAATGTTTAGGGAAATGTAAACTCACAAGGGATTGCCTGTCTCTGTGTCTTTAAGGAGTGCCTTTAATGTTTAGTGAGGTTGCTGATCCAGAAATGTTCTAGTTCTGGGCGCTTACTTAGGAGCTGTTAACGTTTGGGTGCCAAGCACATGAGCTGTTTTAATCCATCAGGACCAGGGCACCTGGAGTTTAGGCAGTTTGCCTATTTAAACCAGCACGTATCTATCTCTCCACCATGAACAGTTTTTTGTTTGAAATTTTAGCGTTCTTTGATCATCTTTTTGGTAAAGAGTGTACAGTTCTATAACAATAGACAAAATATGGTAAAGGTAAAAGGTAAAGTTGCAGTAGCTCCAGAGAACCATTTAGCTGCACAGGCGGCATGGTGGCTCAGTGGTTAGCACTGTTGTCTCATGGCACCAGGGACCCAGGTTTGATTCCACCTTCGGGCGAGTGTCTGTGTGAAGTTTGCACGTTCTCCCCGTGTCTGTGTGGGTTAAGCGGGATGGGTCTGGGTGGGATGCTACGAGGGTTGGTGTGGACTTGTTGGGCCAAAGGGCTTGTTTCCAGACTGTAGGGATTCTATGAAATTCTATGGTTTCTTCTAGATGCGCTCTCATTAGAGACAGACTGGTGGTGGTTTAACCTGAGGATCACCATGCCTCAGGCGAGTGGAGAGGTAGCGAAGGAGGGTCCTTATGGTAACCTCAGTCGATGTGAGAATTGAAATTAAACTGTTGGTGTCGTTGTGGATCGCAACCAGTGTCCAGCCAACAGCATGTGGACTACATGTGATGGCATTACATTATGCAAATTTGCCTTTGTTTTCCTTTTTTTAGCAACATAACTGCAGTTTGTAAAGTACGTTAGGTGATCCTTAGTATCCAGTATTTAAAGGAAACCCTGGAAGTGTGTCCGACTTATCTCTGGTGATGGCTTACAGCTATCCTGCATTTGCATTAAAAATTTTGAAGGTGAATACTTGATTTTTAAGTTGCTCTCATTGTCTTCAATACTAATTTCAAATAGTATTATAAGAAAATAGGAATTGGAAAGTTGGTACCAATTTCTATAGAATGAAGTATTCATCTTTTCTTGAACATTAGCTTTTGCAATTTTCTCTGAGAAATCTGCTGGCAGCCCCTTTAGTTTAAATTACTTTGCAACATGCTAGAAGTTAATTACATTTTGCTTACAGGTTTAATTTATTAGTGTTTTTTGTTAAGAAAGCACTTAACTTAGTGGTTTATTTCAAAAGTAATTTGTTTCTGCGAAGTAACCTTCTTTTAGAATCCAGTAGATATTCACAAGCAGTACTTAGAAAATAGAAATATTCAGTAGATTAAGCAGCATTTGTGAAGAGCACGACAGTGTTAGCCTTTAACATCGATTATCTTTATCCTGATGAAATTTGAGATGTAACCCATCGTAAGCATGTATGGAAAGAGGTAACAGAAATGTGGTTAGGGTTTCAGCAATAGATGGGTTGATGACTTAGCTATGTTTCATTGTTCAGAGGTAGAAGAAGGATATCTTTGCAATGGAACAGATCCAGTCAACATGTCCCTTTCTGCTTTCCTAAGAAGGATTTAAAAAAAAGTTTGTATGTATAATTCTATATCTGAAACTTCCATAGCATTTTACAGCTAAATGTATTATTTTAAAAGTGCAGTCACCATTTTAATGTATGTAAATGCTACAGTCAATTTGAACACACCGTCCAAATGACCATTTCATTCACTTTTCTGGTGTTTGGTGAAGGGCAATGTCAACATTTCAGGTTGATCACCTTTTTATAGCAAGTACAGAAAAAGTTGAAAATCAAGGGGGTGAGGGGAACAGGGCAGGGTATGCACATGAACAAGTGGAAAGAGGGTTCACCAATTTTTGACACTTTTTTTTTCTCCATTCATAGATAGCTGTGCTGTATAAACAACAGCTGTCAGTTTAAGTAACAGTTTAGCTTAGTAGTAGCACTGTTGGCTTTGATGCAGAAGGTCTTCTGGACCGCCAATAAAATTAGAACCTTTTAGAATATTGATGCAATGTCAGTATCATCATCTTTCAGGTGTGTTCTTAAATTGAAGTGCTGTATATCCAGGTGAATTGGAAAAGATTTTGTGACAATTATTTTTAGAGATTAAGTACCATTAGTACCTTGGGCAATACTATTCTGTACCCAAAACCACCTAAACAAATTAACTTAATCATTTTTTGCACCACCGTTGAGAGATATTGCGGCACTTAGCTGTACGTCAAATGACGATTGTGCATAAAAAAAAGTGCTTTGGGGTATTTGAGGAAATGAATGTACTACTTGTATAAAAATGTCTCATTTTCTTTCTTTCTAAGAATAGAAAGTGTGATATGGAAAAAGAAATTAGACTTGGTTCATTTGATATGTGATTTTTCTTGAAAAAAATGCTATTTCATAATCTAGGCACAGTTCGCTGAATCAAATTCAGCATTGTGGACATATCAGTTAATTGTTTTAGTGTGGCAACTTCTTGCAAGTGAACTCCTGGCTACATGTATAATTATTATAAAATCAAATGCACCATTACATATTTGAAAGTGAATATCAAAATATTCACCCTTTCTGTTGTTGTGTTGTCATAATTTATCTGTGATACTTGTGATGAAAGTTGTATAATTTATTTAAAAAAAGGAAAAGAAGTGCAGATGCTGGAAATCAGAAACGAAAACAGAAATTGCTGGAAAAGCTCAGCAGGTGTGGCAGCATCTGTGGAGAGAAATCACAGTTAACGCTTTGGGTCCAGTGACTCTTCTTCAGAACTGTCGTGAAGAACATGACAAGCCTTGTGTAGGTACGTCCCAGTGACTAACGACCATGTTGACTGACTAATATACGTGAAAACCAGGTTTCATTCTGGGATCTGACTTGTTCAGAGGTACCACCAGCTGTAACCGACTGTTGGGATTGGGAGATTAAATTTAGCAATGAGAGCCAGCTCGTGATGCTGACCTCCTGGGATTTGAGTAAAGAACAAATAATTACTGTAAAATCAGTCTCTATGTACTGTGTTGTTTGATATGGGCCAGTCACTCGAGCTGAATGACATTGTAATTCATCACTGGTTTCACCATAAAGGTTTGTAGGCACTTTCCACACCAGGTGCTCATCATGATTCTACTATTCATTTAATCCCTCCAGTCTTTCACTATGTCTCAAACTTTACCTTTTGTTTCTTTTTCCCTTTCTTCTTGCTCTGTGCTTGCATGCAACCTGATACATCTGTAAAGGAGGTTGCCAGCAATTTTTTTTGTGCATATCTTTGGCTAGACCAGCATTTATTGCCCATTTGTAATTGCACTTCAGAAGGTGATGGTGAGCTGCCTTTTTGTTTCGGTTCATGCAGGGTGCATACTCCCACAATGCTGTTAGGATAAAGATAGATAGGGAAAAGCAAGACTGTGAAGAGATTTGAAGATGAATATAAGAATTTAAAGTTGCAAGCTTTGGTTGACTGGATGTCAATAAAGTTCATTCAGAAAATATTAATGGTTGAATGGCACTTGGATAACAAGAAACAACATTTTGGATGCACTAAAGTTGATGGAGATGTAACAAAAGCTTGGATGTGTGTATCAGCAATAAAAGCTTTATAAAATTATAAAACTGAGATTCCCAGCTTGATTAAGTGTAAAGGATTACCATCTGATGCTTCCAAAGGTAAAAAATTGAAAGGGCGTTTGTAAAGGAGTGAGTGACCACTCTGCAGAAGTTAGACTATTCCACATTGGACTTGAGGATATTTATTTTGTTGCAATAGAAAGAAGTGTTATCCAAATAGAGGTCCAAGCTTGATTTTAGTACCCAAGAGAGATGTTTAGGTCAGAAATTACTCTTGCTATTACAAAATTATACTTGTTAAAACTGACTAGATTATATCTTCATTCCACAATACTGAGAAGTATACGAATATTCAAGTTGAATTTAGCTAGTTGTTCCATTGTGTTAGATGTTTTTTAAAATGACAGAACTGTATATCTATTCCTGATATTTTCATTGCACAGCGTGGTGGCTCATTGGTTAGCACTGCTGCCTCATATCACCGGGAACCTGGGTTCGATTCCACTCTTGGGCAACTGTCAATGTGGAGTTTGCACATTCTCCCAATGTCTGCGTGGGTTTCGGCTGGGTGCTCCGATTTCCTCCCACAGTCCAAAGATATGCAGGCAAGGTGGATTGGCCAAGCCAAATTGCCTGTAGTGTTTTGGGATGTGTAAATTAAGTGTCTTCACCATGGGAAATGCAGGGTTATAGGGAAAAGGTAGGGGAATGGGTCTGGGTGGGACGCTGTTCGGAGGATTGGTGTGGACTTGTTGGGCCGAAGGACCCGGTTCCACACTGTAGAGATTCTGCGGTTCTAGTCTAAAGGTGTGCCTACTTCTCATTTTTGAATACAACATATGACTAATGTATGTAGCAGCTTTAAAAGTGATCAGTGTTTATAATGCTGGAAGGGTTGAGATTTTTTCTTAACCAGACATGAACAGGTACTGTACAGAGTTGTCTGTCCTATTTTATGAAGCTTTTCAATAAACCACTATATACTGGCTTTATATACTAGAGTATAGTCTTTCTTCACTAACTTCAGAGAGAGAATCAGAGATAATAGGTACTGCAGATGCTGGAGAATCCGAGATAACAAGGTGTGGAGCTGGATGAACACAGCAGGCCAGGCAGCATCGTATAAGCAGGAAAGCTTGACGTTTCGGGCCTAGACCCTTCATCAGAAACGTCAAGC
>JAHRHZ010000144.1:68565896-68607355 GCA_024137785.1 Ginglymostoma cirratum
AACAAGGTGTGGAGCTGGATGAACACAGCAGGCCAGGCAGCATCGTATAAGCAGGAAAGCTTGACGTTTCGGGCCTAGACCCTTCATCAGAAACGTCAAGCTTTCCTGCTCCTATGATGCTGCTTGGCCTGCTGTGTTCATCCAGCTCCACACCTTGTTATCTCAGAAAGAGAATCGATGTGTTTAAGAAGGTGTTTAGTATGCTTGCCTTCATTGCTCAGATCATTGAGTGTAGGAATTGGATGTCATGTTGCAGTTGTACAGGGCACTGGAGAGGCCACCTTTCGAGTATTTTGTACAGTTCTGGTTACCCTGCTATAGGAAGGGTATTGATTGCAGAGTGTTCAGAAAAGATTTACCAAGATGTTGCTGGAACTGGAGGGTTTGAGTTATAAAGATAGGCTGAGACTTTTTTCACTGGAGCAAAAGAGGTTGAGTGGTGACCTTTATAGAGGTTTATACAATCATGAGGTGTAAGGATAAGGTGAATAACCAAGGTCTTTTCCCTAGGGTGGGGGACTTCAAAACTAGGGGTCATAGATTTAAGGTGAGAGGAGAAAGATTTTAAAAAGGGACCTGAGGGAGGTTCATATGTGGAATGAAGTGCCAGAGAAAATGGTAGTAGCGGGTGCAGTTACAACATTTAAAAGACGTTTGGACAGGTACATGAATAGGAAGGGTTTAGAGTGATATGGGCCAAATGCAGGCAGGTAGGACTAGATTATTTTTGAAACTTAGTCAACATGGACGAGTTGGACCGAAGGGTCTGTTTCCATGCTGTATGACTCTGACTCCAACTCTATTCGTCCAAATTTGATGACATTTGTTTCTTTCAGCTGGTTTCTCAAAAATGAAACCAGAACTCTGTCTCCTTTTGCATTCAGTAATACAGTGCAAATTAAGCCCTATATCCTTGGTTGCTACAACAGCCACTGACAATGGCCAATGTGGAAAATGCTCGAGAACACTCATAGTCTTGCAGCAACAGGTTTGACAGATACTGAATCAAAGTACCATTTGTACCAGTCCTTGTTTGCCACACCATATTTGTAATGTCGGGAAAAGAAAAGATGACATCCTTGGCCACCTGCAGATGAACTTGCCCAGAGTCGAGTCACAGCCAAACAACAAGTATAAACCTGTAAGCGACTTGCCCAAGCAGAATTAAAAGCAACCTGAGTTGCTGAATAAGAGATTTGTTTACTGTAGGGAGTTGATTTTGTATTTGCTAAGGTTACAACAGTTAAGTATCTACTGAAACCAGATAGGAAGGCAGGTTTGTTTCTGAAGTTCCTAAAATACACTACTGCTTTTCATTTATTGCAATGTCTCTTTGGATAATACACTCCTGGGAAAGTGTGCTTTATTAATAGCCTATGTAATTGCATTCATCATAAACAAGAACAATCTCAGGCAGGTAAGTTATTGTAATCCTTCTGTTTTAGATAGTCTATCTGTGATACTTGTGGCATAAACATTCTGACTGTTGTAATTTTAAAACATGCTATGTAACTTTTATTGAAAGTGGTATTACGTGCTGAATTTGTTTTCTTACCTCGAATACTAAGTTTAAATCGGGAATGACTATGTTGCGCCTTCTAAATTGAGCTGTTTTTTGCTTATTTTTCTACCACTGCATACTATACAGTAGGCCAAGAACAAATAATTTTCTATAGTAGCTAGAATATGATGCACTGTGTGAATGTATGGGGAATTGAGATCTCAAGAATGGCACAAAATTGTTTGAGCGTTCATTCTGCATAAAACTGAGAGGCACTTCAATCTATTGTGTATTCCCTTCTAGATCTCCAACTGCCTGTGTACTGCTGTCAGGGTACTGGTTTAATGTTTAACCCCTTTAATGTCCATATATTGTTCAAAATATACAAGTTATAGTACATATAAACAACTTAAATTAATGGTAAGTAGTGCTGTTAAGGGGCTGTTTAGTGGTTGGATTGTTCATTCCAAACATAAGTACATAATGTTCACAGTGATTAGTGATAGTTTGCAGCCAAGTAGTTAACTACAACTTCACTCTATTATTCCCTGACCTCCCCTCCAAGCTATCTGTCTCGAATCCTATAAAAGAACTTCTCAAACTTATTTTTTAAACCAATTTTGGGTCATCCCTACTAATTACTTAATTTGTGGTTCATGTTTCTTTTCTTACCAACTTTCCTTTATGATATCCTTTGGTACCAGATGATGAATGATGTCTCAATTTCCTTACAGATTGTTGGCTCCTCAAGGCTTCCTTGTGTCAATCAGTAGCAGAATTCCTGAGGAGCGATTGATTTTGTGAGTGTGGTTGACACATTGCTTTATCCCCTTAGCAGCCAGGCTGGAGACATGATGGTCTGCTAATATTAATGGTCTAGATCAGTTGTGCCATATTCCTCCAGACCATACAAGTCGATCCCTAACTTGGAGATGCTCTCCTCTGGGGAAAGTGTTGGTGTCTTCTCTGACCTTGCCACCTTCCCTTGAGAAGTAAGGGTGATGGTTTCCACCTCCCAGTCAGTAAATTGCTTAGGGTCAACTATGCTAGCTCCAAGCAATTTCAAGGAGGATGGTTGCCTCTATGACAAACTCCAACCATATAAGGATGCTGAAAGAGTGGGCTGAGGAGCTGTTGGTGCGCAGTAGCATAGAGATCTGTCCCCTTGGGGCAAACCTGCCAGGTATATGTTGATTACACACTGTACTGTGAAACCACTGTTGGCTGGCTATCTTAATACTACACATCCTGAAATGGAAGAAAAAGCAATGTTTGAAATCTGATGTGTTTTTTGAAATTTCTCCTTCTGCAAATTGTGTGTTTAATACATATACTGTAAATGATTTTTGCCATCGCAACCTCTGAGAACAATAGGTTAGCACGTTTTCTCCAAAAATGTAGATGGTGGAAATTTGGGAGGACACCAGGAAAAATTGGTTTTAGAAGTAAGGCACAGGGTATTAGAGATGCAGGAAGCTACTGACTTCAATTTTGAGAGAAAAAGAAGTGATAATTAAGCAAAATAAAGGAGAGATAGAAATGTGAAGAGAAGAATTATTTTAAAAGAGGGGTTTGGAAGGAACAGGAAAATATTGAGCTGAAAGTGGAGAAGCGACTCTAGTTGAATACTCATTTGAAGGATGGGAGAGCAGAACAAATTCAAGTAATTTATAGGAAAAATATTATCAAGCTGGAGAGGATTCAGAAGATGTTTACCAGAATGTTGCTGGGTATGGAAAGTTTGAGTTATAAAGAAAGGCTGGATCTTTTTCACTGGAGTGTAGGAGGTTGAGTGACGACCTGATAGAAGTTTATAAAGTAATGAAAAGTATAGATAGAATTAATGATAGTTATCTTCCCCCTAGAATGGGGGATTTCAAGATTGGGGACACATTTTTAACGTGAAAGGAGAGAGATTCAAAAAAGATACATAGAGGGTGATTCGCATGGGGAATGAACTTCATGATGAAGTGGTGAATGCGGGTACAAGTACAACATTTAAAAGACATTTTGACAGATAGATGAATAGGAAAGGTTTGGAGGGATATGGGCCAGGGGCAGGCAGGTGGGACTAGTTTAGTTTGAGATTATGTTCAGCATGGACAGGTTGGACCGAAGAGTCATACAGCACAGAAACAGACCCTTTGACTGTAAGTGCAGTGTTGATTTGGAGTTGGGGTGGAATGTTGTTCAACAAGGAGCATGGAGGTTTTGGAAGTAAAAAGATGTGATAAGAAAGTCTCATTTAGAGGAGGATTGGTCATGAAGTGAGGGGCTTTTAAGGGATTACTAAAGGATATGTAAAAGCAAAGGTAAAGTAGCCGTAGTCCTAGAGGACCATAGGGCTGCCCTCTCATAAGAGTGATGGAGAAATGACTGGTGGTGAGTTTAATGTGAGGGTCACGACATCTCCGGTAAGGGGTGAGGTTGAGAAGGTGGGACCTTCATGGTAACCTCAGCCAATGCAAGAATTGAACCCATACTGTTGGCATCATTGTCTGCATTGCAAACCAGCCTTCCAGCCAGTTGAGATGCCAACTCCTGTAGATTATGTTCCATGAGGATAATATACATTTTCTAGCTGAGTGATGAATCTGAGACTAGTATAGACCCTGACTTATCAGCATTAAAAGACACTGCTGTCTGCCATATCTTTTCATTACTTCAGTTGTGCTCCAGAATGTTCAGATAATTTAGCAGAATTGCCTTCTCAAGAATAAGCAGTGAATGAGGAAAGGTGACTGCAGTATTTTTTGAAGTTTAATCAAGTTGTTTTAATTTACTTGTTTGTCTATTTTGCACCTGATATTTGCTGGAACATGTGAAATTGAACACAAAAGCACGTCAAATCAAATTGCCTGGAAAGTTAGTTATCCTGTAACTTTTGATACAATCTGATTGTACTCAGACGGAAATTTTCTATTCTGCAAACCCCTTGTTAAATGGGATTCAAGAGTTAGATTTTGTGGTAGGGAGGTTGACCTACCAGAGTTGTGCCAAAAATCAGTATCGATGCAAGATATGAAAAACACTGCTCGGAAGGTAACATTACTGAAGCATCAAGTGTAATCCTATAAGTGGTATGAAGAGCTGCTGATAGGGACAAATAGATATGTGTAGAAAGAATGCTGACAAGTAGACTGGAGTTTGAAACCCACTATTAGCTTGTGGAATATATACAGAAATGGACACCATTCAGCTACTCTGGCTTCATCCATCATTATTTTGGAACATGGCAGATGTGTATCTCAGCTAAATGAATTTGCTTTTGTTTCATACTCCTAGTTGTCCTTACCTAAAAACAACTACAGATTTTTCAATGAACCTAGCTTTTTGGGGAAAGGGAGGCCCAGATTTTCACAATCTTTCGTCAAAATTTACCTGCTGATCTCCCCCTGAAATTAGTGGTTACTGGGTCTGGACTGTTGTCATCAGAGAAATTTGTTTCTGTGGACCTACCTTATAAAATTTCTTTCATTCTTTTAAATGTTTTGGTTAGATTTTCTCCTACTTTTTAAACTTGAGAATGCAAGCTATGTTTATGCAATTTATCATCATAATTTAAAGCTTTAAATCCTCTTCTAATTCTGGTGAATCAACACAGTACACCCTCCAAGACCAGCATTTTTTTCCTGTGTGCCTATGACTAAAGAGAGCTGAAACATCAGTTCTTCGCTTTTGTGTTCCAATTCCTTTGAGATCAAGAGCAACATTCCATTTGAGTTTTTGAACCTTGCTCAAGCTTTTAATGTTTTTTATAGAGATGAAAGGTATCAAGTGGAGGCAATGCTCTGTTGTCATGGAGGTTTGCAGTGGACTGTTGATCTTGTGCTGAACGGTGTCAGAGTTGCCCTTTTAGGGTTATTTTGTCTGGCTGTATTGGCTATCGTGGTCTCAGAAGAGACTAGAATTTGAAAATATTGCTAGATAACAAAGGTGATCTTGTTCCAATGACTCCTTGATTGTTTTTTCAAAAACAAAAAGAATCCCTAAACTTGCAAATGTAAATAAATGTGCTATTGGCTTCCTTCAATAAATACTAAATCTAATTCTAAATTGCTATCTCTACGTATCTCTACTAAGCATCTATCTTGAAATTTCAGTAGGAATTCACATGAGCTTGCCAGGAGCTTGTAGCTGCTGCATCAGGAATGTTGTACATGCTGTGGTAGGCGTTGAGACAGTTGACAAATTCATCAACCTGTGTTCTTCAATCCTTTGGCTGCAGTTCTTTTCTTTTTTTTAATTTAGCAGTGAACTTGTCAAATGGTTTAGTGATCCATATCGTCTTACAGGAAAGGTAGTAACAGCCTGATATTCATTTCAGGTGAACAGTTAGTTTTGCTTTTCACAACCTCTATGAAAGTTAAACTTAATTCTCCATACTGCAAGCAGTTGAGCATTGTGTACTCTCATGTTTAATGAAAGTAGGCTGTATTAGAAAAAAAATCCATTTGAATCAAATGTTTCACCAAAATAGTTTAAAATGGTTTCAGTAAATATTTCCGAATAACCTTCAAATTTTAGATTTTATGAAATAGCCATATTACTTTTTTCTGTTCCTTTGCCTCAATGGCATACAGACTAGTGTCTGTGCCATTCTTGCAGCAGCCTGATGCAATCAGCTAAGGCTGAATTTAGAAGTTTCTTTACTTCCATACTCATGCAGTAGCATGATTGATAGAATATACTAAGACATTGAATGATCTGTATTTCAACATTTTTGTTCTATTTTATAATCTATCTGAAGATTATAAACTGAAGAACAAATGTTGTAGCCAATTATACCTGTCCTGAGTACTGTTCCACTGCTTTTGAAATAGTGAAAGCTACATTTATATTTTGAGGTAGGCTTTATTAAGAATGAATACCTCTATCTCTCTGTCTCTGCCTCGCACCCCCCCTCCCCCCGCCTCTCTTTTTCTCTCTCCCTCTCTCACTCTGTTGTGTGTTCAGGATATTCTAGAGCACTTCGTGCCAATTAAGTCATTTTGAAGCGTAGTCACTATGGGAAACAGAATGAGTACTGCAAAACCTCATAAAGAACAATATGGCAATGACAAAGTGATCTGTTTTACCACACCAGTTGAAGATTAAAGGTTGGCCAAGACGCTGGGGAAAAGTCCCGCAGTCCTTCATCTGGTACCAAGAGGATCTTTCTGGCCCTGTTTGCCCTTTCATTTGAGAGAAGACACCTTCAGTGGTATGGCACTCCTTCAGTGTTGCACATGTGTCTCTGACTGTGATTAGGTCTGTGGAGTGGGATTAGATGAATACTCTAAGCCATGTTCATTAGTTGAATCAGACAATATTTTCAGAAAAGCCTATCATTATTCTTAGATAATATTGTAAGAATATTCAGGTTTTTAAAAACAATCATTTCTGTATGCAGTGTACTTTTTGACTAATTGTATGAAGTATTGTGTTCCAATCATTATTTTCTGCACTGAATACGCCATCTGTATAGATTGTGTATTCACTAATAGATTATAATTCAAATATAGCTCACAATGCAATGAATTTTTTTTTAGCTTAATGTTTAAATTCTTTTCTGGACGTTTCTAAAAAGAAAATTATTGTTTTTTGCAGGTGTAAGGTTTCTGGCAATGACACCATCCTAACCAATACACTTCATATTCCTGAGTGAAGTCGACATTCCCAGATAATTGGGATTCAGAGACTAGAGGGGGCAACCGCTAAGGGGCTGCCAGTAGGTGAGTACGTCGTGTTTGAAAATCCAAATTTTGTGTTTATTCTCTTCTGCTTTAATGGCGATTTTGTTTTAAAAAGAAAACAGCTTCTTCTTTGTTGTTTTCCCTTCTTTCTTCGTCATCCTTTTGCTGAAAGTATCAGCTCCTTGCTGGTATTTGTTTTCACATAGGCTGGTTTCCCTACCAAAGCTCAGATTTTGCAGTGTAATTGAGTGTTTGCCGTTATTACTGTTCTTGATTTGGTTTGGTTGGATTGTTATTGTCACTTGTATGGAGATACAGTGAAAAATATTGTTTTGCTTGCTATCCAGGCAAATCATATCACAAGGGCAATAGAACAGAATGAGGGTTATAGTGTTACAGCTACAGAGAGAGTGCAGGGAAAGATCAACTTTAATACGTGAGAGGTCCATTCAAAAGCCTGATTACAGCGGGGAAAAACCTGTTCTTGAATCTGTTGGTGTGTTTTCAAACTTTGATCTTATGTTGAGCACAAGATACATCGAAGAGAGTATAACTGGGGTAGGAGAGGCCTTAGATTATGTTGGCTGCTTTCCCAAGGCAGCAGGAAGTATTGATGGAGTCTGTGGGTGGAAGGCTGGCTTGTGTGATGGACTGGATTGTGAGTATGATTCTCTGTAATGTATTACGGTCTTGGGCAGAGCAGTTGTCATGCTAAGGTGTGATGCATCTGGATAGAGTCGAAGAGATGTACAGCACAAAAACAGACCCTTCAGTCCAACTCATCCATGCTGACTAGATATCCTAAATTATTCTAGTCCCATTTGGCCCATATCCCTCTAAACCCTTCCTATTCAAATGCCCATCCAGATGCCTTTTAAGTGTTGTAATTGTACCTGCCTCCACCACTTCCTCTGGCAGTTCATTTGATACATGCACCATCTTCTGCATGAAAACAGTTCTCCCATAGGTCCCTTTTAAATCTTTCCCCTCTCACCATAAACCTATTCCCTCTAGTTAGAACTTCCCGATCCTGGGGAAAAAACTCTCATGATTTTATAAACCCCTATAAGTTCACCCCTCATCCTCCGTTGCTGCAGGAGAATAGCCCTAGCCTATTCAGCCTCTCCCTATAGCTCAAACCATCCAACCTTGGCAACATGCTTGTCAATCTTCTCTGAACCCTTTCAAGTTTAACAACGTCTTTCTTATAGAAGGGAGACCAGAATTGAACGCAGTATCCCAAAAGTAGCCTAACCCATGTCCTGTTCCTATGATGCTGCTTGACCTGCTGTGTTCATCCAGCCCCATGCTTGTTATCTCGGATTCTCCAGCACCTGCAGTACCTTTTATCTCTAACCCATGTCCTGTACAGCCGTAACATGACATCCCAACTTCTACACTCGATGCACTGACAAATAAAAACAAGTATACCAAACACTTTCTTCACTACCCTGTCTACCCATGACTTCACTTTCAAGGAACTGTGAACCTGCATTCCAAAGGTCTCTTTGTTCAGCAATACTGTGCAGCACCCTTTCACTAAGTGTATAAACCCTGCCTTGATTTGCCTTTCTAAAATGCAGCACCTCATATTTTATCGAAATTAAACTCCATCTGATCAAGGTCCCATTGTGCTCTAAGGTAACCTTAGAACATAGAACTGTACAGCACAGGAACAGACGCTTTGGCCCACGATGTTGTGCAGAAAATGATGCCAAATGAAACTAATCCCTTCTGCCTGCTATTGGACCATGTGCCGCCATTCCTTGCATATTCATGAGCTTATCTAAAAGTCCCTTAAGTGCCCTCATCGTATCTGCCTCCACTACCACCCCTGGCAGTGCATTCCAGACTCCTACCACTCTTTCTGTAAAACAAAAACTTGCCCCTCACACATCCTTTGAACTTGCCCCCCTCACCTTAAATGCATGCCCCCCCCCCACCGTATTAGACATTTCAACAGTGGGAAAAAGATTCTGACAACCTTCCTACCTGTCCACTACACCACAATTTAGGTGTCATGTGCAAACTTACTAAATATACCTCTTATATTCACATCCAAATCATTTGTATAAATGATGAAAAGCAGTGGCCCCAGCACTGACCCTTGTGGCACACATACTGGTCACATCTCGAAGTTGCATCTTGTTGAATGTAACTTGTTTTGTAACAGTATGTTAGGTTCATAATTGCTTCTAAAAAGGCACTCTGACCCCTGAAAACATGTTTTATATTTCTGATTTTTTTTGTCACATATTTAAAATGATTCTTTGCTTAGGTAGAAATAGTTATAAACATATATATGTTCCAACTATATATTTCACTTAAATTTAGGAATGAATGGGAATCAATTTACCTTACTGTCTATGATGTTTCAGCATGATTGGCCATTTATCCAATTTTTGGCAAAATTGTTGCTGGATATCTGCAAATCTCTTACTATGCTGCCATATTTGAACTGACTTCAGGAAATGGAAAACTGAAACTGAGATTGTTGTATCTCAGTGATCCACTTTCTTCGAAGTCAAGCAGTGAGCTGACACTCAAAATACATGCTGCTGAAATCTGTAAAACACCCAGGAAACCAATCAAAGCAATCAACCAATAGGAGCAACCAATCAGAAAAATTGACCTCAAAAATAGAAATGTAGAATCAGTGAGGAGCTGCACTTTCAATTACAGGCTGCAAGAGGAGATGTGAAATGGTAGGTGGATAAGGAGGCTGAAAGAGGGATGAAGGGGGAACGGAGGCTGGAAAAGGGGGCTGCAAAAGGAGGTGGGAGGAAAAGGAGTCTGCAAATGGCAGTGGAGTGGGGGTGTAGGAGAAAGGAGAGTGAGGTGAAAGAGGCTGCTGAAGAGGGATGAGTGGGTTTGGGGACCAGTCCACACCAGAGTGGAGGGAGACAAAGGCTGCAAAGGAAAGAACACTTTTACAAACCTGTCAACAAAGAAATACAACCAATGGAAGCCAGGAAAGTGTGTGTGGAATCTCTCCCTTGAGGCTTCATACGGAGATAAAATATTGTGGATGCTATTGTAATGAACAGTAAATTGTTAAGTTTTATATCTGAGATGCTGTAAAAATGGTAGTAACTGTCAGGTTAAAATCTTCCAACTTTGTGTGTATGCAATGGAAATTCATAATCTCATCTCATAGATGAGTAGGTAGGTGGTAATCATAATCTGAAGTATGTTTAAATAATATTTTTAGAACTGCTAGCTTTTACGGAAAATAATGTGGCTAATTTATGTCTTTTGTCAATTTAAAATACTGTGGTGCCTAAGAAATTCATACTTTCCTTGTGTGTTCTGGCTTTAAGTTTAATGAAGCATTGATAATTATTGAGGATAATGACGAATTGCTCTAATTCTGTGAGGGTCTAAATACCCCATATGTCTGTATAAATAGTAACCGAGGTACATGACTGCATCTCCTAAAAGGTGTGTGAGTAAATGAAAAAGAAGCCCTTGAAATTTGAAAAGTAGCGTCAAGAAGGAATTGATCCCTGCAATGTGAATTACCACTTTGTCACTGAGTATAAAATCAGGACTATTGTTGTTAAGTTGTTGGGTACGCTGAGGTGAGCAGCTCAGCCTAAGCATGTTATCACTCTATCTCTGCATGTGGTGTTACAGCAGTCATCAGTGGATGCATTTATCAGCACTAACTTTGAAATAGAGGAGGAAAGCAATTCTTAATGTCTGCTTATTGATGGCACCTCATAAATATGGTATGTAAATAACACTTGTAACTTTTATGTTGTGCACAGAATTGCTAAGCGCAAAGTATTTTTACTTCAGGGGATGCATTGTCCCCTATGGTACCTGTAGCTTATTTGGGGGTGTTCTTTTGTGTGTTACACCTTTCTATCTGGATATGGAACTCCTTAATTTACACCCGCTGCCAAAAGTTTTGAAATTGATGTATACTGGTTTCAGGGGTTTTTTTGTACACCAGTAAATGTCCACACCATATGGATTCTATGGTAACTGACTTGAGTATCAATTTGGAGAAAGGGTGGTAGGGAATCTAACAGCTGTTTTCAAACATTGGTTAGTTCTTCATATTTTTCTGGGTTGGAATGTATACGAAGGTTACTCTGACATGTGTATGCATTGGTTGAAATTTTCCAAACATAATTGGATTCTGGAGATGTACCAAAGGATTGGAAAACTGCTAACACCCCTATTCAAAAAGGAACAGAGGCAAAAAGCAAGTAACTAAAAGCTGATTAGCCTTACATCTATTGTTGTAAAAGTATTGGAATAAATTATTAAGGAAGTAATACAAGAACTTTTGGAAAATCATAATCTAATCAAGCAGATTCATCACGGCTTAAGGAAAGGGAAATCGTGCCTAATTTATTAGAATTTTTCAATTAAGTCTCAACCAGAATTGATAGAGGGGATGTGTTATATTTGGACTTCCAGAAAGCATCTGACAAGGTACCACACAAAAGATTATGTCATAAGAACCCACTGTGTTGGGGAGTAGTATACTGATATCAGTAGAGAATTGGCTAATGGGAAGGCAACAGCAATTGGGGATAAGGGTTTCAAGGGGTTCTTTTTCAAGTTGATGACTCATGACTAATGGCATTCCGCAGGAATCAGTGCTGGGACTGCAGCTGTTGACAATATATATGAATGACTTAGAAGGAAGTGAATGTACTGTAGCCACATTTGCAGATGACACAAAATTGGGTGGAAAGTCAAGTTGTGAGAGGGATGCAAACAGTTTACAGAGAGATATTAATAGGTTAACTAAGTATGCAAAACGTTGGCAAATGGAATACAATGTGAGAAAAAGCAAGTTGTCAGTTTGGAAGGGAGAACAAGAAAACAAAGTATTATTTAAATGGAGAAAAGCTGTAGAAAGCTGTAACACAAAGGGAATTTGAGATACTTGTGCACAAAACACAAAGGTAGCATACAGATACAGCAGGAAATTAGGAAAGATAATGGATTGTTGGCGAGTCAAGGGTTGCAAGGAAAGGGCATTTCTGAAGAAGGGTCCTGACCTGAAACGTCAACTTTCCTGCTCCTCTGAAGGTGTCTGGACTGCTGTGCTTCTCCAGCTCCATACTGTGTTCTCTCTGACTCCAGCACCTGCATTCTTGCTATCTCTGATGGATTGTTGGCCCTATTTCCATGGGGTTGGAGCATAAGAGTAACCAATTCGTACTGCAAATGTAGAAGGTGCTGGTGAGACCATACCTGGAGTACTATAAGCAATTTTGGTCCTCTGAATTAAGGAAAGATAACATTTCATTGGAGGCAGGTCAGAGAAGGGTAAGGATGGTATGGAGGGATTGACTTATGAGCAAAGACTGAACAAATTAGGACTCTACTGGAGTTTAGAAGAATGAGAAGTGATCTCAGGGAAAATTATCGGATTCCTAAGGGGCTTGGCAGGGTAAATGCTGAAAGGATGTTACCCCCGTGGGAGAGTCTAGAACCAGAGGGCATAGTCTCAGAAGAGAGTGACACCAAATTAAAACTGAGATGAAGAGGGACTTCTGTCAGAGGATTGAGAATCTTTGGAACTCCTTGCCACAGAGAGCCGCAAAGGCAGAGTCCTTGTGTATATTTAAAGCTGAGATAGATTATTGATCAGTCAGGGAATCAAGGGTTACAGGGAAAGGGCAAGAAAGTGAGGATGAGGAATGTTGGATCAGCCATGATCGTATTGAATGGCAGAGTAGGCTCGAGGAGCCATATAGTCTCCTTCTGTTCCCATTCTGTAAGGTCTTATGATATTAACAATAACTTCCGAGTGATAACTTGGCCAGAGGTCAAAATGTTAAATTTCAGTGGAATATGGATTATGATGTAAGAATTACATTACAAAACAATTATACATGAACAATAAAATACCCTCGTTCAGTTCTCAGCTTCTATTTGGTATGGACCAGACCAAATCCTCTCAAAGCGTACCAATGAGATAACGTAGACCCGAACTTTTATCTTATTTAAAGCAAGAATAAGGTGCTGCATTCCAGGTGCAATTCAGTTGGTCTAACTACTATGGTTTAAGCAAAACACACTTTATTCTTGCACCACAATTAAAATTTGCTATCACTTTAACTCTATTGAAGTACTTAGCAAAATACGGTATTATTTAACTACTACTCATCCACTGTTCCAATATAGCAGCATCCATAAACACAACCTTGGCAAAGGCAAATTCAGGAAAACAGATTTATTCACATGCCATCTCCAGTCTTAAGGAAAAGAAAAACTGAAACAATCAGTCCAGCAGCAAAAACGGAATTCAAGCTTTTGCAGCTGCAGAGAGAGAGTTGTAGCTAGCAGCTTCAACTCCCAAAAAAACCCCAACTTCAACAACAGAAAGCAAAAACAAAAACCCTGGGTCTGAGTCTTTCTTCTTTTACCTAATTGTAAAAACAACCCAAAATATTTACTGTTTTCCATGGAGTAGATACTTCGGTACCAGATTTACAACACCCCTCTTCACAGGAACTAGGACAGAACACACCCCTCTTAAAGGCACATTTTGTCACATTTAAATTGTCAGATTTTACAAACCAAGGAGACACCTGGGCACCGAAATGGACTTGTGGCCCTCTACTCATACCATTCCCAAAAAGTTGGAAGTAAAATAAAGATCACCAACTTCAGAAAGCAGTGTGGAGGACATGTCCCTGTCTGTATCAGTGGTGCTGAGGTAGAGGTGGTTGAGAGCTTCAAGCACTTAGGAGTAAATATCACCAACAATCTATCCTGGTCCATCCACGTCGATGCTACAGTCAAGCAAAGATACAAACGCCTCAACTTCCTCAGAAGGCTAAGGAAATTCAACATGTGCACAATAACTCTTAGCAATTTTTATAGATGCACCATAGAAAGCATCTTTTCTGGATGCATCACAGCATAGTATGGCAACTGCTCTGCTTAAGACCGCACGAAAGTGCAGAGAGTTGAGAAAACAGCCCAGTCCAAGGTTGAAAACCAACCTTCTGTTCATTGACTTCATCTACATTTCCCACTGCCTTGGGAAAGTAGTCAACATAATCAAAGACCCCTCCCACCTCTGTGATACTCTCTTCCACCTTGTTCCATCAGGCAGAAGATACAAGAGTTTGAAAACACGTACCAATAGATACAGTTACAGCTGCATATTACAGTTGATCTTTCTCTGCACCCGTAATACTATATTCTGCATTCTGTTCTATTACCGTGAAGCACTTATGTAAGGTATGATTTGTCTGGTCAGCAAAGTCAGAAGTCACATGACACCAGGTTATAGTCCAACCGGTTTATTTGAAATCACACGAGCTTTCAGAGCACAGCCCCTTTATCAAGTACAGTAAGACAGCAGAGCGCACAGACCCAAAGTTTATCGGCAGAGAGATCAAGGACAGAGAGATCAAAAGATCAGGCAGCTGGTGTGAATGGAGTGTCAGATGATAAGTCCCTGCAGGTGACAATGAGTGTTAGATGGTGAGTAAAGTGTCAACAGCTGAATAACCAGCGAAGGGATGACCTATAATCTCATTAAATGAGGCAGAGAGATAATTAAAAAAAATTTAAAAATTAAGATGGTGCTGGAGACAAATCCAATGGCTGGAATAATATGATAGATGTAAGAGTCACATGCCAAGAGTCTCACTCAGCACCTACGGACCAGTCGAACTAGAACCATTTCTCGTCACATTGGATGTTTCGGTATTCCACACCACCATCCCCCGTGACGACGGCCTCACTGCAACAGCCTCAGTTCTCAATACCAACAACTGCCAATTTCCAATCACCATCTACAACTCATCCGCTTCATCCTCGAGCACAACGTCTTCACCTTCAACAACCAGTTCCGTCCAGATGCACGGAACAGCCAGGGGAACTAAATTTGCACCCCGACATGCCAAAATTTTCATGTACAAGTTTGAGAAAGACTTCTTTGCTGCGCAGGAACTCCGACCAATGCCATACACCAGATACATTGATGACATTTTCTTCCTTTGGACTCATGGCAAGGAATCACTGAAACAACAACATAGGGATATCAACAAGTTTCATCCCATCTTCAGACTTTCCTTGGAATACTCTTCAGAATCAGTCTTCTTCTTGGACACAAGCATTTCCATCAAGGACGGACACCTCAGTACCTCACTCTACCACAAGCCTATAGATAACCTCACAATGTTGCACTCCTCTAGCTTCCACCCTAAACATATTAAAGAAGTCATGGCCTACGGACAAGCCCTGCGCATACACAGGCCTGCTCAGATAAGGAGGAATGCAACAGACACCTGAACGTTTTGAAGGACGCCCTCATAAGAACAGGATATGATGCTCACCTCATTGATCTCCAGTTCCAACGTGCCACAGCAAAAAACTGCAATGACCTCCTCAGAGGATGGACACAGGATACGACCGATAGAGTACCCTTCGATGTCCGCTACTTCCCCGGAATGGAGAAACTACGCCGTGTTCTTTGCAGCCTTCAACATGGCATCGATAACGATGAGCATCTCACTGAGATCTTCCCTACGTGTCCACTTCTTGCCTTCAAACAACCGCCAAACCTTAAACAGACCATTGTTCACAACAAACTTCCCAGCCTTCAGGATAACATTGACCACAACACCACACAACCCTGTCATGGCAACCTCTACAAGACATGTTAGATCACTGACATGGATGTTACCATCACATGTGGAAACACCACCCACCACATACATGGCAGATATTCATGTGACTCGGCCAATGTTGTCTATCTCCCAGATTGCAGGCAAGAATGCCCCAAGGCATACCAAATCGGTGAGACTATGCAGATGGTCCGACAACGGATGAATGGACGCCACGCAACAGTCGCCAGACAGGAATGTTCCCTCCCAGTGGGGGAGCACTTCAACGGTCAAGGGCATTCAGCCTCTGACCTTCAGGTAAGTTTCTTCATTATCACTCTGCAGGTGACCCCCACCATACTGTCCTGTATCAGTAAAATCTTTTTTATTGCCCTGTTTAGACAACATCACCTGGATAAATTGTTATGATCTCTCTAATTAGTTTGTATAGTGTTGAATTACTTACGACTTGAGTTAGACCCTCGGCGTGCGACTCTTAGACCTATCATGTTATTCCAGTCGTTTAGTTTGTCCGAAAGCTTGTGTGATTTCAAATAAACTTTTTGGAGTATAATCTGGTGTTTGTGTGACTTTTGACTTTGTGCACCCCAGTCCAACACTGGCAACTCCACATCATGTCTGGTTAGTATGCAAAGCAATACTTTTCACTGTATTTCAGTACGTGACATCAAATCAAGTCAAATTTAAAGTGATTTCTGTTGCAAAGTGTGGACCATTGCACACCACCAAGGAACCAGTACCTAATAAAATGTACTCTAGCTGGACTTGCAAGACAGCAGGGAACAGAATTGAATATTGGAAAGGGACTTAAACGGTTTTGACAACATTCAAAACTTTTGTCACTGAGCTGCATCCTGCTAAAGGAAGTGAATCTCAGAGTTGGAAAATTATTGACAGTTTAAACAAATGATTGGATACTGTGCTATTCTTGACGTCTGTTAAAATGCTGCAAATGTTAAAGCCTTTGCAAGTGTTTGGATTAAAGTGGTGTAATGACATCCAAAATTCTGAAACTATTTGGTTAAGTTTACAAAATGGAGTACTATTTTCAATTTTATCCTTCTTTTGCTAGCAAGATGTTTTAGTCCATTGATCTTTGCTGAATAAGTACAAAGTGAAACTATTCCACTACTTTTCTTTATAAGTTCTTCTTAGGCTCTTGTGGTGCAGTAGCAGTGTCCTTATCTCTGAACCAGGAAGCCTGGCTTCAATTCCCACCTGCTCCAGAGGTATGTTATAACATACCTGATCAGGTTGATGAGAAAATATCCCCCATAAATCCTCCTCCTTTTCATTTCATTTGGAGGCACATCAATACATGATTTTGTAATACCACTTGGGGGTACTGCAACTTGGACATACTAGACAAAGTTTTTAACAGCTATAATTTAGTTCTAGTAACTGTTTAAAAAAGTCTTTGTATTAGAAAGATGAAAGATTTTTGCGTTTATTGCAGTTTTTACAGCTTAGGATGTCTCGAAGCTTTACAGCCATCAAATTTTACAACCAGTGCTTTACTATAACCCCTTTGTGAAAAAGCTGCTAATTGCAGGTTTAATTGGTGCTGCTTGAGACAATCTGAGCAGTCTGCAGTGACAGCCTCACACCTGCGATAGTTGAAAGGTACTGCAAGGGATGTTTTTGATGTACATACCAACGTAGGGGAATTTCATGGATGTCTACTGAAGTGGAAATTGATGCTGTTGGTATCCAACTTGAGAGCATGTGCATTGTTATCTATTTTGTTTACAATGTCTTTCCCCCAACATTCCCATGTCTTGAATGCATACTTTTGATGTAAGTAAAGTTATCCAGTTTTTGAGAGTTAACACTTGGCAGTAACACCTATTTTGCATTTGGATCTGTCATTTACAACCTCTAGTACTTTTTTTTGTTCTGGGCACCCTCACCATCCATTTCACTCACTCCCACTTTGTCAAACGCCAAAAAAAACTATCATCTACCAGCATCCTTCAGTACGAAAGAAGAGTCATTGAATTTAAAACATTAACTCTTTTTTTTCTCTCACTAATATGCTACCTGATCTGCTGAGGGTTTCCAGTTGATGCTTGGGGAAACTCCTGCAGTTGTACAGCTCTAGCCTTTCTTTAGGCATATTGGAGGTTACAAGTTCGGGATAAATGGTCCTTGAAGCATGCTGAACTAAATTTCAGATTGGCTGTAGTGTTTTCCCCATGGAGATGGACCGTAATGCAGAAGTTTGTATCACTTTTCTTTTTAGGGGGCCCTTCTATCTTTTGTACTGACCACCTTGATGTTATTTTGTTGAGACCATTCCCCATAGTAGATCAGTTTGAAGCTACCTATGGGGGAGACATGGCCTATCTATCCAAGTGGAAATTTTTGGAGGGTGGTGTCCCAGTTCACTGAAGGTCCCTGATGATTGTGCCTTTGTTCTGCCATCAGATTCTCATAATTGAGTGATGTTTGTGGATAAAATATTCCAAAACTTTGTAGCACCGATTGTTAATGGAAGATTCTGCACCATGTCAGATTGCATTGGGCCACTGTCGTTGCCAGTTTCACTTCAGACTTCAGTTTAATTTACTGCTGCTTCCAGACACTATTACGGAGTCAGCTATCAGAAGAACTTGCTTTCTGTATATGTCCACTGATGTTTTTTTGTCAATAGTGGCATCCCTAGAGAGCATACTACCAGAGTATGTACAAATGAGATTGGTGTCACAAGCTGTTGCTTCAAAGCATTTGCATCGTGCTGGCTGGATCACAATCTCAATCTTCACACTCTGATTTGGAGATCAAAGCTTTTGGAAGCACTTGTAATTTCTTTTGTTACAGTCCGGATATCTCCCTTATGAGCAATTAGGAAACTGTAATCTGTGTACAAAGCTTGCTGATTTCTGGCTGTGTAAGTTTGGTGAAAGCAGGTGGTCTTGGGAGATAGAATAGTGCATTTTGCTGATGTCATCAACAGAAGCACCCACTCAACAGATTCTCTGTTTTAAGTTGAGCAGTTGTCTGAGAAAGAAAGCCTGTGTCCTCTTAATTCTACAAATAAGGTAAAAAAGGTAATCAAATGAAATAAACATGACAAAGCCCCTAGAGCTGACAGAGTTGCAGTAGAGATTTAGAGATGTAATATTACAGGGTTTGTTAACAAATTTACAGCTGTTTTTAAGAATATCCAAGATGAGAGAAAGTTGTGATGTAGTCAGCATCTGAAACAGTTATATATCCAAAAACTTATTTATCGACTACTGACCAATAAGTCTTTCCCAATTACAGGAAAGTTTCTTACAGGGATCTAATTAAACAGTCTATATGTCCATCATGTAGAACATGTCCTCCAATCCCAGTGCCATTTTACAGCTAATCATGTGACAGACAGACAGTAGGATTTTTCCCAGCAAAGTGGGCAAAAGAGAGCAGTATCGTGATCTGTATCTGCTACTTATTTACTTAATTAAAGCTGTTGACAATGTAAAATTACCTCCTTTATGTTGCGTACTTTCCAGGCTAGAATGCCTGAACAAATTTGTCAAAACTGCATGTACTGAATGTGGCGTTGGTTGTGTGAGATGTCCAACAGTTACCATGCAGGCAATTTTGTAAAGCTCATGGCCCCCCTAACTCTTCAACCTTGTCTTTGCTGCTATGTTTAGGGAAGACCCCTGAGTGTTGCTTGCAGACATCAACAGTGGCAGAATATTGTTCATATTAAACATTTGTTTATTCCATATTGAAATAAATTGCCTGTTGATTTGTAGATTGAATCTTCGTGTGATATTTCTGTATTAAATTCATATGCCAAAGCTGAGTTAGTAAATTGTGGCAGTGGTTTTTTTATTTGGTTCTTGAATGTTCTAGTACTATCCCTAGATGTGTTGGAAAATTCATTTCTTGGATCAGAGAGAACACAAGATTGACCTGCTAGGGTAGTGATAATGCTAAACCTCATCAGAATAAATAGTGTAAAATCCAAGAATGTAGTTATGTCTGTAGGATTACTTGGGAATTTTCAAACTTTTCATACTGAGCATTTTGAGTTGCAGGATAAATATGGCATAGATGTTGGGTCATTCCGCCATTAAGTACTTGTAGCACTGTAGACCAATGCAATTAATTCTGTTTCCCTGCTATATACCCGTAGCTCTCCATATTTATTTGCTCCAAGCACAAATTAAATTCTATTTTAAAATTATGATCATTTCCACTTCCACCAAGTTCAGCACCATTCATGACCCCTCAGGTACTGAAGCAGTTCATATTCAAATGCAAAATGCAAAAAGACCTGAAAAATATCTAAGCTTGGGCTGACGAGTGACCAGAAACTCAACTGGACTCACCATATAAATACAATGGCTACAAGAGCATGCCAGAGGGTCAGAGTGAGTAACTTACCTCCTGACTCCTTGTCACCCCTCTGCAAGGTACAAGTCAGGAATGTGTTGGAATGCATCCCCACTTGTCTTGATGAGTGCAGCTCCAACAGCACATCAACCTTGGCACCATCCAGGACAAAGCAGTCCATTTGATTGGCACATCACAAGCATTCACTCTCTCAATCACTGATGGTCAGTAATTGTCGTGTGTACTATTTATAATATGCAGAGCAGAAATTTGTCAAAGATCCTTCGAAACCCTCAACCACTTCCATCTCGAAGGACGAGAGCAACAAATACAAGGGAACACTACCAATCACGAGTTCCCATTAAAGCTACTAACCATCTGACTTGGAAATTCAATGCCGTTCCTTCACTGCCACTGGATCAAACTCCTGGAATTCCCTCCCTAAGTGCATTGTGGGTCTACATGGACTGCAGTGCTTCAAGAAGGCAGCTCACTACCACCTTCTCCAGGGCAACTTGGTATGGGCAATAAATGCTGACGAGCTAGTGACATACATGTCCCACAGGTAAATTAAAAATAATTCCTCACTGTACCAAAAAGGTTTTTCCTCATAATGTCCCACATCTTTTGTTGAAAGGGGTGGCGATGGCCTAGTGGTATTATCGCTGGACTATTAATCCAGAGACCCAGGTAATGTTCTGGGGACCTGGGTTTGAATCCTGCCACCGCAGATGGTGGAATTTGAATACAATAAATGTCTGGAATTAAGAATCTAATGATGACCATGAATCCATTGTCGATTGTTAGAAAAACCCATCTGGCTCACTAATGTCCTTTTAGGGAAGGAATCTGCCACCCTTACCTGGTCTGGCCTACATGTGATTCCAGACCCACAGTAATGTGGTTGACTCTGCACTGCTCTCTGGGCAATTAGGGATTAGCAATAAATGTTGCCTAGCCAGCGACACCCTCCTCCCATGAATGAATAAAGAAGAAAAAGAAAACCTTAGACTTTATGCTGTCAACAAATGGGAACAGATTAAAACCCTGCACATTTCAATCGAATCTTCCCACAATCATCTGTTGTCCAAGAAGAGGGCCCCAGCTTCTGCAACCGAACTCGGTGGCTAAAATTCTTTGTTCCTAGAACTAGTGTTAACATTAAGCAGTCTCCTTTTCTACTGACAATAAATGTTAACCAAAACTACAAGGCAGCATTGAAGCATGTAGACATTTGTTTCACTGCACTCCATTGGCAGCAGGTACCAATCTCCAATTCTTGAAGTAATATAAACACTGCCTGTGGCAATGCTTTGTCCATATATGTGGTAAGTTCCCCATGGTAAATGGTTGGCAATAAGCGTGTATGCAATCTCTGATGGCTGATTTACACATTATTTTCATTTGGTGAAAGAACTGTCTGAGGTCACTTACTATAAACTGAAGTAAATAGAAATAGTAATTGATTTTAAAATTTTGTCCAATTTTGTTCATGCTGCAGCGATCTGTTTTTGGATAGACTTGCACAATGTATATTGTCATTCTAGTTTTTATTTTACAGATTTAATAGATTCACACTAATAGTCATGGACAGCACCACATTAATATTTCCCCTTCTACTCCAAAACTGCTTCATCATACCCAGATAGGAAAAAATCCTCGAATTCTAATAAAAAGTAGACAGCAAAAATAGAAATAGTGATGCTAAAAATCTGACATAAAGCTAAATAAACTGCTCTTATTTCAATATGTATCATGCAATTCCTGAATATAAATGTGAAAAAACATATATATTGTTGTCAGTCTCTCAAAACAAGGATTGTGATATAAAATTTGTCTGCTAGGTTTCATGATTAGGCATACTTCCATAGATAAGTATGTAGTCTTTCAGATAAAATATTGTTGCCAGGTTTCACATAAGCATTGTTTGTGGGGAGATAAAAGTGACACCATGTCACATAAGATGATTTTAGGTCCAATGAATAAAAACTTGATCATAGAATTCCTACAGAGTGGAAACAGGCCCTTCAGCCCAACAAGTCCACACTGACCTTCCAAAGAGCATCCCTTCTCCTCCCCCTCCCCCTGCCAGAAGGTAGAGAGTGGATTTAAAAAGAGGTCTTTTTCAGGATGGCAGCCGATGACTACAGGAGTTCTGCAGTGGTCCTTGTTGGGACCGCACCTATTAACACTTGTTTTCAGTCCCCTCATTCAGATTATTAAAGCAATGTTGCTAAGTTTGCAGACGACACAGCAGTAGGTAGAGGGGCTGACAGTGTTGAGGAACCAGGGAGCTTGTGGAAGCATTGGCAATTGCGATAGAGTGTAGGAAAATGTGGCGTTATGTACTTTGGTAGCTAGATTAGAGGCACGGACTATTTTCTGAACTGGGAAAAGCTTCGGAAATCTGAACGACAGAGGGACTTAGGAGTGCTAGTTCAGGATTCTCTTAAGGTTAACATGCAGATTCAGTTGGTAGTTAGGAAGGCAAATGCATTGTTAACATTCATTTCATGTCTCCTAGAATACAAGAGCAAAGATGTTCTGAGGCTGTATAAGGCTCTGGTCAGACCCCATTTGGAATATTGTGAGCAGTTTTAGACCCATATATAACGAAGGTTGTGGTGGCGTTGGAGGGGGTCTGAAGAAGGTTTACAAGAATGATCCTGGGGATGAAGGGCCTCTCATATGAGGAACAGTTGAGGACTCTGCATCTGTACTCCGAGTTTAGAAGGATGAGGGGGAATCTGATTGAAACCTGTAAAGTGCTGACAGGCCTGAATAGAGTGAATATGGAGAAGATGTTTCCAGTAGTAGGATAGACTACACCCGAGGACACAATCTAAGAGTGGAAGAGACGACCCTTTAGAACTGAGATAAGGAGCAATTTCTCTAGCCAAACAGTGGCGAGTCTGTGAAATTAATTGCTGCAGAAGGCTCTGGACACAAAGACATTGAGTGTATTTAAGACAAAGATCAACAGGTTCAGTTTGGTAAGGAGAATTGAGGGTTACGGGCAGAAGGGAAGAGAATGGGATTGAGAAACATCTCAGTCAATGATTGAATCTGCTCTGCCATTCAATGGGCCAAATGGCCTAATTCTGCTCCTGGTCTTACATTTTTAGCGTTGTTCTGTCTTATTTCCATTGAATTGGTTGATACATTCAAACAGATGTATACAGAACTGGTTAATGCATTATGAAAACTTGTTCTCAATATTGGAAGATTTAATGCTGATTGGTCATCATCATATTCATTTTACCCATTTAATTTTCTGTAAATTCTGTTTGAAGTACCAGTTGTAACCTTGCTGTCTAACTGATTTGCAGTTCACTGCACAAGTTTTGCAACTTATCTGTGCCATCTGGGGATATGATGAGCAGAGAAAAAAAGTCCCAAAAAAGCATGTTTTCCCCAGAATTGATTATTTCCAAATGTCTGATCATCAAACAAAACTTGCAGAGGACTGGTAGGAAGTAGCACCTTGCCTTTTCAGCCAAAGGTTTGGAAATGATTCGAGGAGAGGCCTTTTAGTATTTGTTCATGGGAGGTGCATATTTATTGCCCATGAGAAATTATGATGTGTTAGATTTTTAAATAGTTACTGTCCTTGGTAATCCCACAGTATTGCTAGCGACAGAATTCTAGGAATTTGGTCCAGAGACAAGGAAAGAATGTAGTTCTGAAGCAGGATGGTTGAGTGACTTGGAGTGAAACCTGCAGGTGGTTGCATTCCTAATATTCTGTTGCCCTTGCTCTCGGTGAAAAGAGATCACGGAATTGGAAAGGGCTGTTCAAAGAGCTTTGGTGAATTACTGTGATGCATCTTATAAATTTTGATAACTGCCGACGCTGCATGCAAGTGATTGATGATGTGGACATTTAAGGTGGTGAATGGCTGTCAGTCAAGCTGACTTACTAATTTTTGATGTTGCTGACTTACTCGAACGTTGCTGGAGCCGTGCATAGCCAGTCAAGTGGAAGAGTATTCCATCACACTTTTGACTTGGCTGTAGACTTTGGAGAGACCGGAGGAGAAATATTGAGTGCAGAATTCCCAGCCTCAGGCCTGCTGTTGAAACTACATTAATTATATTGTTGCTTCAGCTGTTTTTTTTTGGTCAGTGGTGATCCTGAGGAAGTTGATTGTGGAGGATTCAGCAATGATTAATTCTATTGAATGTCAGATGAAGATGGTCAGATACTCTTTTTTGTTAAAGATCATTACCTGACACTTCTTGGTGTTATTGTCATTGCTGATAAATGGCCCAGAATGTGGTCCAAGTCTTCTGCATGCAAAAATGTACTTCAGTATTGAAGGTGAATGAGCTTGAACTCCGAACATGTCCATTTCTGACCTTATGGTAGATGGAACATCATTGAATCAGCTGAAGATGGTTGGGTCGAGGGCATTATTTTGATGAATCGGGGCTGTTGTGGTACAGTAGTAAGTCAGTAACTTTGCCCCCAGTGGGTTTAATTCCCATCTACTTTAAAGTTATATTTTAACATATCTGGACTGTTTGATTAAGAATATCTATATTGAGGGATTAGTACCCATGTGGTGCAGTGAGAATATCTCTACCTCTGGTCCAGGAGACCCAAGTTCAGGTCCCACCTACTCTGGACGTGTTTAGTAACATATCTGAACAGGTTGATTAGAACATATATTCTGAGAAATTGTTGCAGTGATGTACCGGAGCTGAAATAACTTGGCCATTAACAACCATGACCATTTTCCTTTGTGCTCCATACAACTCCCAACCAATGTAGGGCTTTATAATTGATTGCCTTGATTTTATATTTTGCTGTGGCTCCTTAATAGAATGCTAACATGATGTCAAGGACAGTCAATTTCTCCTCACGTCTGGAATTCAGCTTTTTTCCATTTTTTTTAGTCCATGTTTAGCTTAATGCTGTAATGAGACCTGGAGCAAAACTGTCCTGGCAGAATCCAAACTGGGCAGTTTATTGATGAATGAGTCTTGCTTGACAGTACTGTCAACAACACTTTTGCTGACCGTTGTGAGTAGACTGATGGAAGAGTAATTTGCTGTATTGGAGTTTGCTATTTGTGTCTAGGCTCTAAATTTGTCGGGTAGGTACCTGTGTTATGACTAGACTGAAACAACTTGGATAAAAGTACGGCTAGCTGTGGAGTAAGAGTCTTCACTGTAGCTGTTTCCAGTTCTGCTCTGTTATTTCTTCACATCACGTGGGGTTTGTCAAATTAGCTGAAGACAGACCTGTGGTCCTGGGAAATTTGAGGAATGGAAAAAATGGAAAAGTAGTATAAAATAAACAGTTAGTCATTTGGTAGTTCAAAACTTAAGTGTTGCCGAAAAGGTGCTTTGAAACTTTTCGTCTGTCATTCATTAGGACATTTTCAAGAAAACCAATGAAAAGTGGAACAACCTTTTACACCATATGAGGAAAGAATGCTGTATAGTTGACAAATGAACTCTGGTGGAGGCATTGTCATGGAGAATGCACCGGTTAGATCATGACTGACTGTTAGCTGCCAGACTTTGTTAAATTTAAGCCAGGCAGGTTGACTCTGACAGGTCAGGGCATTACAGGAATGAACCAGAGAATGCTTCTTGCCTATTTTATTAAGGTGATTTAGACACAATGTACGTACATGTTCTTTCTGTCTACATAAAAAAAAGAGAGCTCTGTATATTAGTACACTTAGCTTCCCATATGCATAACCATGCCATACTGTGAACTCAAAATATTGTGTTTTGCACCGTATCCAGTGTTAGATGTGATTCTGCAATTGAATATTTGCTAAAGAATCCTGAGTGTCACGCTGATAACCAAGTTAAGATCGATAGTCAGGTTTGCAGTGTGGCATAAATAACTGTCAGCCATCATCGAAATACTGCATTTTCCATAGCAACATCTCTACCAGTCGTAGTCTACTTGACAATCAATAGCACCGTCTTGTCATACATCACAAAATACTGTGCCTCTTTCGTTGGAATTCTCGCATATGTCTTGATGAGTACAAGATGAACAACTTTGTCCAAATATGACTATTTTCAAAAAGACAAATGTTGAGTTATTTTTGTTTCAGTTTGAAGGAGGACAATTTAATCAGGCAAATGTAATAACCATCATTTCTATTGGAAATAAAGTTAATTAACAAAGACTGGTATTTACATAGCACTGTTCATCACCTGAAGATGTCACAACACCTTTCAGCCAGTTAAGCTTTTGGTGTTTTTGTTTACTCCTTCTATCCTTGCATAGTTAGTGCACAATGTAGACGATGTATCAGTCAGTTTGAACACAACAAGGTCCCACAGCAGGAATGTGATACTGAGCAGAGCAGTGGTGGGATTAGCCAGAAGTTATCTCAAACAATATCATAGGAGCATTTTATATCCAATTGAGAGGACATACGGAGCTTCACTTAATATCTCATCTGGAAGACACTATCTCTGATAGTCCAGTGGTGCTGCACTACATGTTATCCCAGTTAATGTGCGTTTAATGCATTTCACCTAATTTAATGAACTTGTGCATGGTTCTGAAGTGCAATTCCTGTTCATGTTGCAGCTGCAGCAATCTCCCTGCTGGATTACATAGGTCATTTATTTATTCAGGACAGATCCAAACTGGCCAGTTACCATGCCATTAGTCTACTGTCAGTCATCAATAAAGTGATGGAAGGAGTGATTAATCATGCTATCAAGCAGCACCTGCTTAGCAATAACATATTCTTTGATGTTTACTTTGGGTTCTGCTAGGGCCACTCAGCTCCTAAGCTCATTACAGTTTTTGTTCAAACATAGTCAAAGCAGCTGAACTCCAGAGGGGTGGTGAGAGTCACTGTTCTTGATATCAGGCCACATTTTATTGAGTGTGGTCAGGGAACTCTAGCAAAATTAGACTAAATGGGAAATGGGGAGAATTCTTCACTGGTTGGAGTCATAGCTCGTATAAAGGAAGATGGTTATGGTTGTTGGAGGTCAGCCATCGTTGGTCCAGAACACTCTTGTAGGGGTCCGTCAGTAGGTATTATCTAATCCACCAATTGAGATTATCACACACCTCTAGAGCAGGTGGGGGTTTGAATACAGGCCTCCTGGTTCAGAAGGAGGGACACCACTGCTGCACCACCAGAGTCCATTTGGATTCTTCAGGATAGTGTCCTCAGCCCAATCCCCTTGAGCTGCATCTTCATCGACCTTCCCTCCAACATAAGATCCAGTGTGTGAACATTCACTGATGATTGCATAACTGACCACCATTTACAATTCTGCAAATACAAAAACAGCCCATTTCCAAAAGCAACAAAACTTGAGTGATATCCAGGCTTTGGTATGAATATTACTTACCACTTAGCAGCTTGATAAGTGCCAGGCATTGACTATCTCGAACAAGAGAGAATCTAACCAAAGCCCCTTGATATTCAATGCCATTATCATTGCTGAATCCTCCAATATCAACATCCTAGGAGTTGGGTCGGAGATGATGAATCCTACAATGAATAGCTCACTTCCTGACTCTCTCAAAACCTGTCCACCATGTGAAGCCATGAAGTCAGAAGTGCATTGGAATTCTTCCCACTTGCCTGCAACGTGCCCACAAATATTAATTTCGTTTACGCAGACTTCTGAGGTCAGTGTGTGGCAGTGACTTCCAGAATCAGAAGTCACTGCTACGAACAGCATCACTACGCCAGTCACTGTATGCGTAACCGTAGAGTGGCTTGTAGCTGCTCACCTTTGATGGCTGTTGCTTGCCTGCAAGTATGCAGCTTCAACTTCACAAAAGAAGCTTGACAGCATCCATGACAAAACAGGCCATTTGAATGGTACCAAATCCAATAACATTCACTCCCTCAAACCACTGATGCACAGGAATAGCGCTTTGCACCATCTGCAAGATGCATTGCAGAAATTCACCAGAGTTCCGTTGAAAGCACCTTCCAAACTGTCAATCATTGGCATCGAGAAGGACAAGGGCAGCTTCTATATGGGAGCACTACCACTGCGTGTCCTGACTTGGAAAGATATTACCGTTCCTTCACTGTCACTGAATCAGAATCCTGCAGCACCCTCCCGTGTAGCACCGAGGATGCACCTATACCAAATGGACTTCAGCAGTTCAAGAAAGCAGTTCACTGCCCCTTCTCCAGGGCATCAAGGGATCGACAATAAATGCTGGCCCAGCCCGTGAAGCCCATATCCTCTGAATAAATATTTAAAAATACTTTTAATGGGAAGAAGACAGAAGAGAGCTTAACGTTAATTTTTGACTTGCATTCATGGTTTACCTTGGAGTTTCCATTTTGTATTCTGTTGAACATTGATCAGTTTGTATTTGTGTTCCTTGGCTAGCATCACTACTGATTTTGTTTTAATCATGTGAGTTGACTTTCATATTTTTTAAAATGCCTATTATCCTTAGTCAAACATTTTAAATGTGACCTCAGTGCTATTTTATTAAAGGAACCTGTTAATGTAATCTTTGGCCAAACATCTGTTGCTATTGGGAAGTTCCAACTTGCAATGCGAGAAACATCTTTTATCATAATGTTGACCTTTCACCTATGGCACAAGTTGGCATCCAGCCCAGACTAATGGAACAAAATTGTTGTGTATTGGATGTAACCTCATGGCATGGCATATCCCCTACTGCACCATTACCACCAAGCTAGGGGACCCAACGCTGACACAATGAAGAATTTAATCGGGAGCAGCCCAGGCATGCCTAAACTTGAAATGTCAGCCTAGTGAAGCTGTAGCACTTACATGCTGAACAACAGAAGTAGCATTGACTAGATAGAAAACAAAAACAGAAATGGCTGGTGAAACTCGGCAGGTCTGGCATCATCTGTGGGGGTAAAGTACAGTTCATGTTTTGAGTCCAGTGACTGTTCATTGGTTTTATTTATGCAACAGATAGGACCCAGTGATCTGACAACAAATGAATTTTCTCTGCAGTCCTGCCATATGCAGTTATGAATGCTGGTGGACAGTTAAAGAGATAAAAGGAGGATGTAGTTCCACCAATGACCTCATCCTTAATGATGGGAGAGTCCAAGATAATTGTGTAAAAGATCAGGCTGAAACATTCACGTTCATCTTCAGCCAGAAGTGCCGATTCGAAGACCCTCACCACTTTTTTTGAGTATCCCCAACATCATAGATTTCAGTCTTCAGCCAGTTTGATTTACTCCACATGATATCCTCAAACAACTGAAGACTATAGATGCTGCAAAGGCTATGTGCCCAGACAACATCTCAGCAATTGCACTGAAAACATGAGCGCCAGAACTAGTTGCACCACTAACCAGACTGTTCCAAAACAACTAAGATCTACTTGGCAAAGAAAGCAAGATAAATCCAACCTAGCCAATAACCGTCCCTTTAGACTATTCTTGACCAACAACAAAGTAATGGAAGGTATCATTGATAGCAAGCAGAACTTCCTCAGGAATACCCTGCTAATTGGCGCTGAGTTTAGGTTCTGCCAGGGCTACTTGGGTCCTGACCTTACAGCAGCCTTAATCCAGTCATGGATAAAATTCTGGACTCCAGAGGTGAGGTGAGAGCGACTGCTTTTGACAGCAAGGCAGCATATGAGCAAGTATGGCATTAACGAGCCATGACAAATAGGAGTCAGTTAGAATTGGAGGAAACATTCTCCTGATTAGAGGGATAGTTAGCACAAAGGGAAATGGTTGCGGTTATTGGAGGTCAATCATTTCAGCTCAAAAACATCACTGCAGGAATTGCTCAGAATTGTGTCATTGGCCCAACCATCTTCAACCTCTTTGACCTTCCCTCCATCGTAGGGTCAGGTGTAGGGATGTTCATTGATGATTGCATGATATTCATCATCATTTGCAATTCCTCAGATACTGAGGCAGTCATTGTCCATATGCAACAAGACCTGGACAACATCCAGGCTTGGGTTGATAAGTGGAAAATAGCATTCACATCACTCAAGTGCCAAATATTATTGAGATACTTTATAACTTGTTATCCTACCCCATATCAACATCCTGGGAGGTAAAAAAGATCCATGTACACTGTTGCTACAAAGCAGGTCTGAAGGAGTGAGTTGGAATAATCTTCACTTGCCTGGATGGTTGCAGATCCAGCAGTTGTCACAAAAAGTTTGACACTGTCCAAGTTAATTGAAATCCTATCCTCTGCATTCTGTTCTGCATAATCTGGAAGTACAAGATCAGCAACAATGTGGGAATACCACCGCCCTGAAATGCCCCCTCTAAGCCACATACTGCCCTGATTTGGGATATATCACTGCTTTATTTTCTTGTCACTGATTCACAGTCTTGGAATTCTATCCATCAGCACCATGGGCGCATTAAATGGATTACAGCTAATGCCAGCATTAGTTGACTTTTATTTACTGTAGAATGTTTTATGACTTAGCAAGGTAAACCATTGTGCTTTAAGATCTGCTGAAAGTTTTTGGACCAAGTGTTTTAAGCTTAGGGGAAGCACCCATAGTTTAGTGTGAGTAAAACTTTTTATCAGTCTTAATTTGTTCCTGGGTAGTTTTGTAATGGAGATGGTTGTAGAGATCAGTGCTCCTTAGAAGGGGAAGATCAGTGCTACTAAGCAGAGGAAATTATGGCAAAACTATTACCTTAGTCTCAAACCAAAAGTCTATAGGTTTACCTGAAAAGGTTACTTGAAGTTAAGTATTTTTAAGCTGGGAATTTTTAGCTCCAGGAAGAAGATATCAAAGTTTCCAGTCTAGAAGTTGAAGTCAAAGTGTTTTTTAAATCTATCGCGGTGTCAGAAAAGATTTTTTTTCTTCTCGTCTACAAGTGATGCTTTTAGATATGGTACAGGCATTTTTTTTTTGGAATTATTAAAAGAGTATTTTGGGTTTATACTTCGTGTGTTTAAAAGTTTTGGAATTCATGTTATAAATGAATAGTTTAGTTTAGTCTGTCTTTTTGTAACATTGTTATATATCAGTGAGAGCATCCAACCAGAGAGTGCTGTGACATTGCTCGTTTGCATTCTGGGAGTGGACTTTGTGGTCAGCGTGAGTGTGAAGGACATTGCGGGAGAACCTAATGTTAAGGAACGGTCAGCCCCAAACATTACATTACTGTAGTGATTCCACCCCTCCTTCCTCATCTAACCAAAGTGAAAGGAGAGGCAAGGTTCACCAGGAGAGGGGAGAGAACATTGTGAGAGGAAGGATGGCAGTGAGAGTTCCATCGGGTAAAGGAGCAGGAGCTGAAACAGCTTCTGGAAACTGTTGTTGGTGAGTAGTAGGTAAGCTTCGAGAAATTGTTATCTGAGCAAAGTGTACCAGCAGCTTCAATTTAGTATTAAAATTATTTGACATTGTAAGGATTAATTAAGTTAAAGAAGTGAGACATGGCAGGAGAGCTCCAAGTCATAGCCTGTTGCTCTTGCTTGATGTGGGAAGCTGGGCACATTCCCAGCGCCCGGGATCTGCACGTGTGCAAGAAGTGTTTCTTGCTGCAGCTCCTGGAAGCCTGAGTTTTGGAGTTGGAGTGGCGTTGGAGGACACTGTGGAACATTCGCAAGGCAGAGTGTGTAGTGGATAGCTCATATAGAGAGGCGGTCACACCGCAGACTGAGACTCCACAGGCAGGAAGAGAACAGATGACCACCAGGCAGAGCAGGAGGACTAGGCAGACAGTGCATTAATCTCCTGTGGCTATTCCCCTGCAAAACATATATACTATTTTGGATACTGTTGAGGCGAATGGCCTCTCAGGGGATACAACAGCAGCCAAATTCATGACACTTTGGTTGGCTCTCCTGCAGAGGGAAGGAGAAATAGGCATAGAAATGCTATAGTTATAGGGGATTCAATCATAAGGGGAATAACTAAGTGTTTCTATGGCAGCAAACGAGAGTCCAGGATGGTATATTGCCTCCCTAGTGCTAGGGTCCTGGATGTCTTGGTCAGGTTGAGAACATTCTGAAGGGAGAGGGCAGACAGCCAGTGGTCATGGTACGCTGGTGCTAAGGGCATACGTTAAAAAACAGATGAGATCCTAAAAGCAGAATATGGACAACTAGGAAGAAGGTTGAAATGTCAGACCTGTAAGGTAGTTATCTCAGGATTACTGCCAGTGCCACGAGCTAGTCAGAGTAGAAACAGCAGGATATATAGGATGAACACGTGGCTGAAAAGATGGTGTGAGGGGGAACATTTCAGTTTCATGGGGCATTGGAACTGGTTCTGGAAGAGGTGGGACCTGTACCAACTGGAGTAGGTAAAACTGGGCATGACCAAAACTGATGTCCTTGGAAGGGGTACTTGGTAGAGTAGTTGGGGAGGGTTTAAACTCGTGTGGCAAGGGGATGGGAACCAGAGGAGTAGGACAGTAGATGCAGAAATTGAAGGAGAAGTAGAAACCAGGCAAACATGACTAAGGATAAGAACAGGCAGGGAAATGCTGCTAAAAGAGCAGGGGAGGTGGTCTGAAATGAATGTGTTTCAATGCGAGAAGGCAAGACAGATGAACATAGAACATAGAACGTTACACGCAGTACAGGCCCTTCGGCCCTCGATGTTGCGCCGACCTATGAAACCAATCTGAAGCCCATCTAACCTACACTATTCCATTATCATCCATATGTTTATCCAACGACCATTTAAATGCTCTTAAAGTTGGCGAGTCTACTATTGTTGCAGGCAAGGCATTCCACGCCCTTACTACTCTCTGAGTAAAGAATCTGACATCTGTCCTATATCTATCACCCCTCCATTTAAAGCTATGTCCCGTCGTGCTAGCCAGCTCCATCCGAGGAAAAAGGCTCTCACTGTCCACCCTATCTAATCCTCTGATCATCTTGTATGTTTCTATTAAGTCACCTCTTAACCTTCTTCTCTCTAACAAAAACAGCCTCAAGTCCCTCAGCCTTTCCTCATAAGACCTTCCTTCCATACCAGGCAACATCCTGCTAAATCTCCTCTGCACCCTTTCCAATGCTTCCACATCCTTCCTGTAATGTGGCAACCAGAACTGTACGCAATATTCCTAGTGCGGCCGCACCAGAGTTTTGTACAGCTGCAACATGACCTCACGGCTCCGAAACTCAATCCCTCTACCAATAAAACCTAACACACCGTACGCCTTCTTAACAACCCTATCAACCTGGGTGGCAACTTTCAGGGGTCTATGCACATGGGCACCGAGATCTCTCTGCTCGTCCACACTACCAAGAATCTTGCCATTAGCCCAGTACTCTGTATTCCTGTTACTCCCTCCAAAGTGAATCACCTCACACTTTTCCACATTAAACTCTATTTGCCACCTCTCAGCCCAGCTCTGCAGCTTATCTATGTCCCTCTGTAACCTACAATATTCTTCCGCACTATCCACAACTCCACCAACTTTTGTGTCATCTGCAAATTTACTAACCCATCTTTCTATACCCTCATCCAGGTCATTTATAAAAATGACAAACAGCAGTGGCCCCAAAACAGATCCTTGCAGTAGAGATAATAGGTACTGCAGATGCTGGAGAATCCAAGATAACAAGGTGTGGAGTTGGATGAACACAGCAGGCCAAGCAGTATCACAGGAGCAGGAAAGCTTGACATTTGGGGCCTGGACCCTTCTTCAGAAAATGATGAAGGGTCTCGGCCCAAAACGTTGAGCTTTCCTGCTCCTGTGATGCTGCTTGGCCTGCTGTGTTCATCTAGCTCCACACCTTGTTATCTCCTTGCGGTAGAGTTTTGGTTAGTACTTGGAGCTGTGACATTATTGCGCTTACAGAGACTTGGCTGTAAGTAGAACAGGACTGGCAGCTGAATGTCCGAGGATTTAGTTGTTTCAGGTGTGATAGAACAGGAGGTAAAAGTGTTGAGGAGTTGCATTACTGGTAAAGGAGTATCTGACAGCTGTACTGAGGGACGATACTTCAGAGGACTCGTGCAGTGAGGCAATATGGGTGGAACTGAGGAATAGAAAAGGTGAAATCACAATGCTGGGGGTATACTACAGGCCTCCCAAGAGCCAGCAGGTGATAGAGGAGAGAAAATGTGGGAAGATTTTGGAAAGATGTCAAAACAAACAGGGTTATTGTGGTGGATGATTTTAACTTACCCTATATTGTCATCGTGCTAAGGGCTTAGATGGGGCAGAATTTGTAAGGAACATTCAGGACGGTTTCTTGACACAGTATGTAAGCAGGGAAAGGGTTATACTGGACCTGATTTTTGAAAATGAGCCCACCCAGATGAGTGAAGTTTCAGTGGGGGTCATTTTGGGACTAGCGACTATAATACTGTGAGTTGTAAGATGCTCATGGATAGGGATAATAGCCGTCCTCGGGGGAAGGCGAACTACAGCAAAATTAGACAGGGACTGGAGAATTTTGATTGGAGACAGCTGTTTGAGGGTAAATCCACATCAAACGTGGGAGTATTTCAAACAGCAGTTGATAAGTGTTCAGGAGTGGCACATACCTGCAAGAATGAAAGATAGGTATGACAACTTGTGTGAACCTTGGATGACCAGGGATAATATGACCTTGGTTAAAAAGAAAAAGGAAGCATGCATAAGGCCTAGGAGGATGGGAACTGATAAATCCCTTGAAGTATATAAGGAAAGTAGGAAAGAACTCAAACAAGGAATTAGAAGGGCTCAAAGGGATCATGAAAAGTCATTAGCAAACAGGATTAAGGAGAATCCCAAGGCTTTTTGTGCATATATAAAAAGCAAGAGGATAGCCAGGGAAAGGGTTGGCCCACTCAAGACCAAAGGAGGGAATCTGGATATGGAGCCAGAAGAGATGGATGAGGTCTTAAACAAATACTTTGTGTCGGTATTCACGAAAGAGGAGTTTGTGGTGGATGATCTTAGGGAAAGGAGTGTCGAATTTCTAAACGAAGTTGGTATTAAAAAAGAAGTGGTGTTGTGCGTCTTAAAGTATTAAGGTAGGTAAGTCCCCAGGCCCTAATGGGATCTATCCCAGAATATTGAGGGTGGCAAGAGATCAAGTTGCTGGAGCATTGACAAACGTCTTTGTATCCTCTTTGGCCACAGCTGAGATCCCAGAGGACTGGGAATAGCCAATGTTGTCCATTGTTTAAGGTTAGCAGGGATAATCCAGGAAATTACAGGCCTGTGGGCCTCACGTCGATGGTAGGAAAATGATTGGAAAAGATTCTCAGGGGCAAGATCTAAGCGTTTTTAAAAGCAAGTGAACTTAGTAGTGATAGACAGCATGGTTTTGTGGGGGGTGGGGCGTGGTGGATAGTGGTCGTGCCTCACTAACCTGATCGGGTTTTTTGAGGAGTTGATGATGATTGATGAGGGAAAAGCTGTTGATGTTGTTTACATGGACTTCAGTAAATCCTTTGACAAGGTCCCTCATGGCAGACTGGTACAAAAGGTGAAGTCACATGGTATCAGACGTAATCTGGCAAGATGGATATAGAACTTGCTTAGTTATAGGAGATACAGGGTAGCAGTGGAAGGATGCTTTTTGGAATGGAGGGTTGTGACTAGTGGTGTTCCACAGGGATCAGTGCTGCGACCTCTGCTGTTCATTGTCTACATAAATGATTTGGAGAAAAACATGGCTAGTCTAATTTAGTAAGTTTATGGACAGTACTAAGATTGGTGGAGTTACGGATAGTAAGGAGGATTGTCAGAGGATACAGCAGGATATAGATTAGTTGGAGGCATGGGCAGAGAAATGGCAGATGGAGTTTAATCCAGACAGATGTGAGGTGATGCATTTTGGAATGCCAAGTCAGTTGGAAATTATACAGTGAATGGCATGGATAGAGTGGAAAGTATGAGGCTTTTTCCCTGGGTGGAGGGGTCAGTTACTAGGGGACACAGGTTCAAGGTGCAGGGGGTAAGTTTAAAAGAAATGTGTGAGGCACATTTTTCAAACAAAGGGTGGGGAGTGCCTGGAAGGCGCTGCCAGAGGTGGTGGTGGAAGCAGACATAATAGCAGCATTCAGGATACACCTGGACTGACACATGAATAGAAATGGAATAGATGGACACATCTGCATGTGAAGACAGTTTTAGTATGGAAGGGCAAAATGTGTCAGCACAGGCTTGGATGGCCGAATGGCCTGTTCCAGTGCTGTATTGTTCTTTATTCTTTGAGAGACCACATTGTTAAACACAATGATCGATCAAGTCCAATCTCATTTTGGGATCTAACTTGTCCAGTAATAACATCAGCTGCATTATTAAATGCAGCGTTTATCACCTGAATACGCAGGTAATCCTTAATGTTATAACTGATATATCCACTCGTGTATCAGTGCTCTGTTTTTCTGCTGCCATGTTTCGTTTCGTGAGAATTTGGTTTTAGCTTGAACTTGATTTCAATTGTTATGAATTGGGATATTGCCTTTGGGACTGTATATGGAAAAAATCTCTCAACCTGTTGATAAAAATTAAAACAGGAAGTGTAGTGAAAGTCTGAACAGGTATGTATGCTCACTTTGCTTTGCAATGTTTGGGATAATATGATATTTTGAAAGACTAGACCTGTCATGCTGCAGAGATGGCCTGCTTCAGGATGAAATCCAGGAATGTAAATGTGTTATGGATAAATATGTACTTCTTTATTTAGGAAAGTTGCAGAAACAATTTTAACATTTGAAAGTTGAATATTGCATAAATACTATCTTACTGCGGAAAACATGCTACAATATATAATTTTTGAAAGGAACTTTTACTACTTGTAACAGGTGTTAATCGACAAGGTTTTTGTTCTGAACCATAAATATTTGTATTTTTCTATTTGAATCAAACTTTTATGTGAAGTTGCAAGAAAGCAAACTATGTTTTTATCATGCAAGATTTGTGTACAGGAGCAAAGAAGTTTTGTTTCATTTATATAGAAAGCTAGTGAGAAAGCATCTCCAAACTGTGTGCAGTTTTAGTTTGCTGAGCTAAGAAATGATGTACTTGCCAAAATGAGAATGCAGCAGATGTTCAGCACAATGATTCTTGAAATGGTAAGACTGTCTCATAAGGAAAGATTAAGAAGATTGGGCCTGTATTCTCTCGAGTTTAGAAGGAAGAGAGGCAATCTCAGAGAAACTTTGTCTATTCCTATAAAGAAGAATTTTCTGAGTAGATGCAGAAACAATGCTTCCCCTGGCTGGGGTCTACAACCAGGGAGACCATCTCTGAACAAAAGGCAAGCAATTGAGGATTTGAAATGAAGATCAGGGTCTTCACTTAAAGAGTGGTGAATCTTGAAATTTTGTAACCCTAAGGGCTCTGGAGGCTCAGTTAATAAATTAATTCAAGAGTGAGAGTGATGGATTTCTAGTGATTTCAAAGATCTATGGACAACATGGGACTATGACATGTAGACAAATCAGCTATTATTTAGAATGGTGGAGCAGAAGGACCGAATGGCCTAATCCTATTCCTGTGTTCATAATTTTGTGCAGTTGGGAAAAGGTAAAAGAGAAATATTGCAAATGCTGGAAATCTGAGATACAAAACACGAAATGCTGGAAATACAGTACAAGTCAGGTAGCATTTGTAGAGAGAAAAACAAGCAGTTAACATTTCAGATTGATGGCTCCATCAGCACAGCATTTTGCAGAAATGCCGACTATGTTTTATTATAAATAATTCTTTCATGCTTTCTTCCAGCTACATAAGCACAAACAAAGTTCTGAAGAAACTCTCTAGGCCTGGCAGCGTTTGTGGAGAGAGAAACAGTGTTAACGCTTCGCGACCAAAATGATTCCTCTTTGGAAATAAAAGGAGTTGAAAGTTATGGTTTTTATGCCAGTGACAGAGATGCAGGAAAAGTGGAACAGATGGTGCCTGGAGCAAAATACAAGAATAATGATAATTGTTGTAAAGGAGTGACAGATATCTTAAATAGGTGTAAATGTTCACTGTAAAAATTAGAAAGTGGGTCCACTCTGCTGAAAGCAAAGCAAACAAGACATGGCCAGTGGAGGCTGAGAGATATAAGAAAAGTGGAGTACTGAGGTCATGCTCCTGACAACGTGGAGCAAAGTGTTGAGTCCTAGAGGCCATAGTGTGCATAAATTAAGATGCTGTCCCTGTACCCTGCATTGAGCTTCAATAGCACACTGTAGAAGGCCAAGATCAGAATTGTTGCCATGGGAGCAGCATAGTTTTTTGAAAAGCAGGCAGCTGGGAGAGTGAAGATGGTCTGCAAAACAATTAACTAATGTCTGTTTTGTCGTGAAAGTGTAACGGAGACTGCATTGTGAATCAGTAGACGAGGTTGAAAGAAGTACAAGTAAAATGCTGCTTGACCTGGAAAATGTGTTTAGGGTCTTGGATGGCGAGGAGAGAAGGTGAATGGGCAAGTGTTGCACTTTCTGCAATTCCATGAGAAAGGTGTCTTGAGGGAGTGTGGAAGTATTAGGATGGAAGAGTTGACCATACTATCCCAAAGGAAACAGTCCCTGGGGATGTGACTGTGGAAGGGAGGGAAAGATATGTTTGGTGATGTTATGCTGCTGGAGTGGCAAAAATGACAGGATAGTCCTTGAATGCAGAGGAGTGGAAAGTAGATAGAGGGACAAGAGGGAACCCTTTTGTTGTTCATGGGGAAGGTGGGAGGTGAAGAGTTGGAGGTCAGAGACTTGGGAAATGGGTTACATAGGGTTAGGGACCTGTCAGCCATTGTGGCAGGGGGTAGGGAGAGGGTTGCTTGGTTGTGAAAAAGACACGTGTCAGGGGCACCACTGTAGAAGGTGGCATCATCAGAACAGATGTAACGGAGATAGAGAAACTATGAAAATCTGATGGTATCCTGCAGCAAGCAGGATATGTGGAAGTATGGTCAAGGCATCTGTGGAAGTCAAGCTCAGCTAGGCAAACGAAGAAGGTGGTGAATGGGGACTACTCAGGCCTGTATTCATGAAAGTACCAGAGAGCCTTCTGACCACCTGAATGGGATGGGTGTGTAGAGAGATTACACTTATATGCTGAAGAGATGGCGGCTATGGTCAGAATACTGGAAACTGTGGAACTGACGGAAACCAGCAGGTGAATTAGGAATTTAAGTGGGAAGAGACTAAAGGGGGAAAACCTAGAGTCTAGATAGGAAGAAATGGGTACAGTGGAGCGGGAGCAGGCCTAAACAATAGTTTCTGGTTTTTGGGAAGGAGATAGAAGCGAGTTATGTAGGGTTGAGGAACTACGAGGTGGGAATCTATAGCGGAGGAGATTTCCCGAAGAGTTGAGGTCATTGGCAGCTCTGTAAACAACTGCTTGATATTCAGCAGCGGGGTCATGATCCAGAGGGAGATGGGATGAAGTATCTTGAGAGTTGGTGCTCAGCATCCACAGGATAGAGGCCAGCATGCCAGACGGCAACAGCACCACGCTTATCAGCAATTCTGACAACCAAGTCAGGGTTAGACCTGAGAGAACAGAATATAGCAATTTCAGAGGGAGACAGAGTGATGAGGGGAGCAGAGTAATTAAGGTGGCTGATGTGATGTCATAGTGTAGGAATATAGGTAGTTTGTAGCAATCATTGTTTAGACGGAGAGATAATGCAAAGAAAAGGGACAAGTAGCGGATTAAAACATTGCCATCTATTTTCCCAAGCAACATTTGTAAAATCTGACCATTATGGTCTTAAATTATAGCTTTTTCATGTTACTTTAAGGAGTCCTTCGTGTATATGTGTGAATTTTAAATGTTGAACAATCACGCATATCATAATTTATTAGTAAACTGGGGGTAGATGGACCATTTGGAGAATGACTGATCTGTAATCCGCCAGTTTGTTTTTTTCGTCCTCAGAATAGAACAAGTAACGTAGTACGGTTCAGTCCTTTTTTTTCAATATAATGGGAGAGTTGATTCTGTGCTTCTGCTAAAGTTAACATGTACTTGAATTGTTCTGTGTCTTCAAATGGAAAAGGAATACCATTAAATATAGAACACTATTCTAAAAATATCAGCAAGTGTAATTTTTGCATATACTGTACATTTAGACTTTAAAATTGCTTATTCTTAATAAGCCTTACAGAATCACGGAATTGTTACAGTGCAGAAGGAGACTGTTCAGCCCATTACGCCTCACTGGCTCTCTTGAGTATTTTAACTGGACTTTTCCCCAGAACTCTGCATTGGACGATTATTTAAATTGAGTCAATGCCCCTTGAATGTCCCAGTTGAATCTGCCTGCACCACGTTGCCAGGCAGAGTATTCTAGACCCAAATTATTCGTGAAAAAGTCTTCTCACTTTAAAAACAAATGAAATCTGCGCTGTCTAGTTCTCAAGCTTTTAAGTGGAAACAATTTCTGCCTATCCACTTTGTCCAGACATTTCATGCCGTTGAAAACATCTATCAAATCTCCTATTAGCTTTCTTGCCAAGGAAAACAGTCCTAACTTCTCCAACCTTTCCTCATTACTGAAGTGTCTCTTTGCTGGAAGCATTTACATAAGCCTTTTGTGCACTCTCTTCAAAGTATTCACGTTCTTCCTATAATGTGGCTCACAAAACTGTGCACAGTACTCCAGCTGAGGTCTAACCAGTGTCCTATAAAGTTCATCACAACCTTCCTGCTCTTCAGACTCAATGCCTCTATTAATGAAGCCAAAAATACTGTCGCTTTCTACCAGCTCTTTGTATCTGTTTGGTCACCTTCACTGACTTATGCCCATGTATGTGGCAGCACAGTGGCTCAGTGGTTAGCACTGCTGCCTCACAGTGCCAGGGACCCGCGTTCAATTCCACCCGTCAATTCCACTCCTCTGTGTGGAGTTTGTACGTTCTCCCAGTGTCTGCGTGGTTTTCCTCCAGGTGCTCTGGTTTCCTCCCACAGGCCAAAGATGTGCGGGCTAGGTGGATTGGTTATGTTAATTTGCCTGTAGTGTTCAGAGATGTGTAGAGTAGGTGGGTTATAGGGGCATAGGTCTGAGTGGGCTGCTGTGAGGGTCAGTGTGGACTCGTTGGGCTGAAGGGCCTGTTTCCACACTGTAGGTGTTCTATGATGTGCAAACTCCACACAGACAGTCGCCTGAGGGTGGATTCGAAACCAGGTCCCTGGCACTGTGAGGCAGCAGTGCTAAGCACTGAGCCACCATACCACCCCTCGTAATCTTTCCTCATAACTGAAGTATCTCATCCCTGGAAGCATTCTCATAAACCATTTTTGCATTCTGTCCAGTACATTCGCACACTCTCTATTGTGTGCCACCTAGAACTGTACACAATGCTCCAGTTAAGGTCTCACCAGTGTTTGAAATAAATTCATCAGTAACATTAATCTCACAAGAGATAATAGGTACTGCAGATGCTGGAGAATCCGAGATAACAAGGTGTGGAGCTGGATGAACACAGCAGGCCAAGCAGCAT
>JAHRHZ010000144.1:68607755-68711720 GCA_024137785.1 Ginglymostoma cirratum
GCTGCTTGGCCTGCTGTGTTCATCCAGCTCCACACCTTGTTATCTATCATTAATCTCACAAGTTCTGTTAAAAGTTCTAAACTTCATTTAATTCCAGTAATCCTTTCTTCCTGCATCAAAGTGAGTTTCACATTGTGAATCATGTTATACAATTTAAATTTGTTTACTTTATTGAACAGACATTTCAGCTGAAAAGTGCAATTCTGATGTTTGCTAATATACTTTATTCATTCAGTTCATGTGGGTTTCATTGACTGGACCAGCATTTACTGTCTATCCCTAAATAGTCTTGGGAATGTGGTGCTGAGCTGAGCTGTACTACCCTCCCCCTAAAAAAAATCAAAAATCTCCATTTCATCCGGTTTATCAAAACTACTTTGACCTTGTTGTTTTTATTTGTTCTCAGAAAGTGGGCAACATTGGTATTTATTGCTCATCCCTTTGGCAGTTAATATTTATATAATGGTGCTTAAATGATGGAGTTAGTTAAATATTTCTAATAGACAACAGTGGAGGACTGATAATATAGGTCCTACTCAACTTGGTGTGTGACTTTGTGTCTGTACAACATTATTACTCATGTCCTTGAGAAGTAAAGGATAAAGGGAGGAAGATTCATATCAAAGTAACCTTGTTGAATTATTACAATATATCTTGTTGATCATAGCTATCATATTCAAGTGCACTTGTGATGCAGAGAGTAAATGCCATGTTCAGTAGCACAAGGCCGACAAGTTAACCACTGTTGGAAGTGTTGAGTTTTTTGAAGATTGTCTAGGTGGGTGTAACTTGCACAAGGGGAAAGTAAAACTGTTTCTAAAATATATCAGCAGATATGGAATGACTTCTTTGATTTTTGTAAAAAAAACTTCACCTATCACTATCCCAACTACCTTCTGTAGCCCCACCCCTCCTCTCCTTTCATTTCCCAGCTCCCTTCCCCCTCCCCATTTCTGAAGAAGGGTTCTGACCTGAAATGTCAACTTTCCTGCTCTTCTGATGTTGCCTGGCCTGCTGTGTTCCTCCAGCTCCACCCTGTTTACTTTCCTGTACCGTTGCCTTTTCTGCACATTGTCTGTGGTTGAAGCACTTTAAAGAAACTACAAGCACATAGATAACAAGCATGGGGCTGGATGAACACAGCAGGTCAAGCAGCATCATAGGAGCAGGAAAACTCGACGTTTCGGGCCTAAACCCTTCATCAGAAATGGGGGAGGGGAAGAGGGTTCTGAAATAAATAGGGAGAGAGGGGGAGGTGGATAGAGGATTGATAGAGGAGAGGATAGGTGGAGAGGAGGCAGAGAAGTCGAAGAGGCGGGGATGGAGCCAGTAAAGGTGAGTGTAGGTAGGGGGGTAGGGAGGAGATAGGTCAGTCCAGGGAGGACGGACAGGTCAAGGGGGCGGGATGATGTTAGCAGATAGGAGATGGGGGTGCGGCTTGGGGTGAGAGGAAAAACCGGTTAGGGAGGTGGAGATGAGCTGGGCTGGTTTTGGGATGCGGTTGGGGGAGGGGAGATTTTGAAGCTTGTGAAATCCACATTGATGCCATTGGGCTGCAGGGTTCCCAGGCTGAATATGACTACAAGCACATATTTAGAATTTGTGACTGTAAAACAAGTTGAATCATGGAACAATGCATCATTGAATGATCCATTTGTTGTATCATGACTGTTCTTTGGTGGAGCTTTTCAGTTAATCCCACTCTCGTGCTCTTTCTCCATATCACTAACTTTTTATTTCAATTCAATTATTTATTCAATTTTCTGAAGTTCCTCATGCCGGTGTCATTCCAGTGAATCTTGTCTCGTACAAATCTTGGACCTTCATTTCCTTTTGAAATGTGGTCTTCAGAAATAAAAAGAAATAATCTGTTTTATAAACTTTCAGCATAATTTCCTTTTTCTATACTCTATTCCTCTTTTAATAAAGCCAAGGATCCCATTTACGCTTTAATAGGCATTTCAACCTTTCCCACCCCTGTTAAACACATCTGTGAATGCAACTCTTTAACATTGTATTATACCTATTTACTATACTTCCTCATTTTCATATTACCTGGAAACTTTGACATTGTGTTATACATGCAAGTCCAGATCATAAATATATATTAATGGTCCTGATTTCATACCTTCCTTCCCCCGCAGAAAAAAAGATTGTTAACCACTACACTCTGCCTTCAGTTCCTCAAATACTTTTGCATCCATCCTGCCAATAGTCCTTTTATTGTGTAGGCTTTAATTTTGCAAAGTTATTTTGTGGAACCTTGTCAAATGCCTTTTGAAAGTCCACGTCCGCAGCATTTATCATATTACCCTCATCAACCCTCTCCATTACTTCATCAGAAACTCAATCAAGTTCGTCTTTGAAATCCTTTAATGTCTGATGCCTCACCATACCAAACACCTCTACAATTTCTATCCTTAATTCATCCCATGAACCTGGATGCATCCGAACTAAACCAGTGAATTTTGCACTTTGAGTAACCCTTTAAGCACTTCTATCTATCTTTATCCTAACCATTATGTGTACCGTTCCGTTTTTATTGCTACTCTGGCACATTCCTATTCTCTAGAGAAGACCGGTACAAATTACTCGTTAGCTCTCTCTACAAGTTATTTTTATTTCCTGATGGACCTCACCCTTCCTTTGATGTTGAGATAGTAAATCCCTTTTATGTCAGCTGATAATTCTTTGCTTTCCATTCATTTCTTGTTTGATTACCTCCGTAATTTATATCTTCAACATCATTATATTAGAAACCTTACAACTTTCAAATGAGGTTGAAGGAAGAGTATGTACTTATTCTTTCTAGTCCAGCTTTGGATGCCTTTCCTATCACTATTGCAGTTTGGAAATGTAACTAAAGTACACAAAGTAGAGTCATAGAGTCATACAGCATGGAACCAGACCCTTCATTCCAACTAGTCTGCGCCAACCAGGCATCCCAATCTGACCTAGTACTATTTGCCAGTGTTTGGCCAACATCCCATCTCCAGTACTCGGTGTCCTGACTAATGAAGGCTAGCCTGCCAAATGCCTTCTTCACTACCCTGTCTACCTGCAATTCCACTTTCTAGGAACTGTGCTTCTGCACCCCTAGGTTTCTTTTTTTGGCAACACTCCCCAGAGCCCTACTGTTAACTGTGGAAGTCCTGCCCTGGTTTGCCTTACCAAAATGCAACACCTCACATTTATCTAAATTAAACTCCATCTGCTACTTCTCGGCCTATTGGCCCATCTGATCAAGGTCCCGTTGCCAAAAGAATCAGTTCTGGGTCTGTTGCTTTTCGTCATTGATGTGAATGATGTGGATGTGAATATAGGAGATATGTTTAGTAAGTTTGCAGATGACACCAAAGTAGATGGTGAACAGCAAAAAAAGTTAACTCCGAGTACAACGGGACCTTGATCAGATGGGCCGATGGGCGAAGAAATGGCAGGTGGAGTTTAATTTAGTTAAAAGTGAGGTAACTATCACTGTCCACTACACCACCTATTTTGGTGTCATCTGCAAACTTACTAACCATACCTCCTGTATTCATATCCTAATAATTTACACAAATGACAAAAAAAAAACAGACCCAGAACTGATTCTTGTGGCACACTACTGGTCACAGGCCTCCAGTCCAAAAAAAACCTACCACGCATCTCTGTCTCCTATCTTCAAGCTAATTTTCTATCCAGTTGGCTAGCTCCTCGTGGATCCCATGTGAACTAACCTTACTAACCACTCTACCATGCAGAACCTTGTTGAATGTTTTGCTGAAGTCCTTATAGACAACGTTTCCCATTCTGCCATCATCAATCTACTTTGTCATCTCTTCAAAAAATACTCCGTCAAGTTAGTGAGACACAATTTCCAATGCACAAACTCGTGTTGACTATCTCTAATCAGCTCTTGCCTTTCCAAATGCATGTAAATCCTGTCCCTCAGAATTCCCTTCAACAACTTACCCACCACTGACGTAAGGTTCACCAGTCTTTAGTTTCCTGACTTTTCTTTACAGCCTTTCTGAAATAATGGCACATGTTAGCCAACCTCCAGTCTTCCACCACCTTACTCATGGCTGTCGATGATACAAATATCTGAGCAAGGGTCCTGCAATCTCTTGCCTAGCTTCCAGCGAAGTGCTGGGAACAACTGATCAGGTCCCATGGATTTATCTATCTTTATGCATTTTACAAACTTCACTACCACTACATCTGTAATATGAACTCTTTTCAAAACACCACTGTTTATTTCCCCAAGTTCCCTAGTTTCCATGTCCTTCTCCACAGTAATACTAATGCGAAATATTCATTTAGTATTTCACCCACTGTTCCACACATACTTGGCCACGTTGATCTTCGCTCCTTAGTTACTGTTTTGCCCTTAATGTACCCATAGAATCTCTGTGGATCCTTCTTAACTCTATTTGCCAAAACTATCTTATGTCCCCTTTTTGCCCTCCTGATTTCCCTCTTAAGTATTAACTTACCGCCCTTCTGCCCTCTAGGGATTCGTTCGATCCCAACTGTCTAAACCTGATATATACTTCCTTTTTGTTTTGACCAGCCTTCCATTTCTCTAGTCATCCAGCATTCCCTACACCTACCAGCCTTGCCCTTCACACTAACAGGAACAGACTGTCTCTGAACTCTAGTTATCTCATTTTTAAAGGCCTCCCACTCCCCACCATCCCTTTACCTGCACATAGCCTTCCCTAATCAACTTTTGAACGTTTCTGTATGACACCATCAAAATTGGCCATACTCCAATTAAGAACTTTAACTTTTTGATCAGTTTGATCCTTTTCCATAACAATTTTAAAACTAATAGAATTATACTCATTTGCCCCACAGTGCTCCCCCATTGACACCTCAGTCACTTGCTGTGTCTTATTTCCCAACAGAAGGTTAAGTATTGCTCCTTGTCTAGTAGGTACATCCACATATTGAATAAGAGAGTTTTCTTGTACACACTTAAATAATTCCTCCCCATCCAAGCCCTTAACACTGTGACAGTCCCTGTCTGTGCTTGAAAAGTTTAAAATCCCCTGCCATTACAACTCTGTTATTCTTACAGATATCTTAGATCTCCTTTGACATCGGAGTCAGTAGTGACATCAGAAGACTGGAAAATTGCTAATGTTCTGATTATTATGAAAGGTCAGGACATTGACTTTAGGATTAAAGACCTATTTGTTCGACACAGTTATGGTAATTCAAGACCATGGCAATATATTTAAGTCGACGTGAATTTCTAGAAGACTGATTTACCTCTAACTGACATTTAGTAATTTCTTGAATGATAGTTATGTGCCAGTGAAAAGCAGGTGACAAATACAGTTATTACATAATGTGAGATCTATTGTGAATAATGTACATTAAATTATTTTTCAATAGCATAGTTAACCAGCTGTTGGAGGCATGGACTCCAGTCAGCAAACATCTAGCAAAGCAATATTGTTAAAATCTATAAATCAATAAACTGATAATATTCTAGAATTCCCTGGATGCAGGAAAGGTTCCAGTGGATTGGAAAAATGCTAACATTCAATTTAATTCAAAAAGGGAGGGAAGCAAAACGTTGGAAACTACAAGAGCAGTTAGTTTAATATATGTCATTGGGCAATTGTACAGGACAGTTGGAAGATCAAAATACAAACCATCTAAGTCAACATGGATTCATGAAGGATAAATCGTATATGACTAGTTTACTTAAATCCTACAAAGATGTAACAAGCAAAGTGGATAATAGGAATAGAAAGACAACTTATATCTAAATGGAGAAACTTTAATGCAGAGGAATCTGGGTGTCCTCATGCATGAATCTCCGAAAACTTGTATGGAGGTACAACAGGTAATAAGGAAGGCAAAAGGAATCTTGAAATTTACTGCTAAAGGAAGCCTGTATAAAAGGAGAGAAGTGTTGCAACTGTACAAGGCATTAGTGAGACAGTGTCTGGAGTAATGCATACAGTTTGGTCCCTTAGTTGAGGAAGGATGTAGTTGCATTGGAGTAGTTTCTCTAGATTGATTCCAGAGATGAAGGATTTGTTTTATGAAGAGAGATTGAGCGATTTAGGCCTACACTCTCTAGAGTTTAGAAGAATAAGAGGAGAACTAATTGAGCTGCATAAGATACTATGGAGAATTGAGAATATAGATGTCGAGAGGATGTTCCCTCATGTGAGGCAATCTAAAACAGGAGGTCATAGTTTTAGGATTAAGGGTAGCCGATATAAAACACCGGAGGAGAAATTATTTCTCTCAAAGGGTCATGAATCTGTGGAATTCACTACCCTTGATGCTGTGGCATTGAATAAATTTGAGGAGGACATAAATTTATAATAAATAATGGGTTGATGGGTTATGGAGAGTGGGCAGGAAAATAGAATTGAGACCAAAATGGGATCAGCTACAATCATTTCAAATGGCAGAGCAGACTCGAGGACATGAATTGCCTACTCCTGCTTCTCGTTTTTGAGTTCTTGTGTCCTAAAAGCTTCTCCAAGTGTGTAAAAAGAAAAAAATTAAAACGAAATAATTCTCTTACAGTCAGAAGTTATAATGGTGCACAAAAAGATGGCAGAACAATTAAATACATATTTTAGTTCTGCCTTCACAAAGGAAGATGCAAATAATCCACCAAAATGCTGGGGGCACACAGGGTCTAGTGAATGGGTGGAACTGAAGGAAATCAGTATGAGTAGAGAAATGATGTCAGGCAAATTGATTGGATTAAAAACCAATAAATTCCTAGTGCCTGATAATCTATAACCTATGGAGACAGTAAGGATTACAGATGTGGAAACTAGAATCAATAAATGTGGGACTGGAAGAGCACAGCAGGTTAGACAGCACCTGAGGAGCAGGGAGATCAATGTGCTGGCCTGAAACGTTGGCTTCCCTGCTTCTTAGATGCTGTCTGACCGGCTATGCTCTTCCAGCTCAACATTTATTGACTCTAGCTTCCAGCATCTGCAATCCTTACTATCTCCAAGAAAACCATTCTGCGAAGCCTCTTCTAAGGATGTCCACCTTGAAGAAGTTTTCCTCCTCCCTCCAAAGAGAGATCAGTGAGCCTCTCTCCCACTGCAACTCCCTGGTTATCTCCTCTGCTCCTAATCTACAACCAAAGTACTTAAGGAAGTGGCCTTAGAAATAGTGGATGTATTGATGGCCATCTTTTAAGTTTCTCTAGACTCTGGGAACATTTCCTGTTGATTTAAGAGTAGCTAATGTAACCCTTCTATTTGAAAACAGAGATAGAGAGAATCCAGGAATTATAAACATCACTCTGACGTCACTAATGGGAAAAACGCTGCAGTCCCTTATAAAAGATTTAATAGCAGAGCATTTGGAAAACACTTACAGGTTCGGATAGAGACAGCATGGATTTATGAAAGGGAAATCTTGCTTGACAAATCTGCTGCTAGTTTTCGAGCAAGTAACAAGTAGGGTTGATAAGGGGGAGCCAGTGGATGTGGTTTACTTGGTCTTTCAGAAGACTTTCAGTAAGGTCCCACAGAAGAGACTAACAAGCCTGTCAAATTAAAACCCAAGGGACTGAGCATAATATACTGACATGGCAGTACATAACTGGCTGGCAGACAGGAAATAAAGAATAGAAATAAATAGGTCTTTTTTCCCAGTAGCAGGCAGTGACTTATGGGGTAGCAGATGGATCAGTGCCTAGGCAGTGCCATCTATTCACGGTATATTTTAATGACATGGATGAGAGAACTAAATGTAATCTTTCCAAATTTGCAAACAACACTAAAATGGGTGGAAAGGTGAGCTGTGAAAGTCATGCAGAGATGTGTCAGTGTGATTTAGATAAGTTGAAGAAGGGCACAAATGCATGGTAGATGAAGTACAATATTTAAATGTGAGGCTATCTGCTTTCAGAGCAAAAGCAGGAAGATAAATCATTATCTGAATGGCAATAATGGGAAAGGGTGATGTGCTTCAAGACCTGGGTGTCCTTGTATATCAATTGCTGAAAGCAAGCTTGCAGGTACAGCAGGCAATGAAGAAGGCAAATGATATCTTGTCCTATTCATAGTGAGAGGAATTGAGTACAGGAATAGGGATGTCTTGCTGCAGTTGTACAGGGTGTTCGTGGGACCAAACCTAGAGCATACGTATGTTTTGATCTCCTAATCTGAGGAGGGATGTTCTGGCTACGGAGGGAGTGCAACAAGTATTTGCCAAGTTGATTCCAGTGATGGCAGGACTGAAGACGAAACTCACCTCACCCTAGACGGGACTTGAACCCACATTCCCAGGGTTAGGAGGCCACTGGGACTGAAGTATGAAGAGAAACTGGATCAGTCAGGACTATATTTCCTGGGGTTTAAAAGAACAAGAAGGGGATCTCATTAGAAACCTATAAAATTCTAACTGGGGCAATGTCCCTGATGACTGACTGGGGAGTCCAGAGCCAGGAATCGCAGATTAAATTTATTAAATATGTATGCAAACAAATGCTAGAAAAGAATGTCTCAACAGTACCCACTACTGAAAAGATTCTGAGGCCAATGCTACAGGTTTTAAGAATGGAAATGTCAGAGAAATGAGCTGTGTGAACTGGTTGGAAACAGTGAGCTGTAGCAAGGTACAGTTAATGTCAGAGCTAGAGCAGAATTCTTTGGCCAGTTGTACCTTCTTTTCCCATCTGGTGGCATCCATTAAACTGCCACTCTAGTAGGCCATATATCTAAATCCATGTCTTATCATTCTTGATTGTATCAAATCATTTTCTCTCCCACATGGTGCCCAGGATCTTACATAGTTCACATGGGTAAGCCATTTAGGACTGAGATGCAGAGAAATGCCTTAGAGGTTGTTGAGCCTGTGGAGTTTTCTGCCATCAAAGGTATTTGAATGTTTTCAAGGAGGAGTTAGTTTGTATTCCTGAGGCTAAAGTAATCAAAGGCTATGGGGAGAAAGTAGGATCAGAGTACTGAATGGATAATCAGCAATGATCATATTGAATGGTGCAGCACACTCGACACGCTGAATGGTCTACTTCTGCTCCTCTCTTCTATGTCTTAAAGTTGTACTTGTCTGTCTGTGGGAACTTAAGCTAAGTAGTTTATCTTATTGGTAAGTCAGTAATGCTCGTTATGTGGTGGCTTCATTTAAACAATTATCTAAAGCTATTTGATCAAAGAAGATTTTCTTTCTGGATCAAAGCCACCTGCTTCCTGTAGGTTGTGAGCCATCATTTTGTCTGAGCACCAATGGCACAGGATGGTTAATCCTTTGCAATTCTGTAACAAAAGGACTTGATGTTGCAGTTCTTCATGAAGAAAGTAATTAGAGGGCTTGATTATAGAATAAGGCAACTACTAAATAAAGACAACTTATGTATAATTAAAGATTTTTAGGAAACATAATGAACCAGTCATTATCTATGACTTATTTTTATGATTGTTGTTAAGGGCTAATGGTTTAATGAGTATGTCAAGATACATTTTATTATGGAAGTCTGACATTTTACACACCATAAAAACCTTTTCTTGTTATTATTTGGTGGCTTTGAGCTCTCGTGCAATCCTGTTTTTAATCGCGCTTACCGGCTTCAGCCCCTAACCTCTGAACATTGGAATTCCCTCCCCATAAATCTGGCTCTTTCCTTTAAGATACTTGCTAAATAGTGATTCTTTGAGTAAACAATTCGTCATCTGCACTGATCTTTTATATGACTTGATGGGAAATTTTGTTTGCTAACACCCCTGTTAAGCATTTTACATTATTTTATGATGGTACTGGTGTGATATAAATAAAGTGGTTTTCTTTTTCTTTAAGTCAGTGGGTTTTATAGTATGCTTTGGATCTCCTGAAAGCGTTCCACCAATCTTGCCTTCTGTCCCTCGTTTTGAGTCTTGAGAGTAGTGGCACCAAGATTGGTCTGCTCGTCAACTGTGAGAAGACCAAAACCATGATGCCTGGACAGCAACAAGGAACCCTGTCATCTCAGGCGAGATACATACAATATTCAGCAAAACACAATCAGTTTTTCCGCAATTTCTCTTCTAACCTCTCTGTATTCTGTCCGATTATTCAACCCCCTGCTGTCTCTATACTTCATGAACGCTTCTTTCCTAACCTTCAATCTTTCCCAAATGTCTTTATTCATCCATAGGCACTCCAGGTGACCAATATGCCCTGCCATCGCATCCAGCATTGTTAATCCTGCCTGTTTATGTTAACTGTTGCTTGCTTTATTATTAGTATGCCCGTGAGTTATTCAAAATCCACTGGCTATGCACCTAATCAAGGCACTTCCAATAACACCTTCCAAGTCCATGACCTTGTCTATCTAGGAGATGGGCAGCGAATGCAGTGTAACACCACCAAACACAAGTTCCCCTATAAGACATTGGCTATCCTATCTTGGAACTTTATTACAATTTCTTAACTGTAACTAGATCAAAATCATAGAACTCCCTATCTAACAAGACTTAGGGTGTCCCTTCACAACAAGGACTGCAGAGGTTCAAGAAGGCAGTTCATCACTGACTTCTCCAGGGTAATTAGGGATGGGTAATAACCACTGGCCTAGCCACTAGTACCAACATCCAACATTCATTGTAATTTTTCCTGCCAAAGTATGGATCTCGAAGATCGGTGCATGGCAACTGCTTCTGCATGCACAAGCTATGAATTGCATGCCAGTTGGTGCGCACACAACTTCCCAGGGGCTGTTTAATTTAGAGGAAAGATTGTTCACATCCGATAAATGTATTTTTTTAAGTCTTTATATTCCCCGGAGTGGATCAAAATAAAAAGTCAGATTGAAAACTGTCGCAGAGCAAAATGTTTTTTGGTATCCATGCGCAGGGTGCAATAAATAATCAAGAAGGATAAGGAAAAATGTGATGCTTCAGGGGTATAGAGCCTTGGACAGATTCAATCAGGAATACTGCATTCAGATTTGGGCACTGATCCCTGGACAGAGTAACGTACAAATTCACTGGAACAGATTATTGGACAAGTTTTATAAACTTGGCTTTGTAATCCTTTGACTTTGGGTGGTGAAGGGGCAGCCTAATTTAGTGAATTGGTAGAGCAGGTACATGGAAAATATTTCCTCCGGTGGAGTAATCAAGGCAGTGAAATTTAAAGTTATGGCCAGCCATGTAGAAGTCAAATCAGGATGCACTGTTTCTCACAAAGGATACTAGAAACCAAACCGCACTGGTACAAAACAAAGTCTATGGCTGCTCAATTTGAAATCTTCAAGTTTGTGGGATTTTAGTTAAGTGATGCTATTGAAGGATATAGAACAAAGGCAAATTTAAATGATGTACATGCACCATATTTAGGTTCATTTTTGCAGTATTTCTGGCTATACCTTGCTTCAACTGATCTGCAAATAAGAATAGTGAGGCTGTGATGGACAGATGGGCTTCTATGTACGTGGTCACAGATGAAAAACAAATGTAGCTTCAGCAATGTGTACCTGATGTCTTGGTTATTCATTAGTGAGTACTTGTATCATATATTTGCAGAATTAATCCCAGTACTGTCCAAGGTTAACTAAGTCCAGCCATGTTGTGAGAATGCTGCAGCAATTGATCTTGGTTCCCTGCTAGTGGCACTTTAGCTGGATTTCACTCTTCTGATTGTTGTCTTGTGATCTTAACAGCAGAAGTCAAAATCACAATCTGCCGTGATGTCTGTTTATATATGAGTATTACTTGCTTGTTCGGGCATTGAACATAATAGAATTGTATTCCGAAGTAGTCACATTTAATTCAACAAGTTTGTGGATCTGAAATCTATGTTTGATTTTTCTACTCCCACATGCTTCTCTCAAATACCGCCTTAAGTCACCATTATTGTAAATGGAGAGAATTGGAGTGAGAACAGTAATTTAAAAGTTATGTGTTTATAAGAACAAAATGAAAGTCTGAATGAATATTGCTGTGGTTCTAGAGTCAATTATTGCAACCATGAATCGAGAATGGTCCTCAAAATTTATAAATTAAATCACATAGAGTTTTAAATTGATGTACTCTCCTCTTGCAAACTGTCTGTTTACAAGTTGATGATTTAATTGTGTTTCATTGCAGGAGAAGCCCTGAAATTCCTTGAGGCATCTAGATTTAAAACAGCACAAAAGCTGGCTATGTCAAGGGTGCCAACTCCTCCTCCACCTGGAGAGATGTCTAGTGGGCCTGTGGCAGAGAGTTGGTGTTACACTCAGGTATTACACATCCCACTGTTTCGGTTTCTAATTGCTAAGCTTTAACTGTGTTATCTAGTTTCTCTGTGGAGGAATAAAACAACTTACACTATATGTTGAACTTTAACAGTTGAATATCCAGTTTATCTTTAAAAATTGGAATTCTCTTATTTCATATGCCAGGTTGTCAAGAAGAGACATAGTGTAAAGTGGAAGTCTAGCAGTTCTGATGAAGTGTCACCGGACTAAAAATGTTAATTATATTTTCTTCCCACTTATGTTGCCAGACCTGCTGGGTGTTGCCAGCAATTTCTGATTTGATGAAAGTCTGGCACATAATTTCTTATGGTGTATAAGTCAAAGATTCCTAAATGAGCATGTAAGCCGGTATACATTGGCCTGAAATTCAAGCCTTCTGCTTTTCATCACGGAAGTTATTCAGAATCACTAGGAAATCATGGCATTGCCATGCACGTGATCCCTAAGATTAAGTGATAAATAGTTTTTATGGTTGTTGCTCAGGAACAAGCCAAGCTGGGACAGAGTTGCTCATTCGCCACCTTTTCAACCTGTTACAGTAATATGGTTTGTTATAAACCCCAAAAATGTTTGTTCTGTACCCTTGTATCATTGATAAAGAATTCCAACCTTGGTTGAAATTATTTTTTAATCATAGTTTATGAGTTCATTAACTCGTGACAGTTTTTGAAATGCAGTATGTTTTGTATTTCAGTGCTAGGTGTCTGGTAGAAAGCTTTTACAGTCACTGATGGGCATATTGTAACTAGGTGTCACGACTGAGGTGCACATCAATAACAGGAGTAATTCTAGGATCTTTGAACAGGGTGAAAAAATGATGGAAGCCTCAGGCCTTCCCAGTGACTCTGAGACAGTAGGATGGACTAGCCCAGATGGATATTTAGGGGGTTCTCCTGCAACATGTATTCCGGCAATGCAAATTGGCTATAATGCGATTGATGAATAGGGGAATATTATTTGTAAAATGCTAACTTGTGTTGGCTATAACACAATTCCATCAAGTATGGATTGTATGTCATATACCTCAAATATAATATCACACAAAGAACAATCGTCTTAATAGGAAAATATGTCAAGTCTTAGTTTGAAGAGTTTATGCTGAATACATTAAATGTATCAGCATTATATGAAAACATCAGATACCTCTGCTTCACTTATCTGAAAATCCTTCCAGAAATCTGTGCCAAAGGAATGTCAGATCATACCAGCATTTAAAAGGAGGAGGGAATTTTACTAAAAGTTGCTGACGTGTCAATTTCGGGGGAGTTTCATGGAGGGTTGCTGGCTGTGAACTCTATCTCACACAGTTTTGCACTGCTCACCTCTTTTTTGCATCATGCTTGCACGATCATGTAGTACTGACCATTGCTGGGATTTTCAGTGGTAGAACTCTATTTAAAGCCCAGCTGTCACTTCATTGCAAAAACAAGGTCAAATTCGTAAATGTATTGCCTCTTTGCAGCGTCACCTATCTGATAAACTGTCATTATAACTGCAGCTAAAGGAATGAAGCTACACAGTTGAGGAAGAATTTTGGAAAATTATGTGTCCTTTGTGCCCCCAACCCTGCTTTTCCCATAGGCCCCATTATTTATATAGCGTAATTTTCTATAATGCGATGTTGCACTGGAACACAACTATAGCAGAACCCCCTGTAAACAGAAAGGAAGAAAGTGTAATGGTTCAGCATAAACAAACCGGAGAGCTCAGTCAAAGGCTTGTCAGGAGTTTGTGCAGTCAACGTGACTGTGCTGTGAATGAGAATAATGGTTAGTTTAAGTAACATATAGGCCATTTATTCCTTACAGGTTGTGATAATTCACACCAGACTTAGGCTCAAACTGAAGAAATCAGTTCCTTTTAAGTGAGGTCCATATCAGCAGTTCTATCTTAAAGGTTATTTTGATGCATTGTTATGATGGAAAGGTTATGACCAGTGAATTATAATTATAAAATGAATTTGCATCCTCTCCTTTGTTTTAATTAAAAACTGAGTGACAGTCTGTAGCTTGTGAATAGTACTGAACAGAAACTATGCAGGGAAAATGTAGGGCGGCACGGTGGCTCAGTGGTTGGCACTGCAGCCTCACAGCGCCAGGGTCCCGGGTTTGATTCCAGCCCCAGGTGATTGTCTGTGCGGAGTTTGCACATTCTCCCCGTGTCTGCGTGGGTTTCCTCCGGATGCTCCGGTTTCCTCCCACAGTCCAAAGATGTGCAGGCTAGGTGGATTGGCCATGCTAAATTGCCCATAGTGTTCAGGGGTGTGTGGGTTATAGGGGGATGGGTCTGGGTGGGATGCTCCAACGGTCGGTGTGGATTTGTTGGGCCGAAGGGCCTGTTTCCACATTGTAGGGATTCTTCTTCTTCTTCTAATAAAAAAGCAGCCTGCTTAATTGGCACTCCATCCAGCACCTTAAAGATACAGTCCCTCTATTGCATCGTGTAGTGACAACAGTATTTTCCATCTACAAGGTGACTTCACCAACTCAGCAAGGCTCCTTATATAGCAGATTCCAAGCTCATGACCTCCATCACCTCGAAGTACAAAGATACAAGATGGTTGAGGACCCCAACACCTGCACGTTCATGTCTAAGTCTCGCATCATCCTGACTTGAAACTATATCGTTGTTCTTTCAGTGCCCTGCGTTCAAATTACTGGAATTTCTTCCCTAACAATAGTCTAGAGTAATAAAAGTCTAGAGCCAACTGATAAAGACAGAGGTGATCGTGCGCTCAGATTGAAGAGATCAACTTTGTGAAGGCCCAAACAAAGCTGAAAGATTCAGCTAATATTGTCATCGAGGAGTAAAAATTGTCCATTTAGGAAAGAGAAAAGGAAAAGGAGCTGAGAATAACTTTCAACTCATTCCTGGAGACTGAAGTGTAAACTTGACAAAGTGAAACATTGAAGTGGGAGGAGGATTGCAGTCATTGTAAAAGTCCAAATGTGAATCTTTCCTGTAGTCTAGAGTTTATGTTGCAGACTGAAAGTGTTAAGTTCTTCTGTTGGAGTAAATATTTTAAAATTTGAAATTTGCTCGTGTGATCCTTTCAGTCATTCACTGGAAGTTTGAATTATGTTTTAAAAGTTATCAGTCTCTACTTAAATCGTTACAGCTTTTTTTTTTGCTTTAAGAGGCAAGTTGGAAACTGAATTTGAGAATTTTTCTTTTATAATTGACTGAGGTGCTTTTATTTTTTATTTGTGGTCTGATGAATTTAAAATCAGGTGTAAATGTAGTAGCCTTTGAATTTAGACGATGCCAGTTAGGAAAACACAAGATTATTTAGTCAATTAAATTTCAAAAATTACACTGCTATCATTTTCCATACATGAAAGTGTATCAGAGAAGTCACACTTCAGGAAGTTGCAAGTCTGCAGGGCAAATTAGTATTTGGTTCGATGGACTTTCTTTTGTGTAAAGCATAAACTAAATATGAGCAAATCAAAAGTAGTTCAATTAATTCTGAGCTGTGAGCAAGCAGTTCAGTTCACAATGAGATAGAAAACTGACCAGTCAAACTGCAAATTGTTTTTGAATTCTGAATTTGGAGGTAACAGAAGCCAGTAATTAAATTACGTAGATATTTCTTTCTGCGCAGTTGACCTTCATTTTCTTTTTCTGCTCAGGTTAGTGTATATTGCTTAAAAGTAGCTAACTGTACAACTTATAAGAAAACTAGTTGCTCAACATTAATGCTTTTTGTGGGCATTTTTATCGACATCGGTCCATCTTAACTGAAGTCTAAAGCTTGAGTTGGAATTCTTATCTGAACCTAGCGCAGGCTATTTCCAGTCTGTGTGACTAATGCCACTGTATAATATGGACTTTGACGTTTTCTTGTTCACTCTGTTTCTGTAGATTACAACACCCAGACTCCACCCACTTCACATGAAAAATGAATAGAAAACGAAGTCCTAATTCTTAAAAGAGAAAATCACTGCAATCTTCGCTCTGTCTCCACGGGAACACTATATCCACACGTACTTCATTGGCTAGGCAGAACATTTATAAATTACAAACCTAAAATCTAATTTGCAGAGATTAAGGAATTAAATAAAAATGCAATATTTCATGTTGCTTGAATTCTGATGTTTGTCTTGAGGAAACGAGTGAATGTTTGAGATGCTTTTCTTGCCTCATTATAGTTTAATTGTTGGCCGCTGAACTATAAACATAACGCCCCCTTAGGGCTACAGGGGCCTCAACAGAAATCCATTGTGCTTACTGAGTGTAAATTGGCTATATTGCAGAAGTACTTTATTGCTTGTGAGACGCTTCGGTATACCTTGTGGCTCTGAAAGACTTGTATAAATGCAAACTTATTTTCTTCCACATTCAGCAACTACTGAAAAGATACTATGAAAGATATAGCAATTGCTGAACTTCAGAGGTTCTTCATTGGCTGTGAAACAGTTTGGGTTTTGTGGAAAGTAGATCAAAAAGTGTCCACAGTAGACTTTGATGTAAAAATAATATGTAACATTATTTGCGTGGTTATATTGTGCACACAAGTAATAAGTATAGTCAATGTCTGCAGTTCATGGGTCTCTACCTGACATTTGTTGAGCTGGAGTCTGAGCTGCAGACTTTTTGGGGCATCAGGTTTCGAAGAATAACCTGGATGCTTTCCTCCAGGGGGCAGTCAGGCCTCTTTAAGCTAAATAGGACTTACAGAGGTGGTCAGTGACGTGGGAGTGTCTGAGAATCAGGCAGGTATGGATCGATGAGGTAGTGATAGAGTAACCTTAGTCCTAGACTTTTTCAGCAGATACTTGCTGCCATTGTGCATGAATGCAAGGGTTGTAGGGTGAACAACAAAATAGGCCACTTCATGTGCAGAAAGCCACGTAAGTGGGAGGAATAAAAATGAATATGTCTGTAAGAGGGCACACTAGTATGGTCAAGGGAAGAGCTTCTCTGAAACTGAATGTGGGAAGTCTGAAGGTTATGTTTTCTGCTGTGCCAGGGTTAGATACGTGGTTTCATGACTGGAAACTAACTTGTTTTGGATGATCCAGAATTGTGGTTAACATTGGATCCAACAGCATAGGTAGAACTAGAAATAAATTTCTGCTGAGAGTTTGAGGACTTATGGTCAAATTAAAAAGAAGAATCTCCAAAAAAAAAATACGAAATTCCAGATATTGCATGACCCATATACCATTTGCTATAGGAATAAGCAGATTAGAAAGTTAATGAAATGTATGGCTAAAAGTGTGGTGTGGGAGATGGGAATTTTACTTCATGGTAAGTGGATAGGATTGAGGAGTTTCCATAGAGAATCTTGTTTTGAATGTATTGAATTTAAACAAAAGATTTTGGGGAACTGTTCTCTGGTGCATTCTTTAGGGCAATGTCCCAACCACTCAGAGTCCACTTGCCAAACAATCTTGTCATCTATATAAGTTGGTGTTCTCTTTATGATTGGTATCCCAGCATTTGTTCTGGAGTCAAACGTGAGATGAAAAGCTCCAACACCCATGCCTCTCTTCAGCAATTCTCCAGTTATAGATATTTTAAACAACTTGTTCAAGTTATTACTCACACTGGAACAGTTGGATCTTGAACCCAGGCCTCTTGGCTCAAAGGCATGGACGTGAGCTCTGTGCCACAAGAGCCCAAATACACAAACGCCACATTACTGAGCAATTATAGGGTACAATAAACTTAGAACTACATTTCATATTCGTGACTACTTAAGATCAATATTATGTGGTATCTACTTCTGTTTTGTAAGTAACTTTCATTCTTCATAGCTTGTAATGTTAAGATTTTGGTCTTCTGCACACTATACAAAAACCTGTTAGTGTTTTGGTTAACATTTTCCCCGGACCTTTTTGCACATTTCCAGGAAGTGCAGTTCTGCTAAATTTTCAGTTGGCCTGTCTTATTACTTCAGTTATTTGTAGTTAAACAATGTGAAAAGTAAATGTTTATGCTTTCTAAAGGAATACTGTGTCTATAATATTTATGCCCTGGGACAACACTTGTGGGCTTGTTATGTTTGCTGTATTTTGTGCAAGAACGGAAAAATTGAAAATATAAGCAGGTGTAGGATTTTGCTATTGATAATGAGCACGATTGATCAGCTGTCTGCTACTGGTTTTCCCCCATGACCGTTTGATTCCTTTAACCCTAAATGCTATATCCAGCTCCTCCTTGAAATCATACAGTGCTTCGGCCCTGACTGCTTTCTGTGCCAGCAAATTCCACCGTCTTACCACTCTATAGATCAAGGAATTTCTCCTCATCTCAGTTCTAAATGGTTTACCTTGTATCTTTAGACTGTGATCCCCCTGAATCTGGACTTGTTTGTCATCACGAACATCAACCCTGTCTAGCCCTGTTAGAATTTTGTAGGTTTCTATGAGATCCCCCCCTTATTCTGAACTCTAATGAATGGAATCTTAATCGATTCAACCTCTCCTCATATGTCAGACCTGCCATCACAGAAATCAGTCTAGTAAGCCTTCACTGATTCCCTGTATTAGCAAGAACATTCTTCAGATAAGCAGACCAAAACTGCACATACTATTCTAGAGGTAGCCTCACCAAGACCCACTAGAATTGCAGCAAGACATCCTGGTCCTGTACTCAAATCTTTTCACTATGCAGCCCAATATACCATTTAGAGATAGTAGGAACTGCCGATGCTGGAGAATCTGAGATAACAAGGTGTAGAGCTGGATGAACACAGCAGGCCAGGCAGTATCACAGGAGCAGGAAAACTGACGTTTCGGATCTGGACAGCTCTTCAGAAGAAGGGTCCAGACCTGAAATGTCAGTTTTCCTGCTCCTCTGATGCTGCTTGGCCTGCTGTGTTCATCCAGCTCTACACCTTGTTATCCAATATACCATTTGTTGTCTTCACCACCTGCTGCACCTGCATATTTAAACTTCAGCAACTGGGACAAGGACATCCAGGTATTATTGCACAAGCCCCTCTTCTCAATTTATTGCCATTCACGTACCGCAAACTTTTTATTAACTGGAACCTATGAGACCAGGAATGTCCCGGTTGATCAAATATTCCGATCGATGATGTGGACCTCTTGACCAATGTAAAAACTTAATAATATTAATGTAAGGTGGGGGTATACACATCACTGTTTTCTTTATTTTGGCGTAATTCACTTAGTTAATGATATGACTTTACCTTAAATAAAACTTATTGGCAGAGAGCATTTTTTTTGCCCCTTGGTATTTCTCAGCTCTACCCATACAGATCGACATCTTTGGAGCGAATATTAGGGAAGGCAATGGCTTATTGGTGGACTGCTAATCCAGAAACTCAGCTAATGTTCTGGAGACCCAGGTTTGAATCCTGTCACGGCAGATGGTGGAATTTGAATTCACCAGTTCAACTCAGGGTTGGAGTGTTTGAGCTATGAGGAGGAGTTGGATAGTTTAGGACTATTTTGCCTGGAGCATCGGAGACTGAAGGGTGACCTTATAGAGGTTTACAAAATCATGAGGGGCATGGATAGGGTAAATAGACAAGGTCTTTTCCCTGGGGTGGGGGAGTCCAAAGCTAGAGAGCATAGGTTTAAAGTGAGGGGGGCAAGGACCTAAGGGCAACTTTTTCACGCAAAGTGTTGTGTGTGTGTGGAATGAGTTGCCAGAGGAAGTGACGGAGGCTGGTGTGATTACAGCATTTAAAAGGCATTTGAATGGGTATATGAATAGGAAGGGTTTAGAGGGAAATGGACCATACGTTGGCAAATAGTACTAGATTTACATTGGATATCTGGTCAGTATGGACGAGCTGGACCAAAGGGTTTGCTTTCTTGCTATATATCTCTAGGACTTCAAGAAATGGTTGGAGACATTGGATACTACAAAGGCTACGGACCCTGACAACATTCTAGCAATAGTACTGAAGACTTGTGCTCCAGAACTTACTATGGCCCTAGCCATGTTGTTCCAGTACAGTTATAACACAGGCATCTACCTGGCAATGTGGAAAATTACCCAGTTATGTCCCTGTCCATAAAAAACAGGACAAATCCAACCCAGCCAATAACCACACCGTCAGTCTACTCTCGATCATCAGCAAAGTGATAGAAGGTGTCATCAACAGTGCTATCAAGCAGCACCTGGTCAGCAGTAACCTACTCAAGATGCCCAGTTTGGATTCCGCTAGGACCACTCCACTCCCGACCTCATTACAGCCTTGGTTCAAACATGGACAAAAGAGCTAAATTCCAGAAGTGAGGTGAGAGTGACAGCCCTTGACATCAAGGTGGCATTCAACAGAGTGTGGCATCAAGGAGCCTTATCAAAACTGGAATCAATGGGTATCAGGGGCCAAACTCTCTGCTGGTTGGAGTCATATCTCACACGTAGGAAGATTGTCGTGGTTGTTGGAGGTCAGTCATCTCAGCTGCAGGACATCTCTGCAGCAGTTCCTCAGGGTAGTGTCCTACTTTCAACCATCTTCAGCTGCTTCATTAATGACCTTCCCTCCATCATAAAGTCAGATGTGGGGATGTTCCCTGATGATTGCGCAATGTTCAGCACCATTCGCAACTCTTCAGACGCTGAAGCTATCCATGCTCAAATGCAACATTATCTGGACAATATCCAGGTTTGGACTGACAAGTGGCAAGTAACATTGGTGACGCACAAATGCCAGGCTATGACCACCACCAATGAGAGACAATCTAACCACTACCCCTTGACATTCAGTGGTGTTACCATCACTGACTACCCTACAATCAACATTCTGGAGGTTATTATTGATCAGAAACTCAACTGAACTCCCCACATAAACACAGTGGCTACAAGAGCAAGTCAGAGGCTAGGAATACTGCAGTGAGTAACTCACCCCTTGAGTCCTCAAGTCAGGAGTGTGATGGAATACCCCCCACTTGCCTGGCTGAGTTCAGCCCCAACAACACTCAGGACGCTTGACACCATCCAGGACAAAGCAGCCCATTTGACTGGCACTACACCCATAAGCATTCACTCATTCGACCACCGACACTCAATAGCAGCAGTGTGTACTATTTACAAGATGCACTACAGAAATTCACCAAAGATCCTCAGACAACACCTTCCAAACCCATGACCACTTCCATCTAGAAGGATAAGGGAGGAAGATATTTAGGAATGCCACCACCTTCAAGTTCCCCTTTAAGCCACTCCCTATCCTGACTTGGAAATATATCATAGTTCCTTCACTGTAGCTGGGTCAAAATCCTGGAATTCTCCCTAATGGTATTATCGGTCACCCCACAGCAGGTGGACGGCAGCAGTTTAAGAACAAAGAACATAGATCAGTACAGCACAGTACATGCCCTTTTGCCCACGATGTTGTGCCAATCTGTTATCCTACTGTAACATAAAACTGCCCTACATATCCTACATTTTACCATCAACCATGTGCCTATCCAAGAGTCGCGTAAATGTCCCTCATGTATCTGACTCCACTACCACTGCCAGCAGTGCATTCCATGCACCCACCACTCTCTGTGTAAAGACCCTACCTCTGACATCTCCCCTATACCTTCCTCCAATCACCTTAAAATTATGCCCCCTCGTAATAGTCATTTCCATCCTGGGAAAAAGTCTCTGGCTATCCCCTCTATCTGTGCCTCTCATTACTTTGTCTACATGCAATAAATGCTGGCCAGCCAGCCAGCGATGCCCACATCCCACAAAATGAATAAATAAAAAAAGACTGTTGCATTCATTTACTTTTTAACCAGCAGTGCAACTTCACCACATTTTTCCTTTTTGTCTGGCCTTCCTAAGTTCTGTGTGCCCTTCAGTGTGCAGTTCCCATCCCTGGTCACCCTTCAGCTACATTTCTGTGAACTCCACTAAATCATACCTGGTCTCAACTGCAGGTAGTTATCCTTTAGCGCGATAGCTGTGTTGCATGACCGTGAGCTATAGAAAATTGCCGTAGAAAATCCCGTTATAGGGAAATTGCTATACCTGTAGAGCAGACAGTTCACATTATCTAAACAGCATCCACTGTTTTTATAAATCGTGTTACAGCCAATTCATGTTAACAAAACATGCATTAAAGCAGAACTACCTGTATTTGCATGATTAATTTACCACTTTATTGTAGGTGTTCTGTGCATTAAAGTACAAACCTTAAGGTTTGTCTTAAAATTACTTGTCCTGTTCCCATTATTTTTCTCTGTGGCCATGTTTGATCCTGGCTCTTGATTTCTCTGTCTACCAGTTTTTTCTTATTCCCCTTTCACTGTGTTTTTTCTTGTCATTGATTCCTTTTGCTCCAACTCATCGCATAGGTTCCTGTCACCTTGCCATTTAAGTTTACAGTCTCCCCAGCCACACTAGCAAATATTAGGACATCCGTACTGGTCCTGCCCATTTGTAACCTATCTGCTTTGTACTGGTCCCATCTCAGCCAGAACAAGTTCCAGTTCTCCAGAAATCTGAATGCTTCCACACACCCGCCACGTTCACCGACACAATTTCTTCAGCTGTGTATTCATCTGATATATCTTGCTACTTCCACTCTGACTAGCATGTGGCATTAGTGGTAATCCTGAGATTACTACCTTCTAGTTCCCACTTTTCAATTTATTTCCTAATTCCCTATATTCAGCTTTAGTACCTCATCCCTTTGCTTTTAGACACCTATGTCACTTGTACCAATGTGTACCACAACCACTGGCTGTTCATCCTCCCCCTCAGAATGCCCTATAGCTGCCCTAAGATGTCCTTGACCTTAACACCAGGGAAGCAATATAACATCCTGGAGTTTGTGGGGTTTTTTTGCTGGTGATCCAAACTAGTCATTTTTAATAGACATTCTAATTCCAACTCTTCTCAAGCAAGTTGTCTTTCTGGCCAACTAATTTTCCTAGTCATTTTATCCTTGCTATAATCCATTTTGTCTTTCGTTTTGTTTTTCTTAAATTTTTCAAAGTTCAAGGATCCTTCCAGATGATTGTATTGCATAATTTGAGAAGCTTTGACCTCTCTATTTCGTGATAGGCTTTTAGAAGCAGTGAGTTAGACGTTATTTCAAACAAACCACCTATTGTTATGTTACAAGTATTTGTTCCTATTTTTTGCTGAGTAGTTTGTAGACTTGTGATGTGCTGCAAGTTTTTTGTCAATGCTGAGAAATTCTAGATATGGTTCTACTTGAGATCATAGGGTGCTCTCTGCATTGATGAGAGAACTATTTATTGTGAAAATTAAATAGTCTGTGGAAACTGTGAAATTGTGCATTTATTTTGCTTTTGTGAGAAATATTGTTCACTTGCCAAGTGGTCTGTTTTAACTGTCTGTCTATTTTTGCATTTATGTGTTCTTACGTTCTTTTATTTCTTGTTATTTCATTCAGTTTCTGTTTTTTTGGTTATATTTAGGTAAAAGTGGTAAAGTTCTCTTACATGTGGACCATCAATAACTTTAGCTTTTGTCGAGAAGAAATGGGCGAAGTATTAAAGAGTTCAACATTTTCATCTGGGCCAAATGATAAAATGAAGTGGTAAGTTTTAGTTCAACAATATGGTCGTTGCAAAATACTTGCTATTTTACCAGTTTTAAGCATTCGTAGGGATGAAGTATGGAAAATTATGTGGTGAAGCTGTCTGTGTTTACATATGACAATACAAATTTACATGTCTAATCACTTCAGTCTTGCCAAAAGTATCCTTCGCGCGAAGTTGGTCACCAATCAGTTGACACTGTCTTCTTATACAGTATAAGTGACTTTTCCCTTTAAATCTGTATTATTGTGAATTGTCCTGATGAGTACAAGGTAAAAAGCCTTGACAAGTATCTTCTTTCAGCAATACTCCAATAAATGTTTCAATAAAATGTTTAGCACAGATTTGTGCAGCTTCCTATGCTCAAACTAAGTATAGTCAGAAATTTGTCATTTTACTGGTTAAAACTCTGTAATGATTAGGTAACTGTTGAGAGTTTTGCATAACCTCGTGACTGTCTTGATTGAATGATTTCCTCTCATCTTGCTTTGTGCAGAACTTTGATCTAGATCATTGCCCTAATTGACTGTCTGCTGTCCACAGCTACATTTTCCATTACCCAGTTAAGGAAAGTTCAATTTTTGCTGTTAGTTGTTTGCTTGATCGAGCAGATGTTGTACCATCCTGAGTTTTGCAGTAATAATTTCTGCAAGGAGCTTCTTGGTAATTTATAGAGTCATAGATCCTAAATTGAACTAGTCCCATTTTGCCTGTGATTGGCCCATATCCCTCTAAACCTTTCCCATCCATGTACCTTTCCAAATGACATTTAAACGTTGCAATTGCACTTGCCTCTACCACTTCCTCTGGCAGCTCATTCTGAATATGCAGTACCCTCTGTGTGAAAAAGTTGCCCCTCAGGTCCTTTTTAATTCATTCCTCTCTCACGTTAACCCTACGCTGTCTAGTTTTGGACTCCTCTACTGTTGGAAAAAAGTCCGTTCAAAGAAATTTTGACCCCGTCAATACTTAAGTGAGAGAAGTAATAGAGAATTTTCACCACCACCTCCACCACCAAAAAAAAGCCTTCATTTAGCAAAATTGCCTCATCTCCTGAATCAGATTTTCGTGAGAGAGTCAGTTTGGGACAACTAAGTAGAAACGTTAGCATTTGGAAGGGTGACTGGAATAAGTCCCATAGGGACATTAGCCCCATTTCTAGAACTAGCCAGTCAATATGGCTCAGGCACAGTTGTGCGCAAAAGCATGTTTTTTTTCATACAGGAATTGAGATGTTTCACGGTAAATGAGACTTTTCATAGGAGCACAATATTATTATGTCAAGTGTTTCTAGATTGTATACTGTCGTTATTTCTTTTGTGCTGGTGGCATACTTGCTATTCACTTATCAAGTGGATGACAATAACAGTGTTGTCAATATACTGCATGTCAGAATCTTTGTATATTACCAAGAATTTGGAGGCTGTTAAAATAGCTTGGAGCTAAGTTCAAGGAATATTGACTAACTTTAGACAAAACATGAAATTTGGAGGGGTTTGACACAAAATGAAAGTTACGTTTTAATCAAGCAATTATATTAAAAAGCACTAAGATTCTAGGCCTATGCCCTGCAAGCATCGCGTGTATTCAGTGCTACAGACCCTATTACCATCGCTCATAGTATTGATGGATATCTTTATACTGATCATAGAATTTCAAGAATGTGGAATTTTTGTTCTGGTAGGTGTCGTGAAAGTACAGCTCTTCATTTGTGTGTCATAAGCCATATCAACTTCTTCAATTAATATTTAATTTTGGGAGTGATGATTTTTTGTACTAATTTTAGCAGTATTGGGGATGGGGGCAATATTCTTGCATTTAAAATAGTAAGGAAGGTAACCAATCATTGTTCTTGATGAGAAAATGTAGTTTAAGATTGGAATTATTGCAGAGAAAGCCACAGTGCTTGCTTTGCGTTCAATGTGATCAAGATCAATATTGACAGCATCCTCAAAGAAAATGTTCAAACTTCAAAGGAAAATTTGTGAAGTTAGCAATGAATATTTAGCCATTTGTTGGTTTGTGTTCATCATTGCTGCTAATGTATTGGACAGGTGCACAATGGTACTTGTATATGCATGGCACTAGATATTGTTGTCTCTAACAATTTCCCTAAGAAGGCTATGCAAGCAGTTGGTTATTTTTTCAATGATGTTTTCAGTAGTATAAACCTAGGGTTTCTTGAATACTTTAATGAGTCAACAGTTTTATGTGGCGCATATAGCTAAATCACTTTTAATGCTCATAATGTCGATCAGCTATCCAGGCTGCACAAATTTGTTTGGGTGTGAAAAGCATTGTCATTTTCACCTTCTGAACAGTGAGATTTATGGTATTTTACTCGTTCTGGAGGAAGTTGTGGACCACGATTAGAGTTAACAATGAAACCTGAATGATGCCCAAGTTTTTATTATGTGTTTTTTTTAAATGTCAGACTAAGGTCTGTAATAGCAATAGCCAACTAATTGTCCATCTTTAATTGCCATGACAATGTGGTGCTAGCAGTCTTGAGGCTCTACAATTCTGTTAGAATGCAATCACAATGGGAGTAGATAGTGAATTCCAAAATATTTTGCAGTGACAATAAAAGAATGGCAACCTATGTACATGTCGGGATGTTGTGTGACTTGGAGGTTAGCCTGAAGAAGATTATGTCACATAAGAAGGGGGGAAGTGTTGGGTATTCTAAAAGGCATTAGGGTGGACAAGTCCCCAAGTCCGGATGGGATCTATCCCAGGTTACTGAGGGAAGCAAGAGAGGAAATAGCTGGGGCCTTAACAGATATCTTTGCAGCATCCTTGAGCACGGGTGAGGTTGCGGAGGACTGGAGAATTACTAATGTTGTTCCCTTGTTTAAGAAGGGTAGCAAGGATAATCCAGGTAAATATAGAACGGTGAGCCTGACGTCAGTGGTGGGGAAGCTGCTGGAGAAGATACTGAGGGATAAGATCTATTTACATTTGGAAGAAAATGGACTTTTTAGTGATGGACGGCATGGTTTTGTGCAGGGAAGGTCATGTCTTACCAACTTGATAGAATTCTTTGTGGAAGTGACAAAGTTGATAGATGAGGGAAGGGCTGTGGATGTCATATACATGGACTTCAGTAAGGCGTTTGATAAGGTTCCCCATGGTAGGCTGATGGAGAAAGTGAAGTCGCATGGGGTCCAGGGTGTACTAGCTAGATGGATAGAGAACTGGCTGGGCAACAGGAGACAGTTGTAGTGGAAGGGAGTTTCTCAAAATGGAGAACTATGACCAGTGGCGTTCCACAGGGATCCTTGTTGGGACCACTGTTGTTTGTGATATACATAAATGATCTGGAGGAAGGTATAGATCGTCTGATTAGCAAGTTTGCAGATGACACTAAGATTGGTGGAGTAACAGATAGTGAAGGGGACTGTCGGAGAATGCAGCAGAATATAGATAGATTGGAGAGTTGGGCAGAGAAATGGCAGATGGAGTTCAATGCGAGGTGATGCATTTTGGAAGATCCAATTCAAGAGCGAACTATACGGTAAATGGAAAAGCCCTGGGGAAAATTGATGCACAGAGAGATCTGGGTGTTCAGATCCATTATACCCTGACGGTGGCAACGCAGGTGGATACATTGGTCAAGAAGGCATACGGCATGCTTTCAGTCATCGGACGGGGTATTGAGTACAAGAGTTGGCAGGTCATGTTACGATTGTATAGGACTTTGGTTCGATCACATTTGGAATACTGAGTACAGTTCTGGTCGCCACATTACCAAAAGGATGTGGATGCTTTGGAGAGGGTGCAGAGGAGGTTCACCAGGATGTTGCCTGGTATGGAGGGCGCGAGCTATGAACAGAGGTTGAGTAGATTAGGATTGATTACATTAGAAAGATGGCGGTTGAGGGGGCACCTGATTGAGGTCTACAAAACCATGAGAGGTATAGACAGGGTGGATAACAAGAAGCTTTTTTCCCAGAATGGGGGACTCAATTACTAGGGGTCCCGATTTCAAGGTGAGAGGGGAGAAGTTTAAGGGAGATATGCGTGGAAAGTTCTTTACGCAGTGGGTGGTGGGTGCCTGGAACACGTTGCCAGTGGAGGTGGTAGAGGCGGGCATGATAGCGTCATTAAAGATGTATCTAGACAGGTACATGAATGGGCAGGGAGCAGAGGGATACAGATCCTTGGAAAATAGGTGACAGGTTTAGATAGAGGACCTGGATCGGCACAGGCTTGGAGGGCCGAAGGGCCTGTTCCTGTGCTGTAATTTTCTTTGTTCTTTGTTCTTTGTCACCATTACCTTGCTTCTTTTGTCATCTTCATTGGTAGAAGTCACATGAAAGGGTAATGTCACTAAGATAATTTTATTGAGTCACTGCAGTACATCATGAAAATTATACGTGCTACAACCACTCAGTATAATTATGGTTGAGGACACGCATGCTCGACCTTGTGACACAGGTGCAGTTCATCTTAGTTGTCCTGTGTTAACTTTCTTCATAGTTATGTTGTTGCACTAATCCAAGTAACATGTTGTGCCATACTCTTGCCTTGAGTTGCTGTTCTCCCTTCTGCAGTTTCATAGAAATGTAGGACATAGGAGTAAGTGTCGGCCACACAGCCCTTCAAGCCTGCTGTACCATTTAATACGACCATGGCTGATCATCTAACTCAGTACTCTGCTCCTGTTTTCTCCCCATTCCATTTGATCCCTTTATCTTTAAGAACTATATCTAACTCCTCCTTGAAAACATTCAATGTTTTAGCCTCAACCACTTTTTGTGGCAGAGAAATACACAGGCTCAACACTCTAGGTGGAGAAATGTCACTGCGTCGCAGTCCTAAATGGCCTATCCATGTTGTAGACACTGTTTTGTTATGGTTGGTCTATTTCAGTTTATGATCGATCATGACCAGAATTCACCATTCCCTCCCAGATCTTGATAGTGGAGGATATGTTGGTGGTCATTTTACTGAAGGTCAAAATATAATAACTTATGCTTTTCATGTTTGTGTTGAATATGATCAGTTAAATATGCAAATTATATTCATATAGCACCGTTAACATTGTAAAGCATGGCAATTTTTCACTATGTTGGATAGATGTCAAACGGAGCAGCAGACTCTTGCTCAGATCTCCAATACTACTGTCAGCATGTTGTCAGGCCCCATAACTTGGCTGCCTCCAGTGCACTCAGCCACATCTTACTGTCATGTCATGTAAACCAACAGGGCTGGACTGTATAGCTGTTGCTTCCACCAGTGTAAAGGACAGACATTCATCTGCTGTTTGAGGAATAACTAGGCAGGTGGTGATCAGCAAGCGATTTCTCTTATTTGTTGTTAAGTAATGAGACCTAATTTATTCCAGAGCCAATGTCAGGGTCCACTCTCTTTGTGTTGTATTCATTACACTGCAGTACTTCTTTAATGTCAACTTGAAACATGGGAAATGACACTCACCTGGCAAATAAACTGATTAGGGCTTTGACTTATATGCCTCCTAATTTTTCTTCAAAGTCTATATCATAAGGAGACTTTTAAAAATGTAGGGAAAAAAATCAAAACACAATCCACTTCATTTGCTGAAAACAACATACTTCAAACTCTGATCAAATGAGCTAATGGCATAGTTCATCTGACATGGATTGTTATAGCAGACATCCTCTCTCACTGTTCTCCAATTCAGAGTTGCCTCTGTAATCAGCAAACTATCTGGCATTATGGAAAAAAAACTTAATATACTTTTATATTTTACCAATCTCTTAAAAAGATGGCTTGTAGTTTTGTTTTCAATGTATGTCATGTTGACATGAACTACTTCACTTCATGGGTCTTCTGGATTATTATGTGTGTTGTGAAATGTTAACGGTTATCATCAATTCCATTCTTAATGGATAAAATGCAGTATTTTTCAGCAACTTTTTAACTGGAACATTTTTATTAAATGTATATGTTACAGGTGCCTCAGAGTAAACCCAAAGGGTTTAGATGAAGAAAGCAAAGACTACCTTTCCTTATATCTGCTTTTAGTTAGTTGTCCAAAAAGTGAAGTTCGAGCTAAGTTTAAATTCTCTTTGTTGAACGCAAAAAGGGAAGAAACAAAAGCTATGGGTAAGTTCTTATGTATGTATTACACCAACCTTTACAAGAATTTTTTCCCAATACAGTTTGGAAGGGTATTGTATATATTGTATCTGTATTGTATATGTTTAGTAATTTATTGCCAGATTCTTTAATAATGCTGCCAGGAATTTTACAGGAATGTTTCAGCATAAACCATTGACATTCATCCTATAAGGTAGTGACAGCCTTGTTTCAATGACATCACACTTTCCTTCTCGGCAGAATTTCATAGATTTTTAAGTCTCACTGCTTTTGAGCAGTTGGATTCGAGCCTAAAGGAGTGTTACACTATTGGCAATATTATCCTTCAGTGTACTGTTGTACTGTAGTTCATTCTATCTACCCTGTGAGGTGGATGTGAAAGATCCCATGGCACTATTTATAGAAAGGCATGAGTGGAGTTCTCATGATGCCCTCACCAATATTTAACCCTCAGCCAACATCCAAACAGTTTAATTTATTATTCACAGAGGATCTCCTGCCAATTTACTAGCAGATGAAGTTAGCACTGGTGACAGCATCAGTGTGCACCTGAAGTGGAAATCAGCACTGTTTCATGAGTTTACATGAGTTAGGCGGTGTGATGGATGGCAGTTGCAGAAGGTGAGATGAACTGAAGATACAGTCAGGTAGATGGGTTGCCGCCAGAAAGATAGGAGAGGGAGTCAGGTCATGCAGGTGTCTCCTCTGGCTATCCCCATCTCAAACAAATATGTTGTTTTGGAAAATGTAGTGGGTGATGGACTCTCAGGGAATGTAGCACTGACTGCCAGGTTTTTGGTACCGAGACTGGCTCTCATGTAACGAGTAGTACATCAGGTTCCAAGCAGTCGATTTTGACAGGGGACTTTCTAGTCAGAGGGCAGACAAAAATTTCTGCAGCTGACAGCAAGACATCAGAATGGTGTGTTGCCTCCCTAGTGCCAGGGTCAAGAATGCCTTGGAGAGGGTGCAGAGTATTCTCAAAGGGGAGAAGGACCAGCAGGTGGTCTTTGTACACATTAGAACAAACAACATAGGAAGAGAAAGGGATGAGATTCTGAGAACACAATATAAGAAGTTAGGCAGGAATTGGAAAAGGAGGCCATTGAGGGTAGTAATATCTTGATTAGTTCTGGTGCCACGAGCTGGTGAAGATAGGAGTAGGAGGTCGAGCAAATGAATGTGTGGTTGAGGACCTAATGCAGGGGAGAGGTATTCACATTTTTGGATCATTGGAATCTCTTCTAGGGTAGAAGTAACCTGTATCAGAAGGACGGATTGCACCTAAATTAGAAGGGGACTAATATACTGGCAGTCAGATTTGCGAAAGCTGCTCGGAAGGATCTAAACTAGTTGGGCGTGATGGGGGTGTTTCCCAGGGAGATAGTGAGGAAAGACATCAGTCTGAGACAGTACAGCTGGGGAAAAGAGCAAGTCAAACAGCCAGGGTTGGCAGGAGCAAAGCAGAGAATAAGGCAGGACTGGTAAATGAAACTGCATTTATTTCAAGGCAAGAGGCCTAACAGGTAAGGCAGATCAACTGAGGGCATAGTTGGAAAAATGGACCTGGGATATCATAGCAATTACAGAGATGTGTCTCAGGGACGCACAGGATTGGCAGCTTAATGTTCCAGGGTATAGATGCTGTAGGAAGGATCTAAAGGAGGTCAAGAGAGGAGGGGGAGTGACATTTTTGATTAGGAATAACATTACATTTGTACTTGGGAGAGGATATTCCTTGGAATACTACCACGGAATTTATTTAGCTGGAGCTGAGAAATAATAAATAGGTGATCACCTTATTGAGATTGTACTATAGACCTCCCAATAGTCAGCAGGAAATTGAGAAACAAATTTGTGAGGAGATCTGTTATCTGTAAGAGTAATAGGGTTTTTATGGTAGGGGATTTTAACTTTCCAGACATAGACTGGGATTGCCGTAGTTTTAAGGGCATAGATGGAGAGGAATTTAAGTGTGTACAAGAAAATTTCCTGATTCAGCATGTGGATGTATCTTCTGGAGAAAGCACAAAACATGACCTACTCTTGGGAAATGAGGCAAGGCAGGTGACGGAGGTGTCAGTGGGAGAGCATTTCTTGGTCCCAGTGACCATAATTCTATTAGCTTTAAAATAGTGATGGAAAAGGATAGACCAGATCTAAAAGATAAATTTCTAAATTGGAGGAAGGCCAGTTTTGATGGTATTAGGTGAGTGCTTGCAACAGTTAATTGGGGGCGGATGTTTGCAGGTAAAGGGATGGCTGGAAAATGGGAAGCCTTCAAAAATGAGATAACAAGAGTCCAGATATGTTCCTGTTAGGGTGAACAGCAAGGCCGGTAGGTGTAGGGAGTGCTGAATAACTAGAGAAATTGAGGTTTTGGTCAGAAAAAGAAGGAAGTACATGTCAGGTATAGATAGCAGAACTCGAGTGAATCCTTGGAAGAGTATAAAAACAGTCACAGCATACTTAAGAGGGGAATCAGGAGGGAGAAAAGGGGACATGAGATAGCTTTGGCAAATAGGGTCAAGGAGAACCCAAAGGGATTCTAAAAATACATTTAGGGGCCCTATTTTCTCCCTAGTTATCCTTTTGTCCTTAAAGATCAGCAAGGCCGCATATATGTGGAACTGCAGGAGATGGGAAGATACTAAATAAGTATTTTGCATCAGTGTTTACTGAGAAAGATATGCAAAATACGGAACGTGGGGAAATAAATGGCGACGTCTTGGGAAAATGTCCATACTACAGAGGAGGTGGTGCTGGACGGCTTAAAATGCATAAAGGTAGATAAATCTCTGGGACTTGATCAGATGTACCCTGGAACTCTGTGGGAAGCTAGAGAAGTGATTGCTGGACCCATTGCTGAGATATTTGTATCATTGATAGCCACATGTGAGGTGCCGGAAGACTGGAGGTTGGCCAACCTGTTGCCAATATTTAAGAAAGGTAATAAGGAAAAGCTAGGGATATATAGACTGGTGAGCCTCACATCGGTGGTGGGCATGTTGTTGGAGGGAATCCTGAGGGACAGGATTTACATATATTTGGAAAGGCAAGGACAGATTAAGGATAGTCGACATGGCTTTATGCGTGAGAAATTGTGTCTGACTAACTTGATTGAGTATTTTTAAGAAGTAACAAAAAGAATTGATGAGGGCAGAGCGGTGGACCTGATCTATATTGACTTCAGTAAGGTGTTTGATAAGGTTCCTCTTGGTAAACTGGTTAGCAAGGTTAGATCGCATGATAGCCATTATACATAGCCATTTGGATACAGAACCGGCTTGAAGGTAGAAGACAGAGGGTGATGGTGGACAGTTGCTTTTTGGATTGGAGGCCTGTGACCAGTGGTGTGCCACAAGGATTGATGCTGGGTCCCCTACTTTTCATTTCTATAAATGATTTGGATGTGAACATAAGTATGGTTAGTAAATTTGCAGATGACTCTAAAATTGGAGATGTAGTAGACATTGAAGGTTACCTCAGAGTACAGTGGAATCTTGATCAGATGAGCCAATGGGCTGAGGAGTGGTGGATGGAGTTTAATTTAGATAAATGTGAGGTACTGCAGTTTGGAAAGGCAAACCAGAGCAGGACTTATACACCTAATGGTAAGATCGTAAGGAGTATTGCTGAATAAAGAGACCTTGGAGTGCAAGTTCATACTTCTCTGACACTGGAGTCGCAGATAGATAAGATAGTGAAGAAGGCGTTTGATATGGTTACCTTTATTGGTCAGTGCAATGAGTATAGGAGTTGGGAGGTCATGTTGCAGTTATACAGGACATTGTTTAGGCCACTTATGGAATACTGCGTGCTATAGAAAGGATGTTGTGAAACTTGAAAGGGTTCAGAAAAGATTTACAAGGATATTGCCAGGTTCGGAGGGTTTGAGCTTATAGGGAGGGGCTAAATAGGCTGGGGTTATTTTCCCTGGAGCATCGGAGGCTGAGGGGTGACATTACAGATGTTTATATGAAGGGCATGGACAGGGTAAATAGACAAGGTCTTTTCCCTATGGTGGGGGGGTCCCGAACTAGAGGGCATAGGTTTAAGGTGAGAGGGGAAAGATTTAAAATGGACTTAATGGGCAACTTTTTCACAGGTGGGGTGATGCATCTATGGAATGAGCTGCCAGAGGAAGTAATGGAGGTTGGTACGATTACAACATTTAAAAGACGTCTGGATGGGTATATGACCAGGAGGGGTTTAGATGGATATGGGCAAAATGGTGCAAATGGGACTAGATTTATTTAGTGTATCTGGTCAGCGTTGATGAGTTTGACCGAAGGGTTTGTTTCCTTGCTGTACGTCTCTATGAGCCTATGATTGCATTATATGAGCGTGCACTGTGGCACTGACTCCCAAAGAGCTCCTGCCTTCCTCATTCTGCTCACTGTGCTCAGAGTCCAGTTCTCCTGCTGTCACTCAGTTCGGTGCCCCTCATCACTCTGCTTGCTACTACTGTAGTCACTCCCCTCCCAACTTTCATCCTGACCCTTTCCCACTCGCTGCTTTATGCCCAGAGATGGTGCGTGGGTGTGAAGCAGTGAGGGGTCACGCAAATATTTGTAGTGTGGAGAAACCCTAACTTGATTGCTCCTTTCCTTTGATGTCAGCAACTTACTGCAGCGTCACTGGCTGTGACTGTGTGCGTGCACCCCTGTGGTTTAATGACATTCTGGATCTACCTACACCAAATGGTCTGCAGCAATTCAGAAATCAACTCACTGCCACCTTCTAAGGAGCAATGAATGCTGAACCAGCCAGCAATCTCCACATCCCCAGAATGAATGGAACAAAATGATAAATGTTTATCACAGATTGAACAAGTCTATAATCTGTACCAGCTCCCCTCAATGCTCGAGTGAGGCAGGCATCACTTAGATCCTTGAGCTAAACAATGACATAAGCCAGTGCTTTGATCTAGGATGTCTCTGTATGGTTTTGTATTTGCCCTTTTGCTGGAAGAGGGTGTTTGTTATGAATACACTACTGAGCTCACGCTGTTAACAGGAGCATGTCGTTTGCATTACCTTTTCCAGCCTGCCGTTTCCACAATATTTCTACATCAAACATCAGAATCAGGGATACCCTGGTTATTAGTCCTCCAGAAAAATGACTTTTCTATCAAGGTCAGGATAAAACTTACCCTTTGTGTCTTTGTCAGTGTCGATATTCATTGGAGTCCAGGACATAAGTGCTGATCTCAGTGGCATTTTGATTATAACTGAGCTGTGGCAGTGGTTGGGAACCAGTGCAGTAGGTCAGCAAGAAAAAAGACCGAGAAGGAGTTAGAGATTAAGGCCACAAAGGCTAAGAGGAAGAACAAACAGGGAGAGATTACCAAACTCAGTAGATCTGGTGGTTTGAAGTGTATATGTTTTACGCGAGGAGTACGTCAGGTAAGGCAGATGAACTTAGAGCTTGGATTAGTACATAAAACTCTGATTTTGTAGCTATTACAGAGACTTGTTTGAGAAAGGGACAAGACTGGCAGTTTAATTTTCCAGGATTTAGATATTTCACACGAGGTAGAGAGGGAGTTGCAATACTGATTACGGAGGACATCACAGCTGTACTGAGAGCTGACCTTTGGAAGCCTCATCCAGTGAGACCATACAAGGTAGAGCCCAGGAATAGGAAGGGTACAGTCACTGACGGGATTGTACTACAGGCCTTCCAATAGCCAATGGGTGATAGAGAAGCAAATATGTGGATAGATTATGGAAAAATGTAAAAGCAACAGGGCTGTTGTGTGATTTTACCTTCCTCTATATTGTCTGGGATCCTTCAGTGCCAGGGGCTTGAATTGGTTTGGTGGCAGGGAGTGGAGATAGTTTGTTGGTGGATCTAAGAGGGTTTTTTGAAACAATATGTAAATAATCTAAAATACCAAAAGAATTGTGGATGCTGGAAACATGAAACAAAAACAGAAATTGCTGGAAATTCACGGCAGGTCTAGCAGCATCTGCAGAGAGAAATCAGAGTTTACGTTTCGGGTCCTCAAAACTCATCCTTGAAGATCCCTCGAAGAATATAAAGAAAGCAGGAATGAGCTTAAATAAAGAGTTAGGAAGGCTAAAAGTGCCCATGAAATGTTGGTGGCAAACAGAATTAAGGAAAACCCCAAGATGTTTTATACCTATATCAAGAGTTAGAGGGTATATAAGGAAAAGATAGGTCCACTGAACGATAAATGTGTGGAGCTAGAGGAAATGAGTGAGGTCTTTAATGGATACTTTGCATTAGTTTTCACAAAGGCAATGGAGGATGGTGAATCTCGAGAGGGATTTGTTGATATTCTAGGGCATATTGATATAAAAAAAGGAGCAGATGTTGAGTGTTTTGAAATGTGTTAAGGTATATAAGTCCCCAGGACCTGACAGATCAAACCCAGAATACTGAGGGAGGGAGGCAGGTGAGGAAATTGCTGGGGTCTTATACAAAATTTTTATATCCTCTTTAGTCACAGGAGAGGTCCCAGAGGACTGGAGAATAAACAATGCTGTTCCATTGTTTAAGAAGTGCAACAAGGATAATAGAGGAAATCTCCAGCCTTATGTCTGTGGTAGTGAAATTATTGGAAAAGATTCTTAGGGACAGGATTTACTCACTTTTGGGTAAATGTGAACGTATTAAAAATAGGCGGCATGGCTGTGTGCGGGGGAGGTCATGTCCCACATAGTTGATTGAGTTTTTTTGAGGAAGTGACAAAGATGATTGATGAGGGTAGGGTGGTGAATGTTGTCTGTGTGGACTTTAGTAAGGCCTTTGACAAGGTCCTTCATGGCAGGCTAATATAAAAGATGAAGTCGCATGGGATCTGTGGTAAGATGGATACAGAACTGGCTTGATCATAGAAGACAGACAGTAGCAGTGGAAGGGTGTTTTTCCGCCTGAAGATCTGTGATCTATGCCAGGGGAGGCGATGGTCCAGTGGTATAATCGCTGGACTGTTAATCCAGATGCCCAGATAATGTTTTGGAGACCTGGGTTCGAATCCCACTGTGGCAGATGGTGGAATTTGAATCCAATAAAATATCTGTAATTAAGAATCTAATGATGACCGTGAATCAATTGTTGATTGTCGGGAAAACCCATCTGGTTCACTAATGTCCTATTGGAAGAAAACTGCCATTCTTACCTGGTCTGGCCTATATGTGACTCCTGACCCACAGCAATGTGGTTGACTCTGGACTGAATAAGGGATGGGCAATAAATGCTGCCTAGCCAGTGATGATCTCATCCCAATAATGAATAAAGGGAAAAAAAAAATCAGATCCCTATCTTCTGTAGGGACCAGTGCTGGGATCTTTGCTGTTTTTTATATATATATATATATATAAATGATTTGGAAGAGAATGTAGGTGGTCTGATTAGTAAGTTTGCAGATGACGCAAAGATTTGGAGGAGCTGCGGATAGTGAGGAGGATTGCCAGATGATACAGCAGCGTATAGATCGGCTGGAGACTTGGGCAGATAAATAGCAGATTGAAATTTTTGGGACAAATGCAACATCATGCATTTTGGAATGTCTAATGTAGATGGGAAGGATACAGTAGATGGTAAAATTTTTAGAAGCATTAACATACAGAGGGATCTAGGCGTACAGGTCGTAGTTCCCTGAAAAAAAGCAACATGAGTGGATAAGGTGGTCAAGACGGCATATGACATGCTTGCTTTCATTTGTTGAGGCACATCATGTTGCAGCAGTATAGAATTTAGTTTGGCCATATTTGGAATATTTCGTACAGTTTGGGTCCCATCCTGTCAGAAGGATGTGGAGGCTTTGAAGAGAGTACAGAAATGGTTTACCAAGATGTTGCATGGCTCGGAGGGTATAAGCTATGAGGAGAGAATGGCAGAACTTGGTTTGTTTTCACTTGAATGTTGGAGGCTTACTCATGACTTGGTACAAGTTTACAAATTGAGAGATATGGTTGGAGTCAGTTTCCCAGAGTAGAAATGCCGATTATTTGGTGAAATAGGTTTAAGGTAACAGGGGGAAAGTTTAAAGGAGATGTGATAAGCAGGTTTTTTTGAATGCAGAAGGTGGTAAGTGCCCAGAATGTGCTGCCAGAGGAGGTAGTAGAAGCAGATAGAACGGAGATTTAGGAGGTATCTTAACAGTTACGTAAGTAGGGATTGAATAGAGGGATAAAGACCGCATAGAGGCAAAACGTTTTTAGTTTAGAAAGGCATCATTTATCAGTGCAGATTTGGTGCATCAAAGGGCCTGTTCCTGTACTGTTCTTTGTTCCTTGTGATGGTATCAGACATCTCTCATTTATACAATGGGGGAGTTCTGGAGTGTGTCCAAGTTTCTATTCCAATTGTAAAATCAACTTTATTTCAGTCAGAGTTGAGTTGTTGCTCTAAAATGAGGTTGAATGTTGGTACTGCGTGGTACATTAAATTTTGATGCCTATCAATGTATTCAAAGGAATTTATTCCACTTGGTTGATTTTCATCGATGTCTGAGTCTTGCTGCTTTTGCCCAATCTACTCATGGAATGGTGTTTTGGCACAGGAAACCTCCTGTTATTTCCTGTGCTGGCTCTAGTTGATGTCATTTCCCTGCTACAGCCTTCATTGCAGCTCAATTTATTGGCACAACGTTGTCTTTCCTTCGTTCCCATTCCCAATTCAGCACCAACATGCCTTTTTGATGGTGGGGGACAGTGGTCTGACTCTCTTTGAGTAAGGTCCTTAAGTAGCCACTTTTAAATTTCCATGAAGGCAATCAATAAATAATCTTTTTAATTAATTAGCTCCAATGATCTGCTTTTGACTTATTCACCTACTGAACATGAGAATATGGTAGAATGTTCTTTGGGATGTAATTTTCAATTAATTGTGTTACGAAATGATGTTGCATGGTTACAAATTGTTATAATTAGAATAAAGGTGGTGGAACCATGTGCTATTGTTGTTTCAAGCTTAATCTACATGCAACTTTCATCGCAATAGGTGAAACATGCAGAAAAGCATGAATCAACTAGGAACAGATCTGAATTCCAATGCCTTTTTAATTATTTTTAAATCACCTGTTTGGACATGTTGTGACACACCTGTGGGGCAAGTGGGACTTGAACCTGTATCTCTGACCCAGAGATAGGGACTGTATCACTGTGCCATAAGAGCCCTTCAATGCCTTGTTATATTAATGTTAATTTTGGCTCAGACTGATCCTTGTTTATTTATGGTTTCATTAACTTGATTCAACCTGGTCAGGTGACTTGTGAGGATGTCTTAAGTCAGTGCCTTTTACTACTACTGAGCTATTTTAGTCCAGCAAAGTTACCAGCTGTTTGTTCTGAAATTGCAACTGTCGCTCCATACTAAGCGCATAAAACCTGACTCCCCCTCAGCTAGTCAATCAAATCCTTTGCCAAAATCCAGTATGTTCAATTTGAGTTGTTGAGAACCCAAAGAAGTGTTTAGTATTAAAGAATCTTGCATTAGCAGGTACAATACTATTCTCATGAGTTGATTACTATCCAGCTATCCAGTAGGAAAGCATTGTGTTCAGTATTTCGTTTCTTTCTACCAACTTTACACGAAAGCTTTTAGTAAGTTGGGATGAAGCTCAGTGCTGTGAGAGTTCAAGTTACAGCTATAATTGTCATCCTTGAGGTTCTATACATTGACCCCCACAGATATTCTGATTAATGAAGGCAAGCCGGTATTGCCTCTCTTTGTCCTGAATTTAATACTGGTACTTAGTTCTGTGAAAATTGATGTGCTCTGTATTTGAAATTAGAAGTTCCTTTGATTTCCCAATTGCCCTCTTGGATGACAACTTCAGTTTTAGCATCTAGGCCAATATGTTGCATGTCTGCCACACCAACTAGATGGTTTTAGGAGCCATCCCCATTGCCAATCCAAAATATTTGCCTTGAGTTCATTTAAAGCAGGAGATTGTTACTCTGTCATTTTATCTCACATATAGATGTGGGGTGGGTTGTCAAACAAATGTGGAAGAGTTATTGTTTCAGAAAGAAAAAGATTCGTTGAAACACAGTTGAAATTTTCTAGGCATGAAGAAGAAAGCTTTCCTCTTCATTGTTTATCTTTTGCTAAGAATTATGAGTGTGCAAATTCTCCCAATGTATGATGTTATACATTCATGTGATGCTTCATGTTTTTTTTTGGTATTTGTCATGGATATCCTTCCTTTCATTTATTTCCAATAGAAAGTCAAAGAGCATACAGATTTGTCCAGGGCAAGGACTGGGGTTTCAAAAAATTTATCCGCAGAGACTTTCTTCTAGATGAAGCAAATGGTCTTCTTCCAGATGATAAACTTACACTGTTCTGTGAAGTAGGTGAATATTATTGCAAATACTTGTTGCTGATAATTACATGTTTTATTGCAAAGTCTTGCTGTATCAATTTACCTTATGGGATAAATTGCTGAAAAGGGTAAATTATTCTACATGCAGCTTTTTTTACTTGTTCTATTGTTATGTAAAAATACATGCCTTGTAACCCAATTAACTATATTTTGGAATTATACACTATCCACCTGAAACCAAATTAAGAATTTTAATCATCAAAACTCAAAAATTATAGTATTTCCTTTGCAATTTTTTGTGTTTAAAATGTTTATTTCTTTTCTCCAGCCTTTCTTATCTGTCTCCTTTTTTTTTCCCCACAGCGTATTTTGTTATTGTTGGAGACTAATGTTAGAATGCAGTATTGAAATCGAAATGTACCATGGCAGTATACCAATTTTCATTAAGTAAAAGCATTTTGATATGTTTGTTCCTTTCTGCTCCTTTTCTCCACTCAAAGCATGCAAAATTTTGGTTCTATGGGTTTTGTTTTTAACAAAAACGCTTGTGAAAAGGCAATCCAGGGAAGTCAGCAAAGTAATGCCAAAGAATTTTATAAATGACCACAAGGAATGGGTATTTCAATGTTCTATAATTGAGCCCATGATGATTGTGTGACCCTTCAGGGTTTATAATTCCTTCCCATTCTGGGATTGGTTAACTCTGGGATTGTATTTAACACCACTTTGATCCAATTTATTCTTTGAGGGGATGTAGACATCATTGCAAAACCAGCATTTGTTAAACCATCTTTAATTGCCTTGAATACAGTGGCTCACCAGGTCGTTTCAGGGGCAGTTAACTAAATTGGTATGGCTCTGAAGTCACAGGTAGGCCAGACCAGGAAAGGAGAATAGATTTCCTTCCCTGAAGAATGTTTGTGAACCAGATGACTTTTTACCACAATCAACAGTAGTTTCATGATCACCATTACGAAGGAAAGCTTTCATTTCAAGATTTTCCCATGGTGAGATCTGTATGATTACAAGTTGCTGTTAGTATTGCATTAAATGATTGAGCTATCATTTTCTCTTTGATTTTACTCAGGGCGAAATATGTGATCATTGCCACTGTTCATGTGTGTCTGTTTTATAGCCTGGAGTGGAACACACAATTGCTAAGTTAGTATTTTTCTAGCGCATTGGTAAATATCTTTCTAATGTGAAATGTAATCAAATGTAATAGGGGATGATGGCCAAGTGCTATCATTACTGGACAGTTATTCCAGAGACCCAGGTAATATCCTGGAAACGAGGGTTCAGATCCTGCAAATGTAATTTAATTTGAATTTAATTAAAATCTGAATTTAAACGTCTAAAAATGACCATCGTGAATTGTCACAAAAACCCATCTGGTTTACTGATGTCCTTTAGGGAAGGAAACTACCATCCTTACCTGGTCTGGCTTACACGTGACTCCAGACCCACAGCAATGTGGTCGACTCTTAACTACTGTCTGGGCAATTAAGGATGGGCAATAATTGCTGGCCTAGCCAGCAACAATGTCATCTTGTGAATGAATTTTGAAAAAGAGTTGTAATATTATGTGCCGCAACCAGTAAATATGCTAAAACAGTGAGTGAGGTCTTCTTCAATGTTTGTATCTTTGCTTATTGCCTAGCACCCTCCTACAGAGGACTTGCATAATTTAAATACATCTGATGTAATGCAATCTCTCAGAAAATGCCAAGTGCATAATTTAGTCAACGATTCATTCAGTTAGCTTTGTGTGCTCCTGTCATTACATCATATTTACATCATTTGGCATGTTGAGACTGTAATTCAATAAGGAAATACGAAATTGGTTGAACATTTTCACAGCATGCCATTGACCCTAATTGTTGACTGAATAGGCAATATCCTTAAAGCACTGCTCATCTGTACTGAGAAGTTTAGAACTATTATACAGGTATACTGACAGGTTACAACAATAACTCTTGACTGGCAACTTCTAAGTGATAAATATTTAAGTGATCTAAATTTCACTTTGATCTGAGTATTTTCGGAGTATGTGAGAAACTCTGTACACATGATTACTACTTAATTATGTCATTATATTCTGTAAAGGTAATAATTGAAATGCGGCCTCTGGGAATGGGTGCTATGAATTTAATGCATTGTATTTTCATTTAAGCAGACAAATTAAATATGCTGTGTGATGAATTTGAATATAATTATTCAATTGACGAGGTTACAAGAGGTGTCATGAGGTTTGGTGAATTTATCATTTATTGCTAATTTTTGGAAAATTTTTGAGGGAAATAAGTTAGAATCTTAATCCTCCATGTTTCTGGAAATAATCTTAAAATGTTTCTGAAATAAATTTAGGTGATTGTCACTGACACTGTTTAAGGCTGTAGACATAGACATTTCTGTACAGATAATAGTCTTTAAGTGCTGACTGTACATCTTATAAATTTGTTTCTGAACCACCTTTTTTTCTGTCACGTGTAATTTGGCAAAATCCAATCAAATGCACTCTGAAAACACAACTAGAATAAAAGCCTGATCAAATGTTATGGTTACGGGCCCCAAAGAAACCAATAAACAATCCTACTTGTGTTCTTTTCTCTCTCCCTACTCAATGTGAAGACTCGATTAGTGACAAAGTTAAATAAGCTCCTTGATAATGTAGCCTGTATATTCAAATGACTTTAGTGGTCATTGGCAAGGAGATCATTTGATGACAGGGCTCCAGAAACAATTTTCTTGCCAGTAAAGGAGCTAACACAGTTGTCTCACTTTTTGATCGTTTTGTATGGTCTCTGATTTGTTTCATGTCTCCTTTTTAATTAAAATTCCAGTGGTTATTTTTGTGCAGTGAGTCACTCATGTAATAAATTTGAGTTTATCCACTTTGGTAGCAAAAACAGGAAGATAGATTATCATCTGAACAGCGATAGATTGGGAAAGGGAGAACAAAAACAGAAGTTGCTGGGAAAGGAGGATGCGGTTTTCTCCCACAGCCCAAAGATGTGCAGGTTAGGTGGATTGGCCATGCTGAATTGCCCATGGTGTCCAGAGTAAGTGGATTAGCCGTGGAAAATACAGGGTTGGGGGGATAAGGTAGGGGGGGTAAGGCTGAGTGTGATGCTGTTCTAAGAGTTGATGTGGACTTGTTGGGCCAAATGATCTGTTTCCACACTGTAGGGATTCTATAAAAAGAAAGAGTTGTGGGTGGGGGCCCAGGGTGGAACTGGAAGAAGGAATGTTTCACATACCTCACAAAGAAACAGGCCTAACTGGGTCGCATGGCCAATCCTCTGACCTGAAGGAATGAAAAGAGATGTTGTTCAAAGTGAAGACTAGCTTGGCAGGGAGGTCTAGTAATGGATGGAGTTGGTTCAGTCCTTTCTTCAAGGAAGAAGCTGAGAGTCCTGAGACCATACTGATGGGGCATGGACATGTAATGGAATTGCATGTCCAAAAACAGGAAGGTAGATTATTATCTGAACAGCAATAGACTGGGAATTGAGGACGTACTTCGAAACCTCACTGTCCTTGTACACCAGTTGTTGAAAGTAAATGTGCTGGTGCTGCAAGCTGTGAAGAAGGCAAATGGTAGTTTGCTTTCATAGTGAGACGATTCTAGTACAGGTACGGGGATATCTTGTAACAGTATGTAACTTTGTTTTTTTTTGTTTGACATTAATTAAATCTGTTTGATATGCATTATTGGATGTTGTGCAGACCAATTGAAGGGGAAAGAAGTTAATGACTATAACAATCGTAGCAAAATTAATGCTTTAATAATCACTTCACATAATGTATTTAGAGCATATAGTCTGAAAGTGTCAATATATTGTAAGGTATAAAATTTCTTTAACATTTGTGCCCAAGTACTTATTCATGTAGATAGCAAGAACTGGTTTTTAAAAAAAAATCAAGTTGCATGTGTAACTGTAAAAACATTCAAGTAACCTTGACCTTTTGCTTCTATCGATCAAACCTTCCATCTAAATGAAACTTTGCTGCGCCCTCAGGACCCGTCATCATGTCAACTCTGAATTGGAATATAGTTTGATCACGTTTGCATTGATAGGGAGTGAGGGGAGTGAGGGGCTTGTCTCAACCTTGTTACCAAATTTTTAGACACAAGAACATACTAGTGGCTATTCATCCTTTCTTTGGGCCCAGAATATTTACACTGCATTGTGCTTATTTTAAGTTCTGCTGTCATCAGATTGGAAAGTTGCTTGTCTGGCAAAATGGGTGCAGCACCATGCACGATTTCAGGTTATGGCGAAAGAAAGACCCTCGGCCTGAATTTTTATGAAGAATTCAGTAACCATGAATCATTTAGCCTCTAGTCTTAAGATGACTGAAGCCTTTGCTAACATAAGCAGTTATGTGAATAGCAAATAATTAAAAATAATTGCTCTATTGATATTTACTGCAGCTGAAGTAAGACAATACAAGTTATTAGCCTGTTGTAAATGTTGTGTTTTGACTTTTGTTTTGTTCCTCCCCTATGGTTCAGGTGAGTGTAGTTCAAGATTCTGTTAATATATCTGGTCAATCAAATATGAATACACTAAAAGTTCCAGAATGTCGGCTGGCTGATGATTTGGGAAATCTGTTGGAAAGTTCTAGATTCACGGACTGCTCCCTTTACGTGGGTGGACAAGAATTCAAAGCTCACAAATCAATTTTAGCAGGTAAGTAATTTCTGATTTTAAAAAAAATTGCATTGATCTATGTAATTGAAGAATTCTTAGTCTTATGACCCTTCCTTCCTTTTTGTCAGCACGGTCTCCAGTTTTTAATGCAATGTTTGAACATGAAATGGAGGAAAGTAAGAAGGTAAGATTTGTCATTATTGTTCATTTTAAGATTTAATAACCTTTGACAGTCAAGTTGGTACATTTTTTCACACCTTTGTTTTAACTTTTTGGTAATATGCGTTTGAACTCTAACAGTGCAGCTTTGTTCAAATGTCCCCTTGTTCAAGAAGGGGAGTAGAGACAACCCTGGTAATTATAGACCAGTGAGCCTTACTTCGGTTGTGGGTAAAGTGTTTGAAAGGATTATAAGAGATAGGATTTATAATCATCTAGAAAGGAATAATTTGATTAGGGATAGTCAACGCGGTTTTGTGAAGGGTAGGCCGTGCCTCACAAACCTTATTGAGTTCTTTGAGAAGGTGACCAAACAGGTGGATGAGGGTAAAGCGGTTGATGTGGTGTATATGGATTTCAGTAAAGCGTTTGATAAGGTTCCCCACGGTAGGCTATTGCAGAAAATTCGGAGGCATGGGATTGAGGGTGATTTAGCAGTTTGGATCAGAAATTGGCTAGCCGTAAGAAGACAGAGGGTGGTGGTTGTTGGGAAATGTTCATCCTGGAGTTCAGTTACTAGTGGTGTACCGCAAGGATCTGTTTTGGGGCCACTGCTGTTTGTCATTTTCATAAATGACCTGGATGAAGGTGTAGAAGGATGGGTTAGTAAATTTGCGGATGACACTAAAGTCGGTGGAGTTGTGGATAGTGCGGAAGGATGTTGCAGGTTACAGAGGGACATAGATAAGCTGCAGAGCTGGGCTGAGAGGTGGCAAATGGAGTTTAATGTGGAAAAGTGTGAAGTGATTCACTTTGGAAGGAGTAACAGGAATACAGATTACTGGGCTAATGGTAAGATTCTTGGTGGTGTGGACGAGCAGAGAGATCTCTGTGTCCATGTGCATAGACCCCTGAAAGTTGCCACCCAGGTTGATAGGGTTGTTAGGAAGGCATACGTTGTGTTAGGTTTTATTGGTCGAGGGATTGAGTTTCGGAGCCATGAGGTCATGTTGCAGCTGTACAAAACTCTGATGTGGCCGCACTTGGAGTATTGCGTACAGTTCTGGTCGCCGCATTATAGGAAGGATGTGGAAGCATTGGAAAGGGTGCAGAGGAGATTTAGCAGGATGTTGCCTGGTATGGAGGGAAGGTCTTATGAGGAAAGGCTGAGGGACTTGAGGCTGTTTTTGTTAGAGAGAAGAAGGTTAAGAGGTGACTTAATAGAGACATACAAGATGATCAGAAGATTAGATATGGTGGACAGTAAGAGCCTTTTTCCTCGGATGGTGATTGCTAGCACGAGGGGACATAGCTTTAAATGGAGGGGTGATAGATATAGGACAGATGTCAGAGGTAGATTCTTTACTCGGAGAGTAGTAAAGGCATGGAATGCCCTGCCTGCAACAGTAGTAGACTCGCCAACTTTAAGAGCATTCAAATGGTCATTGAATAAACATATGGATGATAATGGAATAATGTAGGTTAGATGGGCTTCAGATTGGTTTCACAGGTCGGCGCAACATCGAGGGCCGAAAGTCCTGTACTGCGCTGTAATGTTCTGTGTTCTATAAAATTGCAGTAGAATTGCAGTTAATGCATTGAATGAATATTAGAGATCGTGTCACATCTTTAAACTTTTAATCATTTATATTATTATTAATATCTCTTTTTTTCTCAATAGAACAGAGTAGAAATAAATGATGTGGATCCTGAGGTGTTTAAGGAAATGATGAGATTTATCTACACAGGAAAAGCACCAAATCTCGATAAGATGGCTGATAATCTGTTGGCTGCAGCAGATAAAGTAAGTAATGAACATTCAGGAGGTAGTGCCAGAAAAAAGTTTCAGGCAATCACATCATCAGGAAGCATTCTTTTACATTGATACACCAGGAAGACGGCTAAGTGAAATACGTAATGTAGTCTGACATTTCAATGCAGTAGTGAGGGTGTGAAGCACGGAAGGGTGAAGTCTTTTGAACAGCGTTTTAAACTGAGGTATTAGCTACTTGGTCAAGTAAATATTGAAAATTCTGTAAGGTTTTGGAGTAGATTTGTAGCTCGGATGTGGGTATTGAGGTTGTTGAAGTTGGTTGGCTCGCCGAGCTGATTTCTTGTTTCGCAGACGTTTTGTTACCATGCTTGGTAACATCCTCAGTGCAGCCTCAGATGAAGTGTCAGTATGTTTTCCTGCCTGGTTTTTAAACTCTGGGGTCCGTTGAGATGGGTTGCCTCACTTCCAGGTTTCCTTCATAGTGAAATGTATATGGGGTCGAGTTCAATGTGTTTATTAATACCATGCTTCGTGGAGTGCCATGCTTCTCGGAATTCTCGTGCCTGTCTCTGCCTACCCTGTCCCAGGATCTTGGTGTTGTCCCAGTCAAAGTGGTGGTTCTCCTTGTCCATGTGGATTGAGATGAGTGAGTATTGGTCGTGCCTTTTTGTAGTCAGTTGGTGTTCATGTACACTTGTTGTTAGTTTCCTTCTTGTTTGTCCGATGTAGTGTTTCTCGCAGTCTCTGCAGGGGATCTTGTAGATGACGTTGGTCCTGCCTGTGGCAGGGAGTGGGTCCTTAGTTTTGGTGAGCAGTTTGTAGGGTTGGCGTGGGGTTCAATAAGAGCACGACCCCAGTGAAACCATCTCTAAAGAAAACATGCTCATGGTAGAGCGCAAGACAAATGGGGAACTGCAAACGAAAGTACACTGTAAAGCCCCACACACAGACCAGGTACTGAACTTCAATAGTAACCATCCCAGCACACACAAACGAAGCTGCGTGTGAACACTGTTTAAATAGGCAACAACACACTGCAGCAACACAGAACTACGCCAAGAAGAAGAATACCTCTTTCAGGTTTTCAAGGATAATGGATATCCAAAGAATTGAGTCAGAAGATGCCTACACGAACAGCATCAGAAAGAGACTACACGCCCCGACACACTCATCACACTACCCTATATCAGAAGCCAGTCGGAACTCACCACAAGACTCCTACGACCGCTGGGCGTCAGAGTGGCACACGAGCCCACGTCAACCCTACGACAACTGCTCACCTGAACCAAAGACCCACTCCCTGCCATGGACAGGACCAACGTCATCTACAAGGTGCAGAGACTGCGAGAAACACTACATCGGACAAAGAGGAAGGAAACTAACAACAAGAGTACATGAACTGGCTACAAAAAGGTACGACCAATACTCACTCATCTCAATCCACATGGACAAGGAGATCCACCACTTTGACTGGGACAACACCAAGATCCTGGGACAGGGTAGGCAGAGACAGGCACGAGAATTCTGAGAAGCATGGCACTCCACGGAGCATGGTATTAATAAACACATTGAACTCGACCCCATATACATTCCACTATGAAGGAAACCTGGAAGTGAGGCAACCCATCTCAACAGACCCCAGAGTTTAAAAACCAGGCAGGAAAACACACTGACGCTTCATTGGAGGCTGCACTGAGGATGTTACCAAGCATGGTAACAAAACGTCTGCGAAACAAGAAACCAGCTCAGCGAGCCAACCAACTTCAACAACATCAACACCCAAGACCCAAGCTACAAATCTACTCCAAAACCTTAGAGAATCTTCAATATTTACTTGACCAAGTAGCTAATACCTCAGTTTAAAACGGTGCTCAAAAGACTTCACCCCTCCGTGCGTCACACCCTCACTACTGCATTGAAATGTCAGACTACATTATGTATTTAACTTAGCCAAATTGCCCTTGAGGGATAATATGGCCATCGTTTCAACTAAGCATGATCTGCACCTGGAAGGTTTTGCTTAAAACAGGGCAGGACAGTTGTTACAAACCAGAACGCACTGATTTAAAAGGCTATTAGAAGGAGATTTAACAATGAATTTTAAATGGGATTTACATTGAATACTCGAAAAGCAAACTTTTGTTGGGCATTTGAAAAGGTTATGGCATTGGGATTAATTGAAAAGTTTTAAAGAACTGACACCGGCATATTAGATGAAATGGCAACCTCCTGTGCTATATAATTCTAAATAGCATTAGTTTGCTTGTTCTGAAGAAATTTTTAAAAGTTATGCTTGGGTTCTTGAAAAAGGAAGTAGAATATCTCTGCATGAAATGGGATTAAAAGCAAGAAATGTCTTCCAGATTGACTAGTGGACGCAACAGTCTGAGACTCACTGAAGAGGCAGTTACTGCCATAATGTGGAATGTTCTGTACTTTTAATTGAAGCATTTAATCAAATTGAGGGTGAAAAAAAAAACATTCTTCCTAAATTTGTGAAGTAATGATTCGTCCCCATCAGGCACACACAGGATTGTCTAGAGTTTTATCTGAAGAAAATTTTGTGTGGTGGCTTCAGTCGAATATGTTGCAGAAATTCTCATTCTTGCAGATCTACCAGCTCAGAGAAGTTTGGTTTCTGCCATTTTTAGTCATTTTTGACCTACTTAAAATTATTTAAAATAGTACACAAATTCCCGTTACGTTCTCATACTTCTCACCTGGGAGCCACGATATTGTTGTAATTGTGAATACATCCCATCCACTTTAATGACAAGGGAAAACATGTATTTTGGGATTTGGGTCAAGGGTGTATTTTGAGAATAAGGGGAATCTCTGACCCAGCAATTGAATTGGAATTCATAATTATCTTTCTTGAACAAATTTTTGTTAAGACATTCGTTCGAGAGAAGGCTTTGTAATTTTTGTTTATATTGAGAAATAGGCCCCAATTTTTCACCTGTTCACTTGTACAAAGTTAAACTGACCATTAGCTTTGCTTAGTGATAATGTAGTTATATTTTGAAATCATTGAAAACAGGGATTGGTTTAGAATTCATGACAAAAACAAAAATTGCTGGAAAATCTCCGCAGGTGTGGCGGTATCTGTAGAGAGAAAGCAGAGTTAACGTTCGGGCCCAGTAACCTTTCTTCAGAATTGATTGTAGCTTGGAAAAGGTTGGTATATGCTGAAGATGGGGTGGGGGGGTGTTAAGCAGGGGTGGGGAGGAGTAAATAATAGGTGAAGATGGAGAAAAAAAAATCGGGCTCCCCCATCCGAACACAAGACAGCGATAGAGGCGCTGGGAGAATGAAATAGTTTTTACAGGCAACAGAGTGTAAGGATCTATAGTCAAGGTAACTGTGGGAGTCAGATGGATTTGTAGTGAAGTTATAGCCAGCCTATCCCCAGAAATCGTAGAATCCTTGTAGCGTGGAAGCAGGCCATTAGGCCCATCAAGTCCGCACCCTCCCTCCGAAGAGCATCCTACCCAGATCCCACCCTTCCCCTATCCCTGTAACTCTGCATTTCCCATGGCTGATCCACTTAACCTGCACATCCCTGGATGCTATGGGCAATTGAGCATGGCCAATCCATCTAACCTGTACATCTTTGGAACATGGGAGGAAACCGCAGCCTGCAGGGGAAACCGGCATTGCAGCTTCACAGCACTAGGGACCCAGGTTTGATTCAGGTGATTGGCTGTGTGCAGTTTGCACATTTGCCCCATGTCTACATGAGTTTCCTCCTACTGTCTAAAGATGTGCAGGTTAGGTGAATTGGCCATGCTAAATTGCCCATAGCATCCAGGGATGGGTAAGTTAATTTGATTAGTCATGGGAAGTGCAGGGTTGCAGGGATAGGTAGTGTGGTGCGAGTCTGGTGTGATGTCTTCCAAGAGTCAGTCTGATCCTGTTGGGCTGAGTGACCTGTTTCCACACTGTAAGGATTCTATAAAAAGGAGTTGTGGGTAGGGGTCAGGGTGGGACCAACATACCTCGCAAAGAAACAGGCATAACTGGGGTCCATGCAGGTATTGATGGCCAACCCTCTGACCTGAAGAAAGTGAGAAGGATTAAGAGATGTTGTTCAGAGTGAGGACAAGCTTACTGGGGAGGTCTAGTGATGGATGGAGTTGCTTCAGGCCTTTCTTCGAGGAAGAAGCTGAGAGTGCTGAGACCATCCTGACTGGGCATAGATTTGTAAAGGGATTGCATGTCCATGGTAAAGAGGACATGGCTAGAGCCCACGAACTGGAAATTCTGAAACTCATGTAAAGCATTAGAAGAATTATGGGGTGTAAGTGGGAAGGGACCGGAAAAAGGATGAAAAAGATCAGTTCGAGGCAGAAGCAGTGGATCTGCCTGGACAGTCCTGTTTGTGGATTTTGGGAAGGTAGTAGAAGCAGCTTCACGGGATTTGAGGAGTATGAGCTTGGAGGCAGTGGGGACAAGATCAGTAGATGAAATGAGATTGGTGACCATTGTGGGGACACAATAGGCTAGTGTTCCTTGGTGAGGTTGTGATTCAGGGAGAGATAGGAGGGCATATCTGAGAACTCCGCAATGTAGTGTTCAGTATGGCAGACAACAATAGCACCACTTCTGTTGGCAGGCTTGATTACAAAGTCAGGATTGGATCTGAGAGTACGGACTGCAGCCAGTTCAGAGGGTGATAGATTGGAATGAGTGTGGATGGGGGGGGTTGGGAGGATGGGAGGAGCAGGGAAATTGAAATGAATAGTGTCATGTCAATAGTTCTCGATGAACAGGTCGAGTACAAATAAAAGGCCAGAGGGACGGGTCTCAGTTGAAGGGATCTGTGGGACGGGGAGAGGACTCTTGTCCAAAAAAATGGAAGTGAGTTCAATGTCATGTCGTGCCCTTAATTCATTAAGGTGGGGGTGCAGCGAGATAAGATCTAAGACTTTTACTGATTACAGAACATCAGTATCAGAGTGGAAGGTGAGAAGGGATAGTAAATGCATGACAGGAGGCGGATTTGGGAGAGGGGATGGAGAGAGGAAGGAAGGAAGTGTGTATCACCAAGTTGTTGCATTTTGTGTTCCTCCATGCCTTAAAGGGAAAGAAAAAGCTTCTTGTTATGCATGAGCCAGAATTGGTGTAGAATTCAGTTTTTTTTAAAGACTTTTAGGAAAGCTTGCTTACTTGCAGAAAAGATGTGCATATCAATTCTAAAGGCAGTAGATGATGTTTCTACTTGACAGTTGCCAGTTTTATGAGATAATCAATTTTTTTTGCTGTCCTTCCAGTACGCACTAGATCGCTTGAAGGTTATGTGTGAAGAAACCTTGTGTAGTAACCTTTCAGTCGAAAATGTGGCAGAAATTCTCATTCTTGCAGATTTGCACAGTGCAGAACAGCTGAAAGCACAAGCAATAGACTTCATTAACAGGCAAGTGTCATTGCTTTCATTTGGAATCTAGGCTGCCAAATCTATATTTTGAGTTTGGTGAATTATTTTTCTTTCTTTTACTATTTTCCCATTACAGATGCAGTGTTCTCCGACAACTTGGGTGTAAAGATGGAAAAAACTGGAGCAACAAGTAAGTAAAGTGGAAATATGGAAGTGATTGGATCTGGTTTTTAAGATTTCAAATCATACATTCTTTAACTTCATTTTATGTCACAGCTCTATCTGAAGATAGACTATTATACGTTCTTTTAAAGGACAAAGAAATGCAAAACAGATTAAAACCTACAATGTAGGCAGCACTGCCTTTCCATATACAACTCTGCAAAGTGCAAAGAAGGGTTTGTTTCTAAGTTTTGCTGTCTGTTAGATTGCAAATAGATTTATTTTTCATTCCACGCTAAATTCTGATTGTATATAATTATAATAGTCGTTTTAGGTTACTTTCCTATTTAAATCATCATAGAATCCCTACAGTGTGGAAACAGGCCCTTCAGCCCAACAAGTCCACACCGACCTTCAGAGCACCCCACCCAGACCCATTGCCCTTTCCCTGTAACCCATCTATGCATCCCCTGACTGCTATGGGCAATTTAGCATGGCCAATCCACTTAACCTGCACCGTCTTTGGACTGTGGGAGGAAACCCGGGGTACCCAGAGGAAACCCATGCAGACACTGGGAGAATGTGCAAACTCTACACAGGCAGGTGCCTGAAGGTGGAATCGAACCTGGGTCCCTAGCGCTGTGAGGCAGCAGTGCTAACCACTGAGCCACCATGCTGCCCCAAATATGTCCAACCTTTTGCCCTTGGGGAAATGATCCCAATTAGGGAGTTACTCATACTTTGGATTCCACTTATTAACTCAGTTGACTGGATGGCTGGTTTGCTGTGCAGAACACCAACAATGTGTGTTCAGTTCCTCTATTGGCTGATGTTACCATGAAGGTCCTGCCTTCTCAATGTTGCCCTTTGCCTGAAGCATTGTGACCTTCAAGGTAAACTCCCCACCAGTCACCTTTCCGTAATGAGAGAGTAGCCTTATGATCTTCTGAGACTATGTCAACTTTACCTTTACTGTTGTAGAGCTGTGTTGTCCAATAATGTGCAAGCATTTTGTACTGTAAATATACCTAAAAATAAATCACAAGATACCAAGTAATTGTGCTGTACCTGCACGGATTTGTTATGGCCTGTTTTTGAATTTCTGAGTTGAGAATTTGTTGAGATATTACTGTATGAAAGGCTGCAAAGGATTGTTTGTTTTTAATTGTGTAAGACTTCCTATAGATCTAGCCATAAGATTGTGCTACTTTGTTTTAGATGCACTGCAAAGAAAAGCTCTGCACAGAGCTTGTTTTGTGATCTTAACTCATTTTTTGAAAGTGCATTTTTAAAAGTCTTCCATTTTGCTTTACAAAATGGGAAAGTATATCACAATTTCAGTTTTATTAAATCATAAAATCATTATTTTCAAATATTGATAGATATCCAATATTGCATTACAATCCAATAGTAATTAGCTGTAGCATTTCTTAAGAAATGAGTTTTAGTTTCTCAAAGAACTAAATTGTATTAAAAAACAGATTGTAAGAGTCAAATATAAGAGATGCTGGAACTCAAATAAAAACAGAAATTGCTGGAAATAATCAACAGACCTAACAGCATCTTTGGAGTTATTATTTCAGGTTGATGGTTCTTCCATTTGAACTGAAAAAATGTAAAAATGTAATGTTTTAAGCAAGTAAAAATGGGGGCACATGGGAAAGGGGATAAAAAGGAACATCTGTGAAGGTATGGAATGCAAGAGAGATGAAATGACAGGAGTTGGTTGTGCAAGCCAAAGGGAGTGATAATGGACAAGTGAAAATAAAATATCTAGAGGAGCTTTACTCTGCTGAATCATGAACGTCTACTGTGTGATAGTGTTAAATTCTAAGAAGATCCAGGAGGCCGAACCATTAAACAGCAGGAGCTTTAATATAGAGGCATTTGTTCTGTGGGCAATAAGGTGAGAGAGAAAACAAAAACAGAAATTTCTGTAAAAGCTCAAAAGGTCTGGTAGCATCTGTGGAAAGAAAAAGCAGAGTTAACATTTGAGGTCAAGCGACCCTTCCTCAGAACTGGGTTAGAGAGAGCCTTTTGTCCATACAAAATGGCTGATATTGTCATCATTACATCACATGCTTGGACTCAAAGTGACAGTCAGCCATTCACAAACACACAATACATCATGGGTTCCTGCAGTGAAAACATGGTAAATATTTACAATCATATATATAACAGTAGGTTATATGTAGAGAAGGTTGCTTCCTGTGTGGCTGTTGGCACAGTTGAGGCATTTGTTTATTTTTCTTGTTGATTTTAACCTCTGGTGTGTTGGGTATAATGGTTCTAATTGATGTAGGTTGCAAACTCTTGCACAAACCACGTATTCTCACCTTCCCAATTTTGGAGTGGAGTCCTGGCTGCTAAAAATGGCTTCTGACAGTGTCACAGTGATCTTTGTGTAGTTGATTTAACATCTGTTTCTTTAGCTATGATAGAGTAATGACCCTCATCCTGCTTGTATGTATACTTCCAGCTTCTGTGTGACGTACAGCTTCCATTCTAGAGTTGCTTCTATGATCTTGCCACAAAGTACCATGCCCATCATTTTTGGTAGTAGTGGATCATTTCTAGAGTACTATTTAAATTGTCTTTCTGTTACTGGAGAATTCTATCCTTGCTCAAAGTAGAAAATGCCTACATAAGGACTGATCGTAGTTGACTCATTTGGGAAAGGATCCCATCAGCATTCTCATGCAAGTTGGATCGCTGATACTGAATTGTTTGTGGGAGCTGATAGCAACAATTACCCACTTCTGCATACAGCTCAGTACTAGAGGTGTTCCTGCCTGAGGTCCAAATATTGTGATCTGTGGACTGTTAGTCAGGTAAATTCCCAGCCATACAGGTATTGGTGGAATTGCCTAATTCCAAAAATGATTCGTGGAGCTTCTTTCTTTATCTGTGCATGATTCATTTCTGCATTTCTTTAGCGATCTTGATGCAAAAGCTCAGTTCTGAAGAAGGGTGACCAAACCCGATGTTAACTCTGATTTCTCTTCACAGATGCTGCCAGACCAACAGAGTTTTTTTCAGCAATTTCTGTTTTTGTTTACGATTTCCAGCATCAGTAGTTTTTTTGTTGTTTTTGTTGTTGTTGACGTAAAAGCTATTGGCTTCTTTTCACTGTTCAGTGACATGTGAGAAATGACTGCTCCTACTCCAGAAGGTGATACATTGCTTGCTACTTACAACGGCAACTTTGGTCAAAATGGGTCAGGACGACTTACTTTAATGAAGACTTTTTGGCTTGTGTAAATGCTTTTTCACACTTTCAGTTCTTGTTTTGGCATAATAAATTGTGCAATGGCATGTGAATAGTTGCACGATTTGAAAGAAACCTGCCACAGTTATTCAACAAGCCCATTGCCATTCGTTTACATTTTTAGGTGCTGGTGCCCCAGTTAGGGCTTTTATTTTTGAACATGACTTGTGTAGTTCCATGTAATTACGTGGTCTAAATTTTAAATAGAATTTTTAAATAAATTCTCATTTGTCTTTGCTCAGTCTTAGACCATAATCTTGAAATCTCTGTAAGGTAGCCTCTAAATTGTGGAGATGCTCTTTCTTATTGTTCCCCGTGACCAAAATATCATCTAGGTGTCACTGGACTCCTTCCAATTCCCTTAAAATCTGATTTGTGGAACAGTGGAATAAAACAGATATGATTCCAAATTGAAATCTCTCAAACTCAAATAGTTCTTTATTGTGTTATCATTGTCAAGTATTTCTGAAACTCGATCCGCATTCTTCTGGAGATCAGTTGATTTTTGGGAAGCCTAACTGAAAAGCTGACCTCCAGCTAATCTAGCAAATAGGTCAGCGATTAAAGGCAAAGGATAGTGCTGAGGATTAATTGAGACCTTGAAATCACTGCAGATGTGTACTCATCCATTTTTCTTCATCATTGACATGAGGTGTGGCCCAATTGCTCATGTTTACAAATTCAAAGACAAACCTGTATGCAGACTTCTGCTTGCCCGTCAATATAATTCACCAACATAATCTGCGTCCCACTTGTAGTTGCTTAAAACCGACTACGTCTCGTTCTGTTCCCACTTCTGACAATAGGCAATTGACGTGAATTGTGAACTTTTGTTTCTTTCTGTACAGGTGCTGCCTGATCTGCAGAATGTTTCCAATAGTTTGCTTTTAAGTAAAGACGAAATGTCTCCCTTTGATTTTGATAAAGTAACATTTTAAAACAAAAGGAGACTAGCACGATGCCTGGATTTTATGTTCGATTGAACTTTTTTCTGATAGCTTTCCCAACGTCCCTGAAACTGGAGCAGAAACTCATTGAACTTCAATACAAATTAAGTTCCACACAACTGTAGTTTGTGATTATTTGCATTGGATTTAAAACCATCGCTCCAGAAGCAGACCCCATCCACAAAATTGGCCATGGCCCAGATCAAATTAATCATCAGTGGGAGTTTCCACTTGTTATTTGAGAATATTCCGAAAAATTAAGTTGAATCTTTTGGGCACTGGCATTTATTAAAAGCTTTTGATTTTTGTCTTAATTTTCTAGTAACTGTCTGTAGACTCCAATCCAATTCAAAAATAGATTTGCACATCATTTTTAGTAGTTTTAAAATTTGCTTACAAGTGGTAAATTACCAGTAATTTAAAATGCTTATTTTTGTGATAAACTCATTTTTAGCTGATAGGCTTCTGTCTGTCAAGTCCACACTGGTCAAAAACTAGCATCTGACTATTCTAATCTCATTTTCCAGCACTTGGCCCATGGCCTTGTATGCTTTGGCATCACAAGTGCACATCTCAATACTTGAATGTTATGAGTGTTTCTGTTTCTGTCTCTTCCACCCTTACAGGCAGTGTTCCAGATCCCCACCACCCTCTACATGAAAGTTTTGATTTCCTTGCCACCTCTCTAAACCTCCTGCCCATTACCTTCAATCCATGCCCTCTGGTCATTGATCCCTCCACCAAAGGGACATTTTCCTTTCTTTGCCCCTCAGATTTTAGTAATCTTAACCATGTTCCTCAGTCTCCTCTGCTCCAAGGAAAACAACTTCATTCTATCCAGTATTTCAAATAAACACTTCAGTCCAGGCAACATCCTGGTAAATCTCTGCACCCTCTCTGGTGCACCCACATCCCTCCTATAATATCGATTCCAGAACCGCGCACAATGCTCTCTCTGTGACCTATCCAGAATTTTATATAGTTCCAATATAACCTATCTGCTCTTAAACTCTATACCTCAGCTAATAGGGGCAAGTATCCCATCAGCTGCCCTAACCACTTTATCTACCTGTCCCATTACTTTAAAGAATCAGTGGACATGCACACCAAGGTCCCTCTGATCCTCTGTTCATCATGTATTCCCAAGCCTTGTTTGCCCTACATATGTGGATCACTTCACACTTATCCAGATTCAATTCCATGTACCACTGACCAGCCCATCCGTATCGTCCTGTAATACAAGGCTAATAGTTACCCGGTAATAGTTACCAGGAAAATTGAGGGGTGGAAAACTATTTGATCTCCTGGGTAACTATTAAAATGAACCTTTGACATCCACCCCAACCTGGCCTGGCCAATCCAACCCTACATGCCCAGCATGGTTCTCTCCCAACTGCACCCCCACACTGGCACAACATCCTCCACCATCATGTGACTGAAATCCACTGAAACACTGATCCACTTGTTGGCATGCTGCAACCTATCCATCATCTATTTGGCACTCAGTCCCTCCCGAACCTCAACCTGCCTGTCATCCTCACACTTACCTTACATACTTAACCTTTCACAGTAGCTGTCAAACAGGCTGTCTGTCTTATTGCACATTTGCATCACAGAACAAGATATGGTGACAGCCTCAAAAGGGTGTGATTTCATTGGTGGTCTTCTGCCCTGTTTGTGGCAAGGATTCTCTGGACAGGTTTCCCCTGTAGTGTGACGAGAAGCTCTGATCCAGGTATTTCCAGAGTTGAGTTCATTTTAAGGATATGTGTGTATTTCGTTAGTCCACCGAAAAGCTGCTGCTTTTAGCCACAGATGAAAAATCTGAAGGCACGTATCGACGGATGCAGAAGTTGCAGAAAGAAAACTTGACCACCTAACCTGGATCCTTCAATGATAGATGGTTGTGTTCTCGTTTTATAAATGTAAATAACGGATAGTGACACTTGAATACATCATTCTCGTTGTTATTCCTGCTGATGAACTTTATCATTTGACTTACTTGCAGCCATGCCACAGATGTGATGGAGACAGAAGGCTGGAAGTCGATGATTCACTCCCACCCTCATTTAGTTGCAGAGGCCTTCCGAGCATTGGCGACTGCACAGTGTCCACCATTTGGTATTCCACGCAAACGGTTAAAACAGTCATAATTACACTAGAGGACTTAGGTACTGATCTCGCTACTGACTTTTGCGTAAAGGTATTTGTACCTTGCACCCATACAGGATAAACTCCTCGTTTGCATACAGAGGTCACGCCTGAACTTTAACTGTCTTTAATTGCTCTGCTGAAGGATGTGTTCCAGTATGGTCTTCAGCTTTAAATTAGTTTACATGCTTTTCTCTCAGCCACTTAAACAGCCTTAAATGATTTTCATCCTTCCTGTTCAGTTCACGTGATGTTAAGTTTCTTTTTTTTAAATTAATGTGTGCCTTGTCGTTAGACCAGGCTGTGCAGAATTGCATCAGCAGCCATATTGCAAAGCCTTCCATTGAATAACTGGGAAAGGCAAAATAAGTCTTTAACACTTTTCTCAATAACTACTCTGTACAAAATTATGGTTGATATCCAAGGAAATTAATCGATCTGAGCCTGATTGGCCAGTTAGGAGCAATATTGCATGTGATTTGATGACTATCCCCAACCCACCTTTGCGTTATGCATGTTGTTGAAATTCTGCATTACAGCCTGAAAGGGATGTACCATTCAATAGCACATGTCCTTAATGGCCAGTGGTATATGAAGTACATGGTTGGTTTGTGAACCACCATTTTCTTTTTCAGTGTTTGTATACCTTGTTTACAGTTTGGAATTTCTACTGTACAGATTTTTTTTGAGGGTTAAATTCACATTTTTGGCAGAAATGTTAAAGACCTTTGTTACAATTGTGTGAAAATGGTTTGTAATGTTCAGCAACCTTCTAGAACTTGAGATCACATCATAGCTAAAGTCAAAACACTATATCTTCGTGCTACCAATGGACCCAAAACAATGGAATAGTTCAGCAATCCACAGTGCAACAGTGTGAAACTTGAATAATGGAAGAGCATTTCTGAAGACTACCCATTTGAAACGCCTAATAAAGATGTTAAGACACTGAAGGTCACTTGATCAGATTAGTTTTCCCAAATATACTTACGATGTTTCTATCCCTTTTACAGTAAAAAGAAATTTCTTGCGAATTTTCTCCTCTGCCCTTCTCACATGAAGGCGCTGAATCTTTGGGATCCAAGTCCAGGGGTGCTGGTCGCCCTCCAGTATCTCATCCAAATGGCTGTTATTCGTGTGTGAGTGTCATACGGGTATTTAACCGCAGGGGACATCACAGACGAGCTTAACACTATCCTCACCTGACGTCAATGCGTGCACTTCCAGTGGGGCTGTTGGATAGTGATCAGATGTGAAAACCCTGGTGATTTTCCATTCCCCTACCCCAGCTGGTGCTGAGACCGTTGAAACACCCTAATTGATGCCCCAGCTAAGATGACTTAACTCAGCACAGACTAAGAATTGAAACTGAGATCTTCCAGGTACTTACTGGATAATTATGCTGAGCCTCTGGGGAAGGTAGCCCTTTTAAGAATGAATAGGTATTGTTATCAAGTCATTTGTCTGAGACACTGTGCTAAGGTAACACTGTAGATTTTGTAGAAAACTCCAGTTTCAGCACAGTGATTTGCAATGCCTCAAATTGACTTTACATAGCAATTGATTTGCTTATGTTTTGCTATTTTATTTATTATGCATCAATATATTTCATAAAGCTTATGTTACGTTAGAGAAACTTTGTAAGACTTTATAAATGCAATTGAATGCACTAATTTGTAACAGCGTTCATTTCTGTAGACTATTGTTTTGTGAAAATCATTTTTGTTAGACAAGAGAACACAACTATTTTTAAAAAATGGAGGTAAAAGAAGCTGATGGGTTTAAGTTATCAATGTATCTGTTTACTGTCATATCACAAATTCAGAAAGTATGGTTGCATGAACTACACACCATTAAAATTTGAATAAAAACTTAAAATGAGTTTTGAGATGGTTGTTCAAAAGTAATCGACCTTAATTTTCATGCAGAGAGCAGTTTGAATACAATAATCTGTTTTAAATTAGTAAAACATATTTTCTAATTGTTTGCTGCAGTGTTTATTTCAGGCATATCAAAATGAAATAATATTGCCCTCTGATATTTTTACTTCTGATTACATAACAACTGCAACTGTCCACCTCCATCTACTTCGATGAGAGATCAAGAAAACTCTGGACTATAGATTGCTCCATAGTTGACAGTGATACAACACTGCCAGCTGGAAGTTATTTTTATGTAGGGCATAATCCATTTTGAGTTTCATTCTTTTGTAATTTCTAATATTCTCTTTGATCCCAGCTGGAATAGAGGTGCTCCATCTAGTGACTGAACCAAGAACTAATGACTTTGCCAGTTGAAAATAAACAAATTCCAGAAACCAGGGACCTAATTTTTAAACTAGGTGGACCACCATCATAGTCTGGAAACCTTTCCTTCTTATAAACTGGATTAATCAAATCAAATTGGCCAGGATAGTCTCAAGGGGGAATTCAATGAACGAGTTAGACATTGTATCTTTGAAAAATATGTTGTGGAACGAACCAGGGAGCAAGTTATTCTGGCTATGGTATTATGTGACGAAGTGGGATTAATTAATGATCTCAGTAAAAGATCCTCCAGGGAAGAGTGATCTTAACATACAAGAATTTCAAATTCAGTTGGAAAGCAAGAAACTGGAATCCCATAGTAGTGGTCTGGCATTAAATCAAGATAGTTACATCGGTATGAGACAGACCTGGTCCTAATAGACTGGGTGGGAAAACTAAAAGGTAGGACGGTTGATAAACAGTGGCAGATGTTTAAGGAGGTATTCAGTTCCTCATAACTCAAATATATTCCAGAAAAGAAGAAAGATTGAGAGTGGTAAAACATTCATCCATGTCTCAGCAAGAAAATTAAAGGCAGCATAAAGACAAAATCTAAGACATGCAATATTGCAAAGGCCAGTGGCAGATTGGGAAGCTTTTAAAGATCAACAGTTTACTAAAAGTAAATAATAAAAAGAGCAAAAGTACATCATGAGAAAAAGCTAATGCAAAATATAAAGATGGATAGCAAAAGCTTCCATAAGCATATAAAAGGCAAGAGCATAGCTAAAAGAAATGTGGGTCCTTTGGAGAATGAATTTGGAGAGTTAATAATGGGAAGCACAGAAATTGCTGCGATGCCAAATCAAAATTTTGCCTCCGTTTTCCCAGTAATAACAGATAATGTAGCTGTACAGAAAGTGAGGAACTTAGAACAATCATCAGTACTGAGCAAATTATTGGGATTAAGGCAAGCAAATCTGCAGGCCTAATGACCACATCCAAGAGTCTTACAGGAAGTTTAACAGATAGTGGATCCATTGGTGAAAATACTCTAAAATTCCCTGGACATGGGAAAGGTTCCAGTGGATTGGAAAAATGCTGTTTTGAGGCCATTATTCAGAAAGGGATGAAGGCAGAAAGTAGGAAACCATATACCAATTAGTTTACCATCTGATTGGAAAATTGTTAGAATCCATTTTTAAGGGACATTTGTAAATTCAAATGCAATCCATCAGAATAAGCATGATTTTATGAAGGGTAAATTGTGTATGATTAAATTACTACAGTTCTTTAAAGATGTAACAAGCGAAGTAGATAATGCATATTCTGTAAATGTAGTATAAATAGGCTTGCAGAAAGCATTTGACAAGGTACACACAAAATGGTAATACACCAGGTAAAATCACATGGGGTTTGGGATAATTCATGAGCTTGGATAGAGGATTGGCTTACCAAGAAAAAGCAGAGAGTCGGAATAAATGTTTCTTTTTCCTGTTTGGCAAGCTGTAACTAATGGGATGTTAAGGGTTCAGTCGTTAGGCCTCAGCCATACAATCTGTATTAATGACCTGGATGCAATGATGAAGGTACAGTAGCCAAATTTGCAGAAGACATTAAAATAGTTAGGCAAGTAAGTTTCAATCAAGAAATAAGAAATGTACATACGGATATGTTAGATGAATGGGTCAAAATTTGGCACAGTTTAATGTGGATAAGTGTGAGGTCATCCATTTTGGTTGGAAGAATAGAAAGGCAACTTGTTATCTAAATGGAGAGAAACTTCTGAGTGCTTCAGAACACAGAGATCTGGTTGTCCTCATGCATAAATCGCAGAAAACTAGTACGCAGGTACAGCAGGTAATAAGGAAGGCAAATGGAATTTTGGCAGTTATTAGTAATGGAAGAGTAATGGGTTGAAGAGGTGTGGAGAGTGGACAGGAAAGTGAAGTTGAGGCGAAGATAAGATCAGCCATGATCATATTGAATGGCAGAGCAGGCTCAAGATTTGGCTACTCATGCTCCTAGTTCTCATGTTCTCAATGGAAGAGCTTCATTTCCAAAAAATTTTCGTGGTGGTCTGCTCAGAAATGGAGGGTCAGAGTGGGAGTTTGGTAACAGTATATTTGGAGGCCCTTGGGAATTATAAGTGGGAAGTAAATTTTAAAGTCGCATGGGGGACAAAGCAACCACTTCAATTCGGAAGCAGCAGGGGCTGTGAAGGACCAGGGACCCTTGGGAAGACTTAGTGATGACTTTGACTTCGCCTAACCCAAAAGCAGAAAAATAATTTTTGAAAATATTGTGTGTTGATTTAGCACCTCCCACCTTGATTCTTGTGCAACACTCACCAAGTCTTCAAACCTTGATTCATAAAGTCATACAATGCCAAAAGGCCCTTTGGCTCATCGATTCTGCACCAACGTAATTACCACTAAAGGTGTGCTAATCCCATTTTCCTGCACTTTCAACATTCAGGGATATGGGACAGCTGAAATCCTCATCCAATTTTTTTTTAAAGTTGTAAGGTTTCTAACCTCCACTACCTTCCCAGGCAGTGCATTTCAGATTCCCACCACCCAGTGAGTGAAAAAATTATTTCCCAAATCTCCTCCGAATCTCCTGTCCCTTACCCTAAAGCTATGCCCTTTTGTGATTGACCCCCTGAACCAAGGGGAACAGCTGCTCTCTATTCACCCTGTCCATACTCCTCATAATCTTATACACCTCAATCCTATCCCCTCTCGGTCTTCTGTGCCCGAAAGAAAACAATTCAATCCTACTAGTCTCCCCCTATAGCTCAATTTCACCATCTCAGGCAACATCCTGGTGAACCTCCTCTGTACCCCGTCTCATGCTATCACATCCTTCCTGTAGTGAGGTGAACAAAACTCCAGATGTGGCCTAACCAACGCTCTGTACTACTCCCAACGTTATTTCCTTGCTGTTATACTCTATGCCACGATTGATGAAAGCAAGTGTCTGATATGTATTCTTAACTATCCTATTCACGTGCTCTGTCAACTTCAGGGATCTGTGAATAATTACCCCAAGATCCTTCTGTTCCTCTAAACTACACTGTGTTCTGCCATTCATTTGATACTCCCTCATCTTGTTTCTTCTTCCAAAGTGCATCACCTCACACTTTTCAGGATTAAATACCATCTGCCACTGGTCTCACCATCTGACTAATCCATCTATATCTTCCTGTAACCTACAACAAACTTCTTCGCTTTAACCACCCTATTTGCAAATTTACTTTAACCGTCCCTCCACATTTTCATCTATGTCATTTATGTATATAACAAAAATTAAGGGTCCTCGTACTGATCCTTGTGGTACACCTCTAGACACTGGCCTCCAGTCACTCAAACAGCCTTGTACTGTTTACGTTTGAGTCCTATTACTAAGCCAGTTTCTGTTCCATTTCACCAAATTTCCCTCAATTCCATGTGCTTTTAACCTTCTCAATCAATCTCCCATGTGGGTCTTTTTTCAAAATCCATATAAACTAGCGAACTTCCCTCATCTGTGCACTTGATCACATTTTCAAAAAGTTCTAACAAATTCTAATAAACCGCCTCCTGACAAAGCCATGCTGACTATGCCTAATTAACCCATGCTTTTCCAAGTTGTTATTAATTCGCTCCTTCAGAATTTTCTCCGATAGTTTCCCTGCCACAGTTGTGAGGCTCACAGATGTGTAATCTTGTGATTCCTCGCTACCACACTTCTTGAAAAGTAGAACCACATTAGCTGTCCTTGAGTCCTCTGGCACTTTCCCTGTGGCAAGAGAGGAATTAAAAACTTTTCAGCAGCATGGGTTGCAATTCATGCAGACTAGGGGATTTGTCTGTTTTTAAGGCCAACAGAGCTTCCAGTACCTCCCCATTTTCTATGTCAACCTGTGCAAATTCCTCACGGTCCCTTATCATGAATTTTGTACAAACATACTCCTTTTCCAGAGTGGGCGGCACAGTTGGCTCAGTGGTTAGCACTGCTGCCTCACAGCACCAGGAAATCAGGTTTGATTCCACCCTCAGGCGACTCTCACTGTGGAGTTTGCACATTCTTTTGGGATGCTCTGGTTTCCTCCCACAGTCCAAAGGTGTGCAGGCTAGGTGGATTGGCCATGCTAAATTGCCCATAGTGTTCAGGATGTGTAGATTAGGTGATTATAGGGAGATGGGTCTGCATGGGATGCTCTGAGGGGTGGTGTGGACTCGTTGGCACAAAGGGCCTGTTTCCACACTGCAGGGATTCTATGATTCTAAGACTGGAGAGAAATATTCATTTAACACCCTTCTAATATCCTGCGGCTTCACACACGGGTTGCCCCCTTTGTCCCTAATAGGCCCTGCTGTTTCCCTGGTTAACCTCTTCCCTTTAATGTATTTATCTTAGGATTGCAAACAAGGTTAGGGAGAATCCTTTTTCATGCCCCCTTTTCGATCTTCTAATTGCTCTCTTAAGTACCCCCCGCCCCATGCTTCCTGTATTCCTCTAGGGCCACAACTGAATTGCTCCATTTGAACTTGCCAAAAGCCCTTCTCATTCAGTACTGAATTGTCCTTGACGTTAGAGTTCTCTGAACTTATTGCTCCTACATTTCCCTCTTAATGGTACATGTCAGACCTATATTTTCATGAAGTCCTTTTTGAATGCCCCACTCCTGTAGTCTTACCTGCAAGGAGCTGTTCCTGGTCAACTGTGGCCAGATCCTGCTTTGTTTTAATAAAATCTGCTCTCCACAATCCAAAGCCATCATTTGCAGGCCATCTGTTTCCTTGTCCAGAACAAATTTGAACCATACCGTAATGTGATCACTATCATTAAAATGCTCCCCGAATGCCACATCAAACACTTAAGACCATAAGACATAGGAGTGGAAGTAAGGCCATTTGGCCCATCGAGTCCACTCCGCCATTTAATCATGGCTGATGGGCATTTCAACTCCACTTACCCGCACTCTCCCCGTAGCCCTTGATTCCTTGCGAGATCAAGAATTTATCAATCTCTGCCTTGAAGACATTCAACATCCCGGCCTCCACTGCACTCCGTGGCAATGAATTCCACAGGCCCACCACTCTCTGGCTGAAGAAATGTCTCCTCATTTCCGTTCTAAATTGACCCCCTCTAATTCTAACGCTGTGCCCACGGGTCCTTGTCTCCCCACCTAACGGAAACAACTTCCCAGCGTCCACCCTTTCTAAGCCATGCATTATCTTGTAAGTTTCTATTAGATCTCCCCTCAACCTTCTAAACTCTAATGAATACAATCCCAGGATCCTCAGCCGTTCATCGTATGTTAGGCCTATCATTCCAGGGATCATCCGTGTGAATCTCCGCTGGACACGCTCCAGTGCCAGTATGTCCTTCCTGAGGTGTGGGGCCCAAAATTGGACACAGTATTCTAAATGGGGCCTAACTAGAGCCTTATAAAGTCTCAGAAGCACATTGCTGCTTTTATATTCCAACCCTCTTGAGATAAATGACAACATTCCATTCGCTTTCTTAATCACGGACTCAACCTGCAAGTTAACCTTTAGAGAATCCTGGACTAGCACTCCCAGATCCCTTTGTACTTCGGCTTTATGAATTTTCTCACCGTTCAGAAAATAGTCCATGCCTGTATTCTTTTTTCCAAAGTGCAAGACCTCGCATTTGCTCACATTGAATTTCATCAGCCATTTCCTGGACCACTCTCCTAAACTGTCTAAATCATTCTGCAGCCTCCCCGCTTCCTCCGTACTACCTGCCTGTCCACCCAACTTCGTATCATCGGCAAACTTCACCAGAATGCCCCCAGTCCCTTCATCCACATCATTAATATATAAAGTGAACAGCTGCGGCCCCAACACTGAACCCTGCGGGACACCACTTGTCCAGCTTCTTTCTCCAAAACCAGATCCAGCACTGTGCCATCCCTCGTTGGGTCTTCTACGTATTGATACAAAAACCACCCCGGATACATTTCAAGAAATGCATCCCTTCCCTTCACCCCTTAACACTATGTCTATCCCAATTTATGTTGGAAAAGTTGAAATCCCATTGTATAATTACCGCTTTATTACTCTTACACACCCCTGCGAACTGTTTACGTATTTGCTCCTCTATTTCCTGCTGACTGTTTGGGGGCCTATAATATACTCCCAGTAAAGTGACTGCACCCTTAACGTTCCTAAATTGTACCCACAAAGCATCATTTGAGGACCCTTTCAAAATGCTGTCTTTCCTTATTGTAGTAATTGACTCCTTAATCAATTGTGCTACACCACCACCCTTTTCACACCCTCCTCTGCCTCGTATAAAGATTCTATAGCCCAGAATGTTGAGTTACCAACCCTGCACTTCCCTCAACTACGTTTCTGTGAGGACAACATCAAACTTCCATGTGTCAATCCAAACCAATAACTTATCAGTTTTACCTATTACACTCCTAGCTTTAAAGACCATCAAGCCTTGCCTTACTCTCTTGATACTCAGCATAGCTGAACTCACTGTGACTTGCTTTCTTTGCTGGAGCATGATGTATCTCTGTTGCGTCGATATTCTGTGTCCCTTCCCCCTGCTAGACTAACTTGAACTCCTCCCAACAGCACAAGCAAACTTACCAGCAAGGATCTTGGGCCCAAAGTGGTTCAGGTGCAGACGGTCCCATTTGTACATGTTCCACCTTCCCCAGAAATGGTCCCAGAGATGCAGGAAACCAAAATCTTGCACCAACTCTTGAGCCACGCATTCATCTGTCCTGTTTTCCTATTCCTATATTCACTAGCACATGGCACTGGGAGTAATCCAGAGATTATGAAAATTGAGTTCCTGCTTTTTAATCTACTACCTAGCTCCTTGAATTCTTGATGCAAGACCTCATTCCTCACTTTGCCCATGTTGTTGGTACCAACATATACAATGACCTCTAACTCATCACCCTCCCCTTTCAGGATGTCTTGCAGCCGTTTAAAGCATCCCTAATCCTGGCACCAGTGAGGCAACACACCACGAGTCATATCTTCGGCTGCAGAAATGCCTGCCTGCACGCTTGACTGAAGAATCCCCTATCACTATTGCCCTTCCTTTCTTCTTCCTCCCCGCAATCTGTTTAGTATTGAGATTAGTTTTTTTTTCAAGGTCATTGCAAGTCAGAATTAACTTGTGAAATATTCTTCCTGTTGTGTTGTGCTCAGGGTCAAAGATGTTGGAAAGTGCAGAATGAATGATAAAAATGAATATTGGAAGATTTTTGCCTTTAGGTCCAAACAACACTATAAATGCTGGTAGAATCTTTGTTGCCTTCCAAATTTTATGTAATGTTTCAAGGTTGATCTTCTCTCGATAACAAGTACACTGCCAAAGAAATTTGTGTTCTTTCATTGCACTGAAATAAATATTAGTACTGTGGAAATAAATTACTCCCATCTGAGATTAGCTGTTTTGGATTATACAATTAAAACAGTTTTATGGAAAAAAATACAGCTAATAGAAACTAGAGACTTTCTTAGATATTACTAATGGCTACATTTGAATTACTGCTATCATCCAGTAATTCCCTGTACTGCTGTACTAACATTGACAAATCTAGTCTCTGATTCTCAGTCTTTTTGATGCAGTTATTTGTAAGAATCTCATCAAGGAAAGGAACCTGAAGAGATTTGTTGACATTCTTAAGAATCAGAAATTAAAAGCTACTTAAACAAAAAAGCCCACTTTTGCAGACCAAACCACTAAACTGAAAAACCTGCATTTGAAGCAAAGCAGATAGAAGGTAGTGTCCTGGGTTCAACCATCTTTAACTTCTTTATAAACAACCTTTCCATAAATTAAAGGACTATTCACAATTTTTCTGATACTGAGACAATCTTTATTCATACATCATGATCTTGAAAACATTTAAGTATGAACTTGTGAATAGCAAGTAATATTTTTGCCAAGCAAGTTCCACACAATTAGCATTTCTGACAAGAGAATATAACCATTTCCCTTTGACGTTCTTTTAACATTGTTATCACTGAGTCCCCTATAATCAACATCCTGGAGACTTAGCATTGACTACATCTGAATTGGTCCACCGTGTTAATCTTGTTACTCCAACAGCAAGTCAGGCTGGAAGTTCAATGTTAAGTAACTCACCTGATTCCACAAAGCCTTTCCACATCTACAAGGCATAGGTTAGATATGTGATGCAGTACTCTTTTAGATGAGTGCAGTTCCGGTAGTACTCAAGTCTCAACATCATACTAGGCAAAGTAGCTCATTTAATCGGCACCCCATTCGCTACCTTCAGTGTTTACTGGCCTAGAGACCATGCTTACGTGCATAGCATCGATAAGATACACATTAGCAACGGTAGCTTCCAAACCACGAATCTGTGCCACCCAAAAGGATTTATGGGAACCACTGCCTGTTTGTTCCCCTCCAAGTCAAATACCATACTAACTTGAAGCTATATTGCTGATCCACAGATAACAAGGTGTGGAGCTGGATGAACACAGCGGGCCAAGCAGCATCATAGGAGCAGGAAAGGTCTAGGCCCGAAACGTCAAGCTTTCCTGCTCCTATGATGCTGCTTGGCCTGCTGTGTTCATCCAGCCCCACACCTTGTTATCTCGGATTCTCCAGCGTCTGCAGTACCTTTTATCTCTATTGCTGATCCACAGTCTTGGTGAATATCCCAGAACTCCTTTCTTAACAGATTATTGAGTAACCTACACATGTGGACTGCAGTGGTTCAATACTGTGGCTCACTACCAACTTCTCAAGTTAATTCATAGAACCAGAGAATGGTTATAGCACAGAAATTTGGCCTGTCATGTTCTCGTCAGTTTTAATTTGGTTTGTTATTCTATGCCAATTTCTCATAGCCCTACAAAGCTATTCAGATAATTAACAAATTCACTTTTGAAAACCACAATTGAATCTGTCTCTACCACATCCACGCACTCAGACAATGCTTTCCTGCTCCAAACACTTGGTGCGTAAAAATATTTATTGTGTCATCTCTGGTTCATTTGTCAATTGCCTTAATCCTGTATTTTAATCCTGCCACCAATGGGCACTTTTTTTTTCCTCTATCTAGTCTGTCTCAACCCTTATTATTTTGAACAGCCTTGATTCTCCTTCTCTTTGGATATGTTGAGAAAACAATTGAAGTCGCTCAGCCCTGAAGCTATTCTCATAAATCTTCTCTGTACTTATCTTGAAAATTAAAATGTTCCAATTGCATATGGATGCTCGCAAAACCCGGAGTGTTATCACCAGAACTATTGATTAGCAGGCAATAATGGGACACTTACCTGTTCAGAGGTTATTGGTTTGAATAGCGGCTACATTACTGAGAGCACATTATGGAGTGCCTATTCCTTGATGTTGAAAGGCACACTGGATGGAAACTTTCTATTCCCTGAGTGTTGTGAACCATGCAGGAAAGTTGCAAAAGTCAGATGAGATGGCCGGTGAGGAGCTTCCCAAGGTTTAGAGCAACAGGTCCCACTTTCCAAACAAGAGGTTCTCACGAGTGAGTGGAGAAAGGCTTATTTGCACGCATTGCCACCCTCCATTGACTTAATCTTGCCTCATTAATGTGCAGTTTCCCATACTCCCACACACTGGATAGAAACTAGATGTCAAGAATTTCCGACATGAAAGTGTGAGTGGTTGCCTAATTACTCCAGCTCACCACATGCTGCTCCAGGTCTCCATCTTGGACAGCCAACACTGGTCCTTAAGAGCATACTCCATGGCTAGCAATAATGTGCATCGTCCTCTCCACAGAGCCTGGCTACCAATATGTGCCAACTTCACGTCATCGTCATTAATCATCTTTGATCCACTTACAGTATGGTTTTGCACATGAATACTCTTCTTTGGAATGCACTAGCCCGCTTAATTGTAGTGCTACTTCCAGGGCACTTCATGCATGGATTTGACTAGGATATAACTCCAGGATCCTTGCTTGCTCTGTAAGAGCTCAATCACTTTGAACCTACTTAGATTCTTTCATCTTCTCTGCTTGCCCTCACTACTGCACCATGTGCCAGCCACATATATGCCAAACACACTACATGCAGCAAGCAAATGACCATGTCTCAAAATCTAAGGAGGGTAGTCCTCAATCAATTCAAAGAAGCACCCTTCAGTCAGATAGTCCCAGTACAGTAAATGAAGAGCGTCATCCAATATCTGTCCAGGGGCTTTGGCATCATCTGTCAACTGCTCAGGGCAGTCATGATCAGGATACTCTCCCTGTCGAGAATGTGGTGCTGAATGTTCGGCACCTCACCACCCATCATGCCTTTTCCTGCCCTCTTTTGTGCCACATTCTCCTGTTATATTTTTAACTGAATCATAGTTACCTATTACAAACAATCAATAACTTGGAAGCAATTTTCAGATAATTTAGGTATTATGTAATTTAGCATTTAGGTAAAATGCATTAATTATTTGGACAAAGAAAGGAAATATACAATCTGTCACAGATGAAAACACTTTGTTGGTCCCAAAACTGTTCTGGAGAGTGGAGAAGCAGAGGCATGTTCATCAAAGGGAGTTCATCCCTGATATTTCACAATCTTTGGTGGTAGCAGTCTCCGTTGTTCCCTCCCTCAAACTGTTGGTCTTCTGGCAAGAATGTGATGGTGTATTTCCCTGGATCGTCTCTCACTCAACCTAACCCCTTTTGATATATCTTACTTTAGAAGCTGGCAAATTATTGTCAACTGTCAATTGTCTGTCTAAGCCTCTTTGCCCAATGACCACGCCTCTCATGAAGCCAGGATGACTGTGCCTCTTGCCTACCTTCATCTGACAATCAGTTCACCATTCTTTCTAAGAACAAAACCACCTTATTTTCGCAAACAGTACATTAACAACAGGGTACAAAAACAGAGAAATCATTCAATGAACCTTTATTGACAACCTTAATGATTCTGTGATAACGAGGTGTAGAGCTGGATGAACACAGCAGGTCAAGCAGCATCAGAGGAGCAGAAAGCTGACATTTCAGGTCTCGACCCTTCTTCAGAACTGGGCAAGGGAACATATATTTTATGTTTGTAGATGGCTAGCTTAGATACTACCTTAACAGTTAAAGTAGAATTTGTGCTACAAATGAAATACTAATTATGAAATGCTAAAATAGTTCAGTTTTAAAGAGGGTGCCAAATTCCAACAGCTGCAATGTGACAAAAGGAGGGTTTGAGTAAGATGGAAGTGGCTGTAAGTATCAGTGATCACGTGGGAAGGTGTTGCAAGTGAGTAAAAATAGGTTCAGAGACCATGCAGTGTTAGTAATGTGGGGCAATTAGGTAGCTGAAACTGAATAGAGGAAGATGTGTGTGAGGGTGAGACTGGAAGAGCATGAACCTTGGTTTAGCGAAAATAGATTGAGTGTGACATTGCATGGAGAAGATAGTGGAACTTACCTTGGCAGAGCAGATCATATCATTAACTTTCTTCTTGCACTGCTTGGTGTTCCTCCAGTTAGTTAAGATGATACTGACGTGGGTGTTAACTCAAACCAGGCTGGCAGAATCTGCTACTGCGCACTTCTCTGTTATTCCAGGGTGAGAAAGATGGCCCTCCTCTGAACCACGGCAATCCATCAGGACTTCCAGGTCTCTGCAGCAAAGTAGGGGAGCAGTTCCCCATTTCATGCTCAGGGCAAATTCCACAAACGGTCCGTGGAAGCTCTAGACTGCCGATGTTTGTCTAGGTGCACAATAGCCTTTTAAATATGATGACAGGGCCAGGAATTCTGGGGTGTCCCAGAAGTGGCAAGTACTTCTGCCTATGGTGAGTGGGAGAATCGATCTAGCATTAAACAAGTGGAACACCACATGGACAAGGTAAATGAGGTGAGGTAGATGAGGTAAATGAGGCGAGTGAGACAGCAGGATAAGAAAGCTCATTGGGTTTGATGAGAGAAATCCTTGATGGACCTCAAAAAAGGCAAAGTGTCAATTCCTGATAAAATTCAGCCCGAGGTAACCATTACCATAAATAAACTGCTAGATTTGTTCCTTTCAAGTAGCTAAAATGTGTATCTGTCCTCTGATAAAATAATGTATATATTAGCATTAAAAACTCAATAGCTCAGCCATCAGTGGGCATCTTGTAACATATTGGTCCCACATAAATCCATAATGATAACTTTTAAAAGATTATTTTCAAGCTATTCTAAAATGCAGCTCAACTGTGTTTTTAAAAATTGCACAAATGCACTAGCAGTCATGTAATTAAAAGTTTTAAAGGAAACCAAAATTAGTCATACGTTATCTAGTAACACAAAAGTTACTTTTTGTGTAAGAGATAATCTGGACAATGGCATAAATTTTGTGGACACCAGGGAAGGGACAGTGCTCACTGTTAACTTTATTGACAGCTGCCCACAAACATTTTGCTACTTTTTCAGTATTGACTTCCTGGCAATAGGGAAGCTTCTCAACCAACCAGTTTACACAATCCTCACTGACACATGCAAAGTCTATGCCAGGAACTATAAATTAGGTTTGGCTCAAATACAAAAGGTAAAACAAAGTTCCAGAAAACAACATGGAATGCAGACAGAAAGATAAAAGATTATCATAAAAAGTGGAAAGAAAAATGATCTCCAACACTAAATAAAATTCAGGAAATAACTTCTGACTTGTAAAATAAAGCTTTCAGGCTAATGAGGTTGTTTGGTAGTAAATGTGCCTGATCAACATTAAAATTTGACTTCCTCCTGAATGCTGTGATCTTTTCTGATGTCTAACAGGTAAATAGTGTGTAAACTATGTAAACGACCTGACCATTAACGTTATATCATGTAGTAAATATGGCAAATTTAAGACAACATGAGCCATTAATTATGCATGTTTATACATTAAAAAGTGGCAAACTCTGCAGAAATCGTTTATGATACAATGCTTTCATGGATACTGTAGTTCTGCCATTAGAATTGAATTGAATTAGCTTCATTGTCGCATGTATCCGAATGAGTACAGTGAAAAATTTAGAAGTTGCCACTTACAGTACCATCTTAGGTAGAAATGTACCTATGTACAATCCTTAGCTACCGAACAGAGAAATGAAGAAAAAGAAGTTACATTGCAGCTATACACAGTATGACCATGGATCAGAAAAAAAACAAGAAGCAAAGCTAAAAGAAACTGTAAAAAAAACATTAAAAATTTAAAAACATTGAAACATTAAAATGTTCTCCAACACCAAGCAGCTCTTTCTTCTCAATCACAAACTGCTTCGTAATTCATCCCGATTATCAGTGTATTTATATTTCTCATCTCCAAATCTTCATGTTTTGTGTTAAGTTTTGAGACATTGCATGCAAGCTCAGTTCAGAACACAGATGCTGCATGTTAAGTGGCCTTTCTGTATTGGATGCGAGGATCTCTTCTAAACCCATAAGCCCTTGCAAAAATATAAATTGCTGTCAGACCTATGTCAGACCTAAATTTGGGGTTGCTGATTCTGACACCAGGTGAAAAAGTGTTGGATTTTCAGATTGTAGAAATGTATAATTAACTTTCCCTTATGGGCAGCTGACTTCTAAATGCTAAGGGTATTGTTGAAACAGTAAGATTATTTTGTTAACTGTGTTAGGACTTTAATTACCAGGGAAATTCACTGGTTGGTCAGGGTCAGAGGGAATTGTGACTGTCATTTTCTAACTCTGCCTGTCAGCTCTCAGATTTCCATCTATTAAAATTAATGAGTGAAGAATTGCAAGCTTGTAAACACAGAAGCAAAACTCTTGAGTTGGTATTTATTTTCTTTTTGCATTTTAGATCTCTGCTGGTACAATACTGAGAAGGTGGTTCTGGTACAAATGATACTGCCTTTTTAAATGTGACCATCATATTGCAGTATGTTTTATGCTGAACTAAGTAACTAAACAGTTTGACAGTGCCAGTTTTAAAATTCTCTAGAAACACTGTAGCAATCAGTAGAAGTGGCTTTCATGGTTAGAGACAAAAAAAAAATTGCAGATGTTGGAATCCAAGGTAGACAAACAGGAGGCTGGAAGAACACAGCAGGCCAGGCAGCAAATAGAGGAAAGGAGCAATCAACGTTTTAGGTATTACCACCAGATTTACTGCATAGTTTGGGTTCCCTAAGGACCATTGACTCTAGATTTCATCAGAGCCTTCGTTCGGCCATAAGTTCACAAGAGCTGAATATTAAAGTAAGATACCAGTAGCTAATCTGCCATGATGTTAGCTCTCAGTCAAGTTATGGATAGGGAAGGTTTAGAGGGATATGGGCCAAAGGCAGGTAAATGGGACTAGTTGAGTTCAGGAAACCTGGTTGGCATGGACAAGTTGGGCTGAAGGGCTTGTCTCCATGCAGTATGACTCTATGACTCCATAAGTATGCACCAAGCGGCTTCATGGAAACCTATTAACATACAAAACATTGGTCAAGAAGATTGGACCCAATTAATACACCCTGGGTACATTGCTAATTGGCGTTCTAAGATCAGTATCCTTGACCCATCTATCTTCATTTACAGAGATATAGAGCCAGAGTCATACAGCACGGAATCAGACCCATCAGTCCAACTAGTCCATGCCAAACACAATCCCATCCCAATCTAAACTTGATCCTGCCTGCTCAATGATATTTTTTCTTCATTATACAGTTAAGAATGGCTTATTTGATGATGATACCATTCACAATGATGCCAATAATGAAACAACCAAGGTTAGGAAAACAAAAAGGCTGAACTGATAAGAGTTCAATCATAACTATCTCCAGGAAGGGGAAAAATACATAACTACTTTCCTCTGTCCTTCAAACAATTGCATGCATCACACCATCATTGGCCAGGAGCTGATTCCAACTAGGCATACTAATATTGTGGCTGATGAAGCAGAATGGACAGCACAAACTTTGAGTGGACCTCTTGACCCTTCCATGTATAGCTTGTTGTTGAATTATGCAACTGAGGAGTGTTATGGAATCCTCTGAAATTTTGGAATCTTATTACGGAATCTTCTGAATTTGCTTTGACCACTTTATGTTACTGGCTGCACTTATTGTGCGTTAATTTGAAATAAATTCTGATTAAGCTTTCCATTCTGCTTGATATGTTGGTCACTTCCATAAAGTTGCCTGACTGAAGAGTTGCGTTTTCCAGCTTTTCCTGGTAACTAATTTCTCTGGGAGCTTAGGTCATGGTCTTGGCCAATCTCTGCTCACCCTCTGTTGCAGGAATGTTTACTTTGTTCATCATGTGACCAGAAGAGAATATAAGATAATTGTAGCTCCAAACCAGAGCACTTTATGGCTTAAACATGATAATCCTTCCCATGAGAAATTACCAAGAAATTTGTTAAACTCTTTACTAGAGAATATAGTATGAAATTAAACGTTGAGTTCAGAAAATTTACAAATGCCTTTGACACAATTTGAATAGTGCTTTTTTTTAACATACTGCATTACATGGTTTCTTACCGTCTTTTAACAACAGAACATTTCTGTAACGTTTTTCACAGACACAACCATGGAATCCGTTAGGAGATTGTCATTTCACTGGCTCCAAGCACCACTGGCGCATAAAGTGTCTTGTTGCCCTACATTTAATGAGTATTTTTATCTTACATCACCCTTACGAATTGTCTTGAGATTTCTATGTTAAAGGTATTATATGAACTTAAATTGTTTTCTCAATTCTAGTTTATAGGAATCCTATGAATGAATCAACTGCTTTAAAAATTGTTAGTTGATTAAGCCATAGAGTCATAGAGCCATACAGCATGGAAACAGGCCCTTCAGTCCAAACCAGTCCATGCCGAACATATTCCTAAACTAAACTATCGCCACCTGCCTGTGCTTGGCCCATATACCTCCAAACACTTCTTATTCATGTGCTTGTTCAAATGTTTTTTAAATTTTGTAACTGTAGCTGTATCCATCATTTCCTCTGAAAGGCCATTCCACACCTGATCCACTCTTTGTGTAAAAAGATTTCCCCTCGTGTCTTTTTAAAATCCTTCTCCTCTCACCTTAAAAATATGCCACCTAGTCTTGGAATCCCCCAGCACAGGGAAAAGACACCTGCCATTCACCCTACCTATACCCTTCATGATTTTATGAACACCTGTAAGGTCATTCCTCATCGTCCTACGTTCCAGTGAAAAAAGTCCCAGTCTATCTTCTTATAATTAAAACCACCCATTCCTGACAACATCCTGGTAAATCTTTTCTGAACTCTCTCCAACTTAATAATATCCTTCCTATAACAGGGTGACCAGAACCGGACCCAGTATGCCATAAGAGGCTTCACCAACTTTCTGAACAACCTCAAAGTGATGTCCCAACTCCTGTACTCAAAGGTCTGAGCAATGAATGCAAACATGCCAAATACCTCCTTAACCACCCTGTGTATATGTAATGCAAACTTCAAAGAATTATGTGCCTGAGCCCCAAGGTCTCTGTTCTACAAAGCTACCCAAAGCCCTGCCTTTGTTTGTTTTACCAAAATGCAATACTTTACATTTATCCAAATTAAGCTTCATCTGCCACTTCTCAATCCATTGACCTTATTGATCAAGATCTCTTTGTAGTCTTGGATAACCTTCTTCACTGTCCACTATACCACCAATTTTGATGTCATCCACGAATTCACTAACCATGCCTTTTATATTCTCATCTAAATCATTTATATAGGTAATGGTTAAGGATAATCCAAAGAGATTCTAAAAGTGCATTACCAGCAAGACAGCAACTAAAGAGAGAATAGGGCCCCTTAAAGATCAAAGAGGTTGTCTTTGAATTGGATCTCAGGAGATAGGAGAGATATTAAATGAATATTTTGCGTCAGTTTTTGCAGTGGAGAAAGAAATGGAGGCTAGAGAACCTGGGGAAATAAATATTGATGTTTTGAAAACAGTTCATATGACAGAAGAGCAAGTGTTCTAAGTCTTAGAAAATATAAAGGTGGATAGAAAGTTCTCTTCTTAAGTGCATCTTAGTTTTCCAAGACCAATTGGGATGCAATGGTTCCAGAAGGCTCCTCACCGTCACCTTATAGAGTCATACAGCATGGAAACAGACCCTTCAGTCCAGCTAGTCCATGCCGAACATAATCCCAAATTAAACTAGTGCCACCTGCCTGCTTCCGGCCCGTATCCATCCAAACCTTTCTTACTCATATATCCATCCAAATATCTTTTAAACATTGTAATTGTACACGCATCCACCACTTCTTCAGGAAGTTCATTCCATACACGAACAACACTCTGTGTAAAAAAATTTGTCTTTTATATCTTTTTGAAATCTTTCTCCTCTCACCTTAAAAATGTTCTTTCTCTCTCACTCAAGTTTGTGAGACACGATTTTCCTCAAACAAAGCCATGCTGACTATCCCTAATCAATTATTGCCTCTCTAAATGTCCACAAAATCCTATCTTTTATAAATACCTCCGACAATTTACCCACAACCGAAGTCAGATTCTCAGGCCTACATTGATTTTAGTAGGATAATAGTTCGGCACAACATCATGGGCCGAAAGGCCTGTATTGTGCTGTACTGTTCTATGTTCTATGTTCTATGTCCACAGTTCCCCGGTTTCTCCTTAAAACCTTTCTTAAACAAAGCTACAACATTAGCCACCCTCCAGTCATCAGGCACCTCCCCTGTAGTTATAGATGATGCAAATATTTCTGTAAGGAATCTTGTAATTTCCTCCTTTACTTTCCACAACATTCTCAAATACATTTGATCAGATCCTAGAGATTTGTCCACGTTTATATGGTCAAAGACCTCCCAAACCTCCTCTTTTGAAATGTGAACTGTTTTTAAAACATCAAAGTTTATTTCTCTGCATTCTCCAGGCTCCATTTCTTCCTCCACAGTAAAATCTGATGCAAAATATTCATTTAGTATCTCTCCCATGTCCTGATGGGCCAACCTCCTTGATCTTTAAAAGACTCAACCCTCTCTCTAGTCACCCTTTTGCTCTTAATGTATTTGTAGAATCTCTTTGGATTATCCTTAACCTTATCTGCCAATACTATCTCATATCCCATCTTTGCCTTCCTGATTTCCCTCTTAAGAATGCCCCTACCCTCTATATATTGAATAAGAGATTCAATTGAACCAAGTTGTATATATCTAAAAAAAATTCTCTTTTATTCTTGACTAGAAACTCAATATCTTTATTCATCCATTGTTCACCTTACCAGGCTTACCCTTCACTCTAACAGGAACAAGATGCCTCTGAACTCTCGTCATCATACTCCTGAACACCTCCCACTTTTCTGACATTCCTTTAACTGTGAACAGTCTACTCCAATCAACTTTTGAAAGTTTTTGTCTCATACCATTAAAATTTGCCTGACTCCAATTTAACTCTTATGGAAGACTTATCCTTTCCATAACCATTTTTCAATTAAGAGAATTATGATTGCTAGACACAAAGCGTTCCCCTACATTTACTTCAGTCACCTGCTCTGCCTTATTGCCCAAAATGAGATCTAATTTTGCTCCTTTTCTAGTAGAAGCATCCACATATTGACAAAAAAATTTTTGGAGCACATTTGACAAATTCTTCACCATCCAAACCTTTAACACTATGGTAGTCCCAGTGAATGTTTGGAAAATTAAAATCACCCATTATTAAAACCTTATTATGCTTACATATATCTGAGATATCCCTACATATTCATTTCTCAGCTTCTCTCTTACTATTGGGGGGCCTATAGTACAATCCCATCAAAGTTATCTTTCCTTTCTTATTTGCAATTTCGATCCATATATTTTCACTGAGCGAATTTTCAGGAATATCTTTTCTAGTTACAGCAGTAATATATTCCTTAATCAAAAACGCTACCCCACCCACACCCACACACACACACACAACACACTTTTTTGCCTCCTTTTTAATCTTTCCTGTAGCATCTAAAAAGGGAACATTGAGCTGCCAGTCTTGTCCATCTCTGAGCCAAGTTTCTGTAATAGCTATGATGTCCACAGCCCATGTTCTTAAACATGCCCCGAGTTCACCAGCCTTACTTGTAAGATCCTTTGCATTGAAATAAATGCAATTTAGTTCTTCAGAGTTACTACGTACTCTGGCTCTCTCTTGTCTTTTGTTTCTAATTGACATGCTCTCCTCACATTCAGAACCTACACCATCAATCCTTCCGTTTACACTGCTGTTTAGAATTCCTCCTCTCGCCTCCTCTGTAAGTATAAAATCTCCCTTAATAGAATGAGCAAATCTCCCTGCTAAAATATTGGTCCCTTTCCAGTTTAGGTTAGACCCATCCTTTTTGAACTGGTCTTTTCTATCCCAAAAAACATTCCAATTGTCCAAAAACCTGAATCCCTGAACAATATATCATCTCGTCAGCCATTGATTTATCTCCTTTAACCTTTCGTTCCTTCCCTCGTTTGAATTTGGCATTGGGAATAAACCAGAAATTGCAACTTTTAAGATTTGTTTTTTCAATTTTAAATTCACTTTGTACTGCTTTAATCTTTTCCCTAAAAATGTCATTCCTACCAATGTGTACAATAATTTCTGACTTCTCAATCTCACCTTTAACAATAAGCTATACATTTGGAAGCATCCTTAATCCCAGCAGCAGGAAAGCAACAAACCATCCTAAAATCACACTCAATGCCGTAGAATCGGTTATCTATGCCCCTGACAAGAGAGTCCCCTATAAAAAAAATTCTATTAAATCTTGTCAAACGCTGCCTAAAATAAGAATTGCTCCAAGTGTCCAATGACTGACTGGCTCTTCCATTTTCCTCAGAGAGACAATCCCCTTCAACTATTCCAGAAACTGAATGTCTATTTGATAGAGGAATAGCCATTGGAAACTTTTGAACGACCTTCTTACTTTTCCTGACAGTCACCCATCTACCTGACTGATCCTGCTGGGTAATAACTTTTCTAAATCTACCAGCCATCTCACTCTGTACCCTTTTTATGGCCTTAATAATATTAAGCCTAAAAAAATAGTTTCAATAACACCTTATATATAAAATAAACTACTTTCATTGCCTACAGAAAATAATGTTAAAATGGGAAATATATATATCTCAAACATTTAAAAATTAAATAAAAGCAACCACTTAGCTAATTAACTGAATAAAAATGATTCCTCTTCAATAAATTCCTCCTCAAGGGCAATTAGGAATGAGCAATAAATGCTAGCTCAGCTACCTCTGAATGAATTAAAACACCTCGTCCCAATCAGCAGAAAAGCTTTAACATGATATTTAAAGGTGAGCAGAGAATATAATCTTTAATTATATGGCTGCTCAGCTACTTTTACCATTGATTTTCACCTTGAAAACTGGCTTAGATGTAGGAAAATGGCAATCATCATTGATTTTAAAAAGAGGCTTAGCTGTAATAAAATTCTTGGAAAGATGGAGCAAAATAGAACAGCCGAGGAATTGTTGGCCTGCCATAAATTACATACACTATAATTTCCTGAAAATCTGCAATTTTATATGCCACAACCAGAAAATTTAAAGCTATTTACAGCAAATAGATTTTTTTTTTCTGATAATGCCTATTTTAAGAACGAAAATACGTAATGATGCTGACTAAACAGATAAACTAAAGTAAACTGAAGCCTAAATGTAAATAAAAATTTTTAATAATGTCATGATTGTGGTAAAATATGGTTATCACTTTTTGAATCCATTATCTGAATTTCATACCTGGGACTTTGATGTACAAAGCTGTACCATGAGCCTGGTATCTTTGGCTGAGGGCAAGATGCACAGTGGTAGAGAAAGCAATGTAGTGTAGGCATGCTGTAGGCATCCAAGTAGGTTCTGAGTTTGTGAGCATTATGAAAAGAAATGAACACACTGGAGATGCAATCCGGTCCAGTCCAGGGATTGGGTGCATGTCCCTAAATGCAGTATTTGAAATGCAGAAGTGTAGTATAAATGGATCAGGTTCTTCGAGGATGCTAAAATCCATAACATGGGTTGAATGTATTTCATACCCATGAAACATGCCCTGAAATATTAATGCCTGATGTCCAACATGGAGGTCCTCTGGAGCAAGCAGTGAGTTAATGTCGCCACATCCCCAGTCTCACTTCTATGTCAAGAATTCTCGGTTTTTGGTTTGCTCATGACTAGTGGTAGGATAGGAAGCAGCATTTTAATGAGGTGAGATATACAGTTAATAAGGCTGTTAACAAGCAAAAAAACCCCTTAATAGTCAACTCAACTCTGTCTAGTGAGAAACCTGCCTGGATGCCCAATCTTTGTTAAAAGATACAACTGGTTGCTCCTAACATTGGACTTTTGCCGTATTTCTCACCATAACCCAAGTTATTCAGACCCCTATAAGATTCCATCCATTAAATCCAGGTCAGCTGGGGAACTTGCAAAGATCTAAAGAACCAGGGAGAATCTTTCCCCTTAGTGTGTCCTATGAGTCAGAAAATCTTGGCTCAAAAGATTGCAAAAGCTTCATCAGCAACTATCAGCAAGATGAACAGTGAACAACATTTCATAGCTGCTGATTACGAAGTGCGGGGTATTATTTTCCTAGCCTGAAATTGCTCCATTTACTAAACGTTGAAAACTCTGTTCTTTTTAGCAACGAGATTTTGGTGATATAAATAGGATGAATGGCCTTGTCAGTGCCCTGAAGTTTATTTGCTTTCTAATTAATCACCAACAGACAGAATTTTCATGGCATCTCATTGTTTTGTTCGAATTCCCAAAACTATTATTCATCATCTTCAACATAAATATCAATGAGCATATTGTTTTAGGAAGGCTTATTTAACAGGACAAAATGAATGACTTACATGGCAAGTTGTACATTTTCTGACTGAGCCCTCCTCCCAGAAAAAACACAAACTATAGATGCATCTTGCTTCAGGATAAAATACATTAGATTACCATTGCTTTACCTTATAAAGCATGACAGCAAAGCAACATACGTGGATGGATTAGAAGTCTGAATTGAAACTAAAATCCATTTGCAAATTCCTATTTGTATACAACATAATGTTTTAATAGTGTTAAACTTAGTAATATTAATTTTCCCTCACCCATTTAAAAGCCCCCAAATTCAGGGTGTATTCAGCACCCAGGAAAACTGTAACATTATGCAAGAGAATATTAATCAATGTACAGAATGTGTACATAAGCGGCAAATTAAATTCAATACAAATAAGTGTAACATAGATTTTGGTGAAAAGAATAGAGAAGTTACATTACTTGGAAGAAGCAAATCTAAGTGGGTGGATGAAATAAGTGATCTCTGAGTATAAATACATTAATCACAGTTATGATCCCAGCTGATCTCCACTAGACAAGTCAGATCCCCAGAATGAAATCTACATTGCTAGTTTTTATTTTGAATTTATTTAATGTGGTGGTCATTCACTGAAACATGGTCACATAGTAAACAAAATTTCTTTAACAACAGAAGTTTATCATACAAAATATGAAAACAAGCAAAACTAAGCTATACAGATATAGAAGACAGTTTAGAAACAAAGTCCTGAAACATTCAAGAAATCAAAGTTTTTTTCCAACATTGTTACTTTACAGTGATTCAAATCCAGGCAAATTATACCTGCAAATGAAATCTTTAAGTTTTACTTAATTGATTCTCCCTGGTTTCTATCTTGTAAACTATGAAGTCTTTTTACACGAGTACTAACAAAACTGAAAGCTTAGACTTTCTCAGCTTCTTATAACTGGCAGATTTTTAACCAAACACTCCTGGTCTGCAAATTACACAGTTATACAGATTACACTTTTTTATCAGCTAATTTATTCACTTCACTGTTCTGAAAAGCACTATTTTCTAGGAGAGAGATCCCATCCTTCAGGCCTCTGAACTACCCTCCAACATTTTAATTTCTGTGTTTTCTAGACAAAAAAAAACTTTGATTGCTATAAACTGAAAAGCTAACTTCAATGTTTACTCCATCAGTGAAACCCGCCTCAGTATCAATAATATTGCATTAACACTCTAGGGGCTCACAATCACCTGCCATCTGACACATACAAGATTTAGTTACTTTTCTGGAAGGACTGTCTGACCTAGTTTTCTTTTTAAGAAAAACTCATTACAAATGAAAGCATCTTCAGTAGGTCACCATTTAGAATCCAACCCTAAAAAGGATATTAATGCGTAAATAAATCACAGACCTTTTGTCATATCACTAGCCATTATGTCATAGGTTAGTAAGGCCATTACAATGGCAACGAAGCACTAGATTTTATTTCTAGAAAAATATAATTGAAGAGCAGGGAAGTTACACTTAACCTGTATTATTCTGTGGATAGAACACACTTAGACAACTGTACAGTTCTGGTCATCATATTATAAAAACGACAGAAGGCATTGGAGAGGATGCAGAGAAGTTTTACAAGGCTGACACCAGAAATGTGTAGGAAAAAATAATCAAGGCTGACCTGGTACAGGCCTTTAGAATTATGAAAGGTTTTGAAGGAATAGATACAGAGACAATGTTTCCTCTTGTGGGGAAGAACATAACAGGAGGCTGTTAATATAGAAACTTCTTTACCCAAAAAGTGGTGAGAATGTGGACCTCATTACCTCAAGCAGTGAATAGGATAGATGCATTTAAGGGGTAACTAGATAAGTATGTAAGATAGAAAGAAAAAGAAGGTTCTAGTGATAAAGTTGGTAAACGTTGGGTTGAGATAGTAATAGATGAAAGTGGAGTGGAGGTTTGAATGAAGCATAAAAAGAATATGGATTTGTGGGGCTAACTGACCTGTTTCTGTGTTGTAATCCTGCAATGGAGAAAATTTAAATCTTAATCCAAATGAAAATGCAAATACAGCTTGTAGACAGAATTATATGATTAAGTAATTTGTAACTCTGATAAATCTTGAGAAAAAGAAGGGGAAACTTTTGAGCTTTATTTTAGCACAGTTGAACAACAGTACCTCCGAGAGAGATTGAAAAGATGAAATGCCTTATTCTAATTCTGAATTTTTATGCTTTTGCACCATTCATCATTAGCACAATTAAGAGAGAATATTTTGTGTCCAAAGACTTTTTGGTGAGATGATGGCATAGTGATATTATCACTGGACTGTTAATACAGAGGCCCTGATAACATTCTGAGGACCTGGGTTCAAATCCCACCATGGCATATAATTGAATTTGAATTCAATAAAAATATCTGGAATTAAGAAATTAGTGATGACCATGAATCCATTGTTGGTTGTCAGAAAAACCTATCTAGTTCACTAATGTCCTTGAGGGAAGGAAACTGCCATCCTTACCTGGTCTGGCCTACATGTGAGTCCAGACCCACAGCAATGTTGTTGACTCTTAACTGCCCTCTGGGCAATTAGGGATGGGCAATAAATGCTGCCTCGCCAGTGACACCTTCATCTTGTTAATGATTAAAAAAAAATCAAAAACGTTTATTACTCAATTTGTGAGATGTTCTACAATTCTGAACTGAGAAGCAAGGCCTTTGTATTTTTGGTTCAAGCAACATTTTGCGAAATGAACTTGATATTTAAGTATTCATTGTGAATATGTAGCAACTGAAGGCAAAATAGAAGTTTATTCTTTTGATTAAGATAATTCTTGCTCTCAGTGATGAAATTTGGGTGATTTTTCCATTCCTCCATTTGGTTTATGTTTCATAATGGAGCAACAGCAAATATAAGGTAGTATGACTGATTGATGCTCTGGCTTATGTTCTTTCAAGTCTTTTGAGACATATTCTAGGCATCAAAGCTCCCACAGAAACAGAGGCATGGCCTCATGGATTTATGTTAATGGCAGAGATTAATCCCCATGTGCTGGTTTATGCCTTGAGGCAGGATGCAGGAGAGGGCACAGGCATTTTGAGCATCTGTTAAAAGATGGTCAACAGTAGAGAAACGGAAATGCAGATTTTGCACATGTATTTATGCCAGTCACTTGTGAATTATATAATTTGAAGGCTTTACCGTGGTAAATGCTCCAAATGTTCAGCAAGTGTTTTCTTTTTACCCTCCTAACAATAACTTCTTCACTTTAAGTTGCAGATAAAGACAGGGTCTGCTGGTTGCTAAATAAATCCAAACCTGAAATGCAACGAAAAGAGTAGCAGGCGTTTGCTTTTGGAATTACAAATTTGAACATAATGAGCTTCTCAAAGTCAATGTAAATGTCAATGGTACCTCATAAATCAAATTACCTCAGAACAATTTGAATCACTTCTAAAATTACCATTAATTGGTCATATATTAATGTATTTGGCATTTAAGCAACAGCCTGACCATGGAATCATAATAGTCAGAGTTTAGCCAAAATATGTTTTTTGTTCAACCAACATGGCATTCCAAAAAACCATAGCTTAGAAATAGTCTATCAGTAGTAAAATAACTACCCATTCTATTGATGCTTCATAGTGGTCATTGTTATAAATTATGTAGGATGGTTTCCTGCAGTGTTTTTCAATTCAATCTTTTTCATTCTGCTTCAAGTAAAAGATACCAAGTGAATCAAGATTCAATCTGCTTCCAGTTTCCTGGGCACAGGCAATAGTAGATCCTCTCTCAGGTTCTTTGCTCTCAATCAACTCAGTTCTTTAGAAATGAAATAAATTTATATTTCCCTCATATCATCCTGGCATTTATTATTTACAAATGAAGAATATATTTGTGATATTTCTCATGTTAACAGTTTTGAGTTCCTTATGTATCTGAATTATGCATGTTGAGGTCCAGAATCTGTATTAAACATTGGAATGTTCTGTAGCCTTGTTTTGGTCCAGTCATACATTGAGATGCCACACAAATAGTCAACTTTCTCATATACATATTTAAATAACAAATTAAAATTGGCAGAAAATGGAAAGGAGGAATTCTTTCAAATAAAAACTATTCTTTTCATGCTAAAACTGCTTGGAAAAATATTTTTAAAATTAAATTTATAGAGAATCTTCCGAATGCAACTTATTTTCTAATCATAACGAGAAAATGATATTTTTCCCCATTCAAACAGGGATAAAAAATATAAATTACAGATTACATTGAAAAGTGAGTGACTTTAAATCACGGATTTGAGCTGGGCAGGGAGAAACAATCAGACAACTTGGCTACTAAAACTATTTCTGAAGACAATAGTCAACAGCTTTAGAGACAGTAGGAACTGCAGATGCTAGAAAATCTGAGATAACAAGGTGTAGAGCTGGATGAACACAGTAGGCCAAGCAGCATCATAGGAGCAGGAAAGCTGATGTTTCGGGCCTAGACCCTTTCTAGATGTGGCTAAATCAACTCAAACTATTGCCTTAAATCTCCTGAAACCCAGTAATATTTATGCCCATCAATTGTATATGAATTCAGCCTAGGTTAAGGACTGTTTTCAAAACCTGATTCCATTGTTTCTTTTTTATTACTGACAAAATTACTATAGTATCTAGGAGCAGAAGTTGGTTAATCAGGCCATTGGATTACATTAATATCGTGATATAAAAACAGAAGGTGCTAGAGAAACTCAGCATCTCTGCATCATCTGTGAAAGAGAGAAAAACAGTATAGAACAGGCCCTTCAAACCATTGAATCCATACTGACTCATCTACACCAGTCCCACTTCCCAGCACTTGGCCCATAGCCTTGAATATTATGACATTTCAAGTGCTTATCCATGTTCTTTTTAAAGGTTTCCTGCCCCTACTACCTCCCAGGCAGTGCCTTCCAGATTCCCACCATCTCCGGGTGAACCTCTGTTCCTCAAAGTTAAAATGATGCTCCCTTGTTATTGACCCTTCAATTAAGGGGAACAGATGCTCCATATCCACCCTGTCCAAGCTCTTCAAACTGTTATTCACCACTGCCAGGACCTCCCTCAACCTTCTCTGCTCTAAAGAAATCCACCTGAGCCTATTCAGCCTCTCTTTGTAGATGAAATGCTCCATCCCAGGCAACATTCTGGTGAACCTACTTTGCACCCCATCCAGTGCAACCATATTCTTCCTATCTTGTGGTGACCAGAACTTCACACAGTGCTCTATCTGTGGCCTAACCAAAATTCTGTACAGCTTCAACATAACCTCCTTGCTCCAATAATATATGTCATGACTGATAAAGGCAAGTATCCTGTATGTGATATTAATCGCCCCATTAACCTGTCCTGCTACCTTCAGGGATCTGTAGACAAATGCCCCAAGATCCGTCTTCTCCATTGAACTACCTAGTATCCTGCCTTTAATTGAGTACACCCTTGTCTTGTTACTTCTTCCAAAGTGCACTACCTGATGTATTTTAGGCTTAAATTCCATCTGCGACTGATCTGACCGTCTGACTAGCCTAAGGCCTTATTCGTCATTATTAACTACCCTGCCAATTTTCCTGTCATTCACAAACTTACTAATTTTCCCTTCCACGCCCCATATTCTCATTTGTATCATTTTTATATATATCCAGCACTGATCCCTGTGGTACACCATTGAATACTAGCCTCACAAACAGCTTTCTCTGTTTCCTATCACAAAGCCAATTTTAGATCCAATTTGCCAATTTACCCTGAATCCCTTGTGTTTTACCTTCTTTATCAGTCTCCCATGTAGTAACCTTGTCAAACACTGTTGAAATCCATATAAACAACTATCATCAACACACTGATCACAAGCTTGAAAAATACTATCAATTTTGATAGGCGTGACCTTTCCCTGACAAAGCCATGTAGACGATCTCTGATCAAATGTTGCCTCTACAACTGGAGATTAATTCTCTCATTCAGAATTTTCTCCAATGGTTTGCCTACCATTGATGTAAGACTCACTGGTCTGTGATTCCCTGGTTTATCTCTACCACCCTACCTGAAAAGGAAACACATTAGCTTGCTTCCAGTCCATTCAATCCAAAATCCCACTCTGCTCCGCCTTGCTCCTGCTGCTCTCAGACTGAGCCAAACAGGGACCCAACACTCCAGGCTTTTAACAGGAAGCTCCAATGCCATTCTCGCCCCAGGCTCCATTTTGCCGCACTCTGCTCCCGTTCAGAGTGACATGACTCATCTTAGGAACTTATCTAATCTTCCCAGCATCTGCAATGTTTTGCTTTAATTAATATCATGGCACTTATGCCGAGGAACATCGGAGCTGTCAAACTATCTGTGGTAGCTTTTCCTGTTCCTGTTTTTTTCAGATGGATTAAAATGGAAATTTTATCATGTGTGGTTGCTCTTGATCAGCAATTTTCAAATTAGAAGCAGTTGAAATTCAGAACAGACAAGGTTGAAGTTCTACACATAAGAAGGAGAAATGGGTTTTACAAACGCACGAATGATGATGCACCAGGAGCTACAGATCAATTTTAGATTATGGTAGTTTAGTCCCTTAACATTTTGAATGATGGTGTAGCGACAACAAATAAAGTGAGCAGACTGCTAAGCTATATTGTTACTCTTTCACTGCTTTGTATCTAAGTTTTTTACACCTAGGTATCTTTGTACCTAAGTTGGAGCCATATGTGGTGACATTATGCACTTTTCACTGTACTCCTAGTCTTCTGTGCTTGAGAACATGTGACAATAAAATCTAAATCTAAATCTAAAATCTAAAACTAAAATTTATAGTCAGGTGATGTTGCAATGAAACCCGAAAGAACTGCAGATGTTGTGAATCAGGAACAAAAACAAAGTTGCTGGAAACGCTCATCAAGACTGGCAGCATCTGTGAAGGAAAAAACGGATTTAACGTTTCTGAAGAAGGGTCACCAGACCCGAAACATTGACTCTGTTTTTTCCTTCACAGATGCTGCCAGACCTGCTGAGATTTTCAGGCAACTTTGTTTATGCTCCTGATGTCACAATGAAACTTTACCATGCCTTGGTTAGACCATGCATTAAGTACAGCATACGTTTTAGGTCCCCAGGTTGTATGGAAATGTTCAAGCCTTCAATTCAACGCAGAAAGAATCTCCATTCTGATCCCTGACAACCAGGCAACTGGTAATAAGGAAAGGGTGTGAATTGTGCTCTTTTGCTCAGAATGGAGAAGTCTGGTGAAAAATGAACAGAAGAATTTATGACGTTAAACAACATGGTTAAAAAGAATATGAGATATTATTTCAAGATGCTGTATTTATCAAGGATAGAGGGGCAAAAGGGTGAATTAATATTACAATTGCTTTTTCCCTTTAAAGCCTGAGAAGTGAGGTACTGTTTGTTTTACTCATTTCCCTTTTTATTCCTTACTGAGTTTGGCTGAAAGTTAGCCCTCAAAAGTTGGATTTTGGATTCCAATTTTTGAATAAACTCACAGCAAAATCCTTTAAGAATAAATCACCAATAGGGATTATTAACAAAACATTGATGAATTGCTGTGCTACTCCAAATGCACAAGCACTCAGGACATTAAGGAAGACAGGACAGACATGTTAAAAGAATCAGTCATGTGAATTACAACTTCAGGGAGGCCAGTGTCCAATAATAGTTTCCTCAGTTAACCAGCCCCAGTAGTTGGATTCGCCCTGCCTTTTGTATATGGGACATACCTGGGCAATTTTCAACATTGTTGGGTAGATACCAGTGTTGTAATTGTACTGGAAGACCATGGCCAGGGGGTGTGGCAAGTTGTGGAGTACAAGTCTTCAATATATTGCCAGAACATTGTCAGGACCCATAACTGTTTCAGTGTCCAGTGCCTCCAACCATTTCCTGATATCACATGGAGTCATTTGAATTGGCTGAAGACTGTTATCTGTATTGCTGGGGACCACTGGAAGATGCTGAGATGGATCATCCACTTGGCACTTCTGACTGAAAATTGTTGCAAATGTTTCAGCTTTGTCTTTTGTCCTGATGTGTTTTCTCTTCCATCATTGAGAATGGGATATTTGTAGAGACACCTCCTCCAGTGAGTTGTTTAATTGTCCTCCAGCATTCATGCCTGCATGTGGCAGGACTGCAGAGCTTAGATCTAATCCATTGATTGTACAGTCGCTCAGCTCTGTCTATCACTTGCTGCTTTTGTTGTTTGGCGTGCAAGTAGTCCAATATGGTAGCTTCACCAGGTTGACATCTCATCTTCAGGTATGCCTGCTGCTACTCCTGGTATGCCCTCCTGCACTCTCCATTTAACTATATGCCCTGATGATCATGTTTGAGAGGAGGATATGCTGAGACACGAGGTTGAAGATTATGTTGGAGGCCATAGTGCCTCATGGATGCCCAGTCGTGAGTGGCCAGATCTGTTCAAAATCTGTCCCATTTAGCACAGTGATAGTACCAGACAACACAATGAAGGTTATTCTCAATGTGAAACTGGAACTTCATCTCCACAAGGACCGTGCGGTGGTCACTCTCACTGACGCTGTCATGGACAGTTGGATCTGCAGCTGGCAGATTGTTAAAGATGAGGTCAAGTATGCTTTTCCCTCTTGTTGGTTCCCTCACCATCTGCAGCAGACCCAGTCTAGCAACTATGTCCTTTAGGAGTCAACCAGCCCAATCAATAGGCTGAATGGAACACAAAAATACAATTAGGTTTACTAATAGCAAGTGTTGAGGGACTGTGTAATGATGAGAGGTTGAGTAGATTGTGCCTGTACTTATTGAGTTTAGAAGAATGAGAGGTGACATTATTTAAACATATAAGGTTTTTAGGGGACTTGAGGAGTAAATGAGGAAAGGTTACTTTCCCTTGTGGGAGAGTCTAGGACGAGGGAGCACAATCTAAGAATAAGGGGTCACACATTTAACAAGGAGCTTAGGAGGAATTTGTTCTCTCAGAGAGTAGTGAATTCTTTACCACATAGGGCTTTTGAGACTGGGTTGATAAGTATATTCCAGGCTGAGATAGGCAGATTTTGAATCACAAAGGGACAGTACAGTGGCTCAGTGCTTAGCACTGCTGTCTCACAGCACCAGGGACCCGAGTTCAAATCCAGCCTCGAGCAACGGTCTGTGTGGAGTTTGCACATTCTCCCTGTGCTGTGTCGGTTTCGTCCAGGTGCTCCGGTTTCCTCTTACAGTCCAAGAATGTGCAGTTTAGGTGATTGACCATGCTGAATGATCCATAGTGTTCGATTGATTAGACATGCAGGGTTACAGGGATCTGGGCGGGATGCTCTTCGGAGAGTTGGTGTTGACTTGTTCGGCCAAATGGCCTGTTTCCACACTGTGGAGATCCTATAATAAGGGAATGAAGGGTTAGAGGGAAAAGGCAGGAAAGCAGAGTACAGGAATATCAAATCAGCCATGAGCTCATTGAATGACAGAGCAGACTCAATGGGCTGAATGGCCTCCTGCTCCTATGACTTAAGGTCTTATGATTTTATAGTCCATTCAGTATTGGAGTTTGCTGTTTTTACCCATCTGTGCTGCATACATCCTTCGATATCCCAAGCTAACAAAAATCTATCAATCTCAATCTTGAAAATATCAATTGACCCAGAAAACAAAACATCTTTGCAGAAAGTTCTAGGTTTCTTTCAGGCATTATGAAAAGTGCTTCCTGACTTTAAAAGTATGCCCCTTATTCTGGATCGTTCCATCAATGGAAGCAATTTCTCTCAGTCCTTTCAAATCCCTTTGTAATTTTAAAGGCCTGATTCAGATTACCCCTCAACCTTCTCAAATCATTGTATACACACCAAATTTATTCATCCTGTTCTCACTGATTAAGCCTTTATCCCAAGGTATTGAATTTGCTCTGTACATTCTCCATAGCCATTATATTCTGTGAAGAGTGAAGCCTAAAGTAAAATGTTGTACAGTACTCCAGATAGGTTTTGAACAAAAATATCATCCCTTCAATTCTGTATTTCAGCTCTCTTAAGATAAAAGTTTCAATCGGATTGGCAGGTAGAAGATGGAATAATAAACCCGTTTAGTTCCTTTCCCTTCAGAGTTAAGTGGGTCAACACACATAAGGCAGAATTTTCCTGAAGTTTCCTGAATCCTGTTGACAGGTTCAGATGGGGGTCAGGATCCCACACTGTGGGGAAAACATCACGGACTGTTATTTTCCCCATTGCAATCAATTGATAGCTAGAGGACAGGTTTACCATTCAGACAAGGATGACAGGGTTAGGAGAAAAATTCTTGAATTAAAAAATGCATTCAGCAGCAGAGCCAAAATTTGTCTTTAAGTAGTCATTAATTAACTGACCCCCCCTCCACCACTATCCCCCCCCCCCCCCCACCCGGGGGGGGGTGCCAATGGCTGAAGCTGGATAAAATGGCTGAAAGTGGCTCTCCGCTGACTCGGAAAGATCTTTAGCCAAAACAGCAGCTTTCCTAGTCTGCTATGTAAAGTTCAATTATAAACTAGAATAATTGTAGCCTTCATAGAAGGAGTTTATCTAAGGCAACAAGATGAAGATAACGCAAAAAGGCCTGTTGAATAGAAGCAGATACTGTTGCCTGTATAGAAACTGTATGATAAGGAAACCCTTGACCAGTGCTGACAGATGCCTCCATGCCAGGCTGGCCCAAAATCTGGTGTTTATCATGGGTTAGAAAGGAAGAGTCTGACATCTAACAGTTAAGACTCCAAGTAATACAACATCATGGGCCGAAGGGCCTGTACTGTGCTGTACTGTAATTATAGCTGCATATTATATATCAAAATGGTGTTTTTAAATGTACAGGCATGATGAGATACAATTACATTCCTTTGGACATTCAGTCAATGTTGGATGGAAGAGGCCCCCTTCCTATCAGCAGGTGAGTGTTGTATAACTGGCATAGGAGGTAGTCCTGGCACGTGATTGATTAAGATGTTTTGTGAAGGTCCAAGGATAATTGATAAGGAAGTCTGGTAAACATCATGAGATCGTGGGATGACCTAAAGCTGTCCACGGACTGTTCATGCAATCATATGATTAGCTTGATTGGATGTGTATACAATCAATTAATAACACAATTGGTCTGAATTAATCAAGGCAGGCTAAAAGCAAATGTATTAAAAAGTGTATGTTTCCCTTTGTTTGGTTGGGAAGTCCCTGGTCTGCCTGGAGGCTCTCTCCCCATTGGTGTAAAACAATAAACTCTTTGTTGCTTGAACTGAGCGTGGACAACAAGTGATTCATTTAGTCATTCTCACCACAACACTCACTGAACAACTTCCTCCCACACTCCAGAACCACAAAACTTCCTTCCCTACTGGCAGCTTAAATTCATTCCCATCAATCATTTATCCCAGAAAGATGCCATTTGGCCCATCGTGCTCTTTGTATCCATACATTCAATTTGACCCCATCCCTTGCTCATTCCCCACAGAAGTTTGTCACTTCTATATGTGCATACAACACAATCTGGAAAGGTTACTTTTGAATCTGATCACACCACCTTTTCAGACAGTGCATTCTAGATAACTGGAACTCATGACATAGAGATCTTTCTCCTCACTCTCTAGTTTTTTTTTAATCTTAATTATGTTAAGCTGTGTTCCCTGCTAACCGACTCTCCTGCCAGAAGGAACAGTTGCAACCAATCTGCTAGATCACAATCACCCTCTTTTTCCCACAAGCAGTTTCGAACAGCTCTGCTAAATCCACCAAGACGTTTTCCTGCTCGCAGGGGACAATACCTAAATCCCTTCATCTCTCCATATGACTGATTTCCCTCATCCTGGTGTAATCTAGTAAATGTTCTCTACACCTTCTCTAAGATTTCAACATCCTTCCAAAAGTATGGTGCCCAGAGTTGGATGCTCCATCAAAACATCAATAGCTTTGATGCTATCGCCCCATCAAAGCCAGGTTGTGGTGACCCTTGATGACTACCACTGTAGAACCCTTTGCCTTCCCATGCTTTACTGTCTCCCAAGAACTATTATCCTCTCCAAGTCTGAGCACGCTGCTTCCAAACCCCACAACTGACTTCCCCAATTCCCTACTACAGTAATAATCTTTGAAAAATCCCTTGACTTTCAGTAAGCAGATCCCCAATACTGTCCAAGGCCCATCTCCTTGATAGACTTGGAAAAATAGCCCCAACTGATGATTAACCAGCACATTGGCTGATATCTTTGCAGCTCTCTGACTTACTATTAAACTGCATACTGTAAGGATATGGATCACCTGACCCAGTTGATCAACCATGTCCAAATCCCCAAATTGATATTGGATGTTATCCTTGCGTAATGTAAGATGTTCGATTCATATAATTTTAATATAATTTATTCAGAACTTTTTAATCTGGTCTAGAGGCATGTGAATTTTCAATGTGTGTGAAGAGATTTACTGATTAACTTGTTAGTATTTCTGTAGCCAAAAATACAATGAGATAGACAGTTCTTGAATCCAATGGGAATTTGTTTACATTGGGAAAGTTTTGCAAATACAGAGTAAATAGTGTCATGCATTAGGCTTCAGTTGGAAGGTCCCTGACTGATTTTTTTTGGTTTCGGAGAAACCCCCATTCCCTAAGGAGAGCCCTTTTGATTTCAGTTTGCAGAGGTTTTAGCTGAAGCTGTATCTTTAAAACAGAGACAGTAGAAACTGCCGATGCTGGAGAATCTGAGATAACAAGGTGTAGAGTTGGATGAACACAGCAGGCCAAGCAGCATCAGAGAAGCAGGAAAGTTGATGTTTTGGGTCTGGACCCTTCTTCAGAAATCATTTCTGAAGAAGGGTCCAGACCCGAAACGTCAGCTTTCCTGCTCCTCTGATGCTGCTTGGCCTGCTGTGTTCATCCAGCTCTACACTTTGTTATTTCTTTAAAGCAGTTGCCCCAAAAGCAAGAGATAGTTTAGAACCAATAAGAAAGAAATTGACTTAGTTTAAGAAGCGCGCTTTTAAAATTCCAGACGAGAAATGATCAAGTAAAATCCTGATTAATTTGTTTGAAGTTGAGAAAGCCTAAGGTTGGTTGCATGAAGAGGAAGAGATAATCAGATTTCAAGGCTGAGGAAGTAAAGCCTCAGCAAAGTCAACACAGTTCTGAAGAAGGGTCACCGGACCCAAGACGTTAACTCTAATGTTTTCTTCACAGATCTTGCCAGACCTGCTGTGCTTTTCCAGCAACTTCTGTTTTTGTTCCTGATTTACAGCATCTGCAGTTCTTTCGGCTTTTACTCAGCAAAGTTAAACCCTATTTGATAAAGGGAAGACAATTCTCTCCCTGGCGTTTGAGTGCTGTAAAGGCTGCTGTTAGGATTAATGGGATTGTAATTTATTTGGTATTTCAAAATCCATAAATTGTGTTTCTAAAACTTCAGTTTTATTGTTAGACCCAAATCCGCAGCATTTTATGATTTTGTTTCAATGGAAAACCACCTCATTATAACCAAAAAAAACCAAAATCTGATATAACGAGCCAGATTTCAGTCTGGGTTCTGACTTGTCTATTAAAACATCAACTTGGATCATGACACTTGACTCATAGTTGCTGTCTAGTTTCTTCCCACTGTTTGGAAATTAACAACTCTCATGAAAATGATGCAAGATAGGAAATTTTGAGATGTTAAAGCATGAAAACAGGCCCTTAGTCACTAATAAGCAAGATTTTCTTCTCATCCTTGAAACTTTATAGGCAAATTTAGACTTTATTGATGATAATTTTTTTTCATTTCACCATATCAGAAGTATAAGGGCCGAAGTGGGAGATCAGCCATTCGATCTTGTGGAGTGTAAAGACAATATAAATGGATGAATTAAATTGATGGGAGGGCCAGAGCTCTGTAGTGAGTTATGGAAATAGTCTGATGCAAGGAAAGCAAGGTTTTTGTTGGGGTAGCTGTACTGTTTTCAATGATGGAAGGGAACCCTATGTTCTGGAAAGTCTAAGGCATACGTATGAGGTCAGAGTCTGTTCAGTTGACATCTTTTGTTATGTGTTCAAGGCTGCTTGTCTCTCAGTTGAACCCGAGATCAAAATGAAGTGCAGGCCCCAGTAAAATTGGTAGTTGATAACTAACATTTAAACTAGATGCCTGCTAATCTGGGACTGGCAACCCTCCAATGTCTGAATTCAAGGAAGTAAAAATGGAGAGGCTAGGTAGACACAGGGACTATACTGCTGAGGTCAATCTTACCATCGTAATGCCAATCTGCATCACTCACACCATTTCTGCGAGAAAGGGGCTTCAGTATTAGAATGAGTCCTCCTGATGTTTTATTGCTGATAGATCTCGTGCTCTGCTTTGTAAACTTGGAAAAATGACACCCAGGTGCAAGTGACTGGTCTGACCTCAATGCAGAATTTGACCAAGTGCAGCACTAAATATCCCTTGTAAAATTGAAATAAATAAGGAGTAAGAGGAATCTTTCCAGTGAATGGTTTCCAACCTAGCATAAAGCAAAATGGTTTTCATCTTTGCAGGCCCAGGACATGAGGAGTTCCTCAGTGCAGTACTATGAACCCAATTGCCATGTTTTCTTCATGACTATTCTAAGATTGGAATTCATGCCGTCATGTCTTATTTTGAATTACTACTTTGAATTAGTTTCCTATTATTGCATTTTAACTTGAATAGAGATTAAAATTTGAACAAAATGCATTATATGTAAAATGTTTTAAAAAATTCAAGATATCTCACAATGCCATCTTTGAAAAAGTAGATGTGCTTTATATTTTACATATAGTGTTCCCACTTAATGTTATCTGATTGTTATGTTTCACTTCAACTTCATTGTTTATTACCCAAGTCAACTGTGCTCTATTTCCACCAAAGTTTCATGAAGCGGAAATTTGTTTGAGATTACATTATGCAGCAAAGACTGAAGAAATATATATGGCTTTAATGACAAGTACAAGTAAAACACTGAAATGTGTGACTTCCTCTCCTTCATTTTATAACCACAGAAAATTGGTGCCTGAGAACTAGGCCAAAACAGCATGAAGTTGTGACAATGTTGTTCTGAATGGCCAATCAAAATAGACTCAACTTCCTCGGTTTATGAACTTGTTACATCTACAAGGTTTCATTCAGCTGCATCATTTGCGTCTAATAAAATTTGACCAGCTGAGGCGTGCAAATGTTACATTTTCTCTTGGCTCTATTTCTTTCTTGCCACTCTTGTACTTCCAGCCAAGATAATACCAATTGTGTATGAGAAAATTGTGTAGACCTAAAGCAAATTCCTCTGTATCTAAAGCAGTAATTACGGCTCATTGGAAAGGAGCCAGTAGTTTTGGGAAATGTAGTTTTATAATCAAATGCTGCACACCATTTGTGTGACTGCACAGTAACAGTATTTTTATCGCTTTCTCTGAGGATAAAAATGTTTTGTGAAAGCATGAACTATAACACTTTCACTGTCAACACATCTGCCACTTTCAGTTTAATCCTGTGTCATACACTGCAGAGGTACATGACTGGTTATTAATTGTAAGTGAGTTCAAATGATAGCGATCATTTAGTCTGCTTCTACACTGCCTTATTAGGCCGTGTCAGTGGGGAAGAATTAAATTCTACCACCCATAACTGAGGGCTTTGATATTTTACTTCTATTCCTCCATGCAGCAACCATTGTATACAATCAGACTTTCAGGAGACAGAAATTGTCTGACTCAGTCAAAATAGCTGAAAAGCACTAATTATATTGCAACCTTGTTGCGATGCCCATTGTAATGAACAGGAACTAGATTCCAAACACAGCGAAGGACACTGGAATACTAAGGTAAACCATTGTGCCTTATTTTTACAAATAAACTTTGAAAAAGGAAGGTTTTTGAAAAGTAAAACCCAATGTTTGTAAAAAATACAAAATGAAAATAAGTAAACATTATTCGTATGTGTTATGATAACTTCTGATGATTGACCGCAAGTGTCTAGCACAGGTTTACGATCATTTATCGAAGTGAATGGAAAGTATCTAACTTAGCAAGAATTTCTTTGAAAATGACAGAACAATTCAATATCTTTCTACCACATAAGCATTTCATTATCTAATTTCAAACTTGTTTCATTAAAGCATAAGAAAGAGATGTACAATCCTCATCATAGGGTAACATCATGTTCATCCAATCAGAGATTGCTTAGCTCTATCTTAGCCTCTTACTGTTTGCCCTATTCCTAACCAGCATCTGTCTATTCCTCTTCTTACTCCAAGACTACTTAAATATTCTGTTGATATCAGCACTAAGGTTCGCCTGGAGAAACTGTTGACACTGACTTTTATGGTGCATGAGGTTCATTTAATGGGCCTCCATGATATGCTTTCACCCATCAGGAACTGTAAAATTGTATTCCCCAAAATCTATAATCTTGAGGTCATTGCAACAAGTTCATGTCTATCGACGAATATGAGAGAATTGTTTTCGGTACTTGTTTAATAGTCTCAGGCCTTCCATTAATCTTTTGCAACTCTTATAGTTGCTTAACTTTGGCAGATGCTGATTATAACTATTCACACTGGCTCTAGCCAAACACCACATTGGTCTTTAACATTGTTGTCTAGGGCAACAGTGTGTTATTCAAGAAAAATGTCTTAGTCTTTATGTATGTTGGGTAATCAGCACATAGTGTCAGATGTACTAATCCTGATGCTTGGCTGATATTTTACTTCAGAGTCATATCGTTTCAGATCATTAACTGATTCAAATGTGTCATGTGTGGTCTGTTCCGGTATGGTTTGATTCACATAGTGAGATCTGTGCAAACTGTTAGTCTTGCCACTGCTAGATAATTTACCTCTACTCACTAAAAGATGTCAGGAAGCCAAGCTGACCCTGTGTATTGGCACTGCAGTATGATTTGGCCAATGAATGGAATTGGTGATCCCTTATATATTGTTAGATAGTCTCTTGTAGGCTCTAATCTCTTGTTGAAGTACATGTCTTCCAAGTGGCATAGTGGTTACATTTTGGCACTAACCCCCATGTTGATTTCAGTTTTTAGCGTGCACCATCCTGCCTTTTCAGGAAAAATGGGGTGATTGGTTATCAAAGCATCTGTTTTTTTTCTATTATCAATGCGGTGGGTGAGGTTAACGAATGGAAAGCTTGGTCATTTTCTGAAATTTGCCTTTTCCTTGGCTGACTCTGAATCCTGTTGAAGTGTTGCAACAGTTTAACTCCTTAACACTTTGCTTGCTGCCAGTGTTGCGGCTGTACCATTTTGTTGTTGATTTTGCATTGCTCTGGGGTCTGGATTAACATTTGGAACCAAATTTCCTGAACTTGTGTGCCCAATATTCCTTGATATCACCTGCTTTAGAGGTATCAAGAGAAAAGATGGACAGTTTTTGGGCAGGTGTGACAAACCACAACTACTACAGATTAAACAGTAGGGACCTGGAGGAACACAGCAGGCCAGGCTGCATCAGAGGAACAGGAAAGTTGGCGTTTTGGCTACTGCAGATTATGTTGGTTTGGTGCATTTTGCTGACCATATCAATAGTGTTGGCTGTAACTAAAAAATGTACTTGTTTATGGCCTCATACTTACTTCTATCCTTAAGTAGTGTATCAATGGTATGGCCCTTTTATGTACCAAATAGATTCTTTTTAATGGCTTTAAATGATATGGAGGTGATGACAAACTCAGTGAGCTTCTCTGACAGTTACTCCTTGAAATGTCATATTCATACCTTTTGCTGTGACATCCTTTGTCAAGTTTTTCGATAGACCTTGGGGTTGCTGTCTGTGTCAAATGAATTGGAGTCTGCTAATCCTTACATTAATTTTTTATTTTGAATGGATCTTCCAAAACTATCCAGATCTTTTCTGGATCCTTCTGCTCATTCATGAAAAGATGGGATGTGTTAATTCTGTGAAATCCCTCCTTGCCAATGGCAGATGAAATGTTTAGAGCTTTTCCTCTGATTTTCATCTCTCACTTGATCTGTAAAATAGAACTGTACACATTGGATCAGTAGTTGTAATTGAGTCTAGTTGTCGTGGATGCCCATTCCATAATGGAATTTCTATTATCCATAGTTCAACCTTAAAATCATTCCATTGTACTTTAAGCCAGTGTAAATAAACAAAAAAATGCACATTGACTTTGTGTCAAGAAAATTAAAATTGATCCTTCTTTAAGAATCAGGCGCTGAAACTATTTTGAGAGATTGTTATTTTTGTATCAACTATCAGGTAATTGAGGCAATCTTAGAAATATTGTTTATTTGGAAAGAATGTATGTTTTAATCAAAAGAAATTAGCTCTGGCATAATACTTAATTCCCCATCTGTAGAACTGCACAGTTAACTGTAATCACAGAAACTGATGTTGCAAACCTTTTCTATGTCTGATTTCTCTGTTGTCCAAAGCTACTGCCTGATTGGACTTTAATTAGCTTTCCAAAAATCTACCATAGAAGATGTTGGAGTTTATTTGTTTATAGACATCCCACTGCTGTCACAACGATGTGTGTTTTTCTTTCTTGCAGCAGGGTGTTTTATCTGAAATGGTAATGTTTACGTTGCCTTCATTACTTGAGGCTTGGAGTTTAAGGGCATAGAAGTTGATCTGGAACTGTATAAAATGATAGTTAGGCCACAGAAAGAGTATTGTGTGCAGTTCTGGAAACACATAGTAGCACGAATGTAATAGCATTGAATCCCTACAGTGCGGAAACAGGCCAGTTGGCCCAACAAGTCCACATTTTACCTCCAAAGTGCATCCTACCCAGCCTCATCCCCCACCCCTTCCCAATAACCTGAATTTCCCATGGCTAATCCATATAACTTATATGCTTCTAGACATTACAGACAATTTAGCGTGGCCAAACCACCTGACTTGCACATTTTTAGACTGTGGGAGGAAACCAGAGCACCTGAAGGAAACTCACACAGATTGGGGAGAATGTGAAAACTCCTCACAGACAGTCACCCAAGGTGGAATTGAACTGGGTCCCTGGCGCTGTGACCCACCGTGCCACCTTCTGGACTGTGTGCAAAGGAGATTTATCAGCATGTTTCTGGAGAGTTTTAGTTATGAAGAGAGATTGGACAGACTGGAATTGTTTTTCTTTGAGCTGAAGAGACTGAGGAAGGATATGATTGAGACGTATAAAATTATAAAGGGCATAATGAAGTAGAGAGGAAGAAGCCTTTCCCCTCAGTGGAGGGATCAATGAATGGGAACACAGGTTTATGGTAAAGGAGTGAAACTTTAGAGGAGGTGTGAGGAACAACCTTTTGACAGAGACGATAGTAGGAATCTGGAGCTCACTGCCTCTGAGGGTAGCACAGTCAGAAACCTTCATACCATTTAAGAAGTATTGAGATGTGCCCTTGCAATGCCAAGGCATACAAAGCTATGGGCCAAGTGCTGAGGAAAGTGGGATCAGAATAGTCAGGTGCTCGTCTTTGACCAGTATAGATGCATTGAGCCAAAGGGCCTTTTTCTATACTGTGGATCACTATGACTCTTCAACTCTATGACTCTAACAGTGTTGGGGCTAACATGAACAAAATGAACAAATGAAAATGTATAGTGCAGGAACAGGCCCTTTTGATCCTCCAAGCCTGTGCCGACAATCACGCCCTCATTAATCTAAAAACCAACCTGCCATTTTTTGAGATGACAAGGTGTAGAGCTGCATGAACACAGCAGGCCAAGCAGCATCAGAGGAGCAGGAAAGCTGACATTTCAGGTCTGGACCCTTCTTCAGAAAATCATTTCCTCATCGTCAATGACCTGGAGACCAGGCAACATCCTTGTGAAACTTCTCTGTACTCTCTCCAAAGCTTCCATATCAGAGGTAGTGTGGTGACCAAAACTGCACACAACACTTCAAATGTAGCCTAACAAGGGTTTTATAAAGCTGCAACATGTTTTGCCAACTCTTGTACTCCATGCCCCAGGCGATGAAGGCAGGCATGCTATATGCCTGCTTAATCACCATGGCTACCAGTGTTGCCACTTTCAGGGAGCTGTGGACCTGCACGCCCAGATCCATTTGAATGTTAGTGTTCCTAAGGCTTCTGCCATTTACAATGTAATTCACATCTAAATTTGATCCTCCAAAATGCATCACCTTGTATTTGTCTGGATTAAACTCTATCTGCCATTTTTGTACCCAAGTTGCCAATTGTGTTGTATCCTTTCACAATCGTCAGCGCTATCAGCAACTCCACCAATCTTTGTGTCATCAACAAACTTGCTTATCAGACCACTCACATTTTCCTTCAGATCATTTATATATACGACAAACGATAGAGGACCTAAGACTGATCTCTGCGGGACACCACTGGTTACCGGTCTCCATTCTGAAAAATATCCTTCCACCACTACCCTCTGTCTTCTATGACCAAGCCAGTTTTCTACCCATCTAGCCAGCCCACTCCGAATCCCTTGTCATTTTAGTTTTTGTACCAAACCTGCCATGTGGGACATTTTGAGTTGGAGATTGAGTCATAGAAGCCCTACAGTGCAGGAAGAGGCCATTCCACCAACCAAATCTATACCGACCCTCTGTTGAGCATCGCACCCAGACCCACTCCCTCACCTCACCCCCCTTAACCCCACATTAACCATGGATAATACACTTTACCTGCGCATCCCTGGACACTATGGACAATTTAATAAGGCCAATCCACCTAGTCTGTACATCGTTGGACTACAGAAGCAAACCAGAAGTCTCAGCAGAAATCCATGCAGACACAGGGAGAATGTGCAAACTTCACACAGTCAGCCAAGGCTGGAATCAAATCCAGATCCCTGGCACTGTGAAGCAACAGTTCTAACCACTGTGCCATCTTTTTATGGGAGCATTACCCGTTTTTATCTTAAGCTCAGCAAAGATTTAAGGCTATTTTGCTTACTTTTTGATAATTAGACCAGCTTAAACTGCTTTTTGAAGTGTAATGTATTAAACCTTTGAGGGAGTCAGTATGTTTTTCCCCTACTGGGGACTTCTTGCAAATCCCCACTCCCCGGAGTTAAGAAGAAGCAACAGCAGGGAAAAAAGTAAATACAGATTCAGGAAAATCAAACAGCTAAAGATGTCCTACTAGGTAATCTTAGCAGCTCCCCGAAAAAAAATGCCATTTTGTCAGAAATAACAAGCATGGGGCTGGATGAACACAGCAGGTCAAGCAGCATCATAGGAGCAGGAAAACTTGACGTTTCGGGCCTAAACCCTTCATCAGAAATGGGGGAGGGGAAGAGGGTTCTGAAATAAATAGGGAGAGAGGGGGAGGCGGATAGAAGATGGATAGAGGAGAGGATAGGTGGAGAGGAGGCAGACAAGTCGAAGAGGCGGGGATGGAGCCAGTAAAGGTGAGTGTAGGTAGGGGGGTA
>JAHRHZ010000144.1:68712120-68728959 GCA_024137785.1 Ginglymostoma cirratum
TGAAGGGTTTAGGCCCGAAACGTCAAGTTTTCCTGCTCCTATGATGCTGCTTGACCTGCTGTGTTCATCCAGCCCCATGCTTGTTATCTCGGATTCTCCAGCATCTGCAGTACCTTTTATCTCTGATGCCATTTTGTCAGAAATTGGGCACAAGGATGCTGTGTTTCTTCAATAAGGAACTCTGGACCATTACTATCTGGATAGCTGCACCTCCTCTAGAATCACAAGCCTCACCAGAAAACAGCACGCTTTAAAGATTGTAAAAAAACTTTACCATCTTACAAAAGTCCTCCAATGTATTATAGCTTATGACATGTAAGTATAAATACTGTTTCATTCATTCTAATCATCCCAAATCCTTAGAGAAGTAATTGTAAAAGACACATAACATAATTTGCTTTTAATCACGCAATGCCCTTGACAATGATCTTCTGGTAAGGGTTTGACTTATAATGATTAATAAGATGACTATGACTGCCTGCTTCTCAGAAGATGTATTATCATGTTCTTTGATTTAGGCTCATTTGTCAACCAAATTATGCCATGTCATTTTGAACATCTGGTGGATCTGCACTAACTTCATACAATCATAATTCATGTCTTAAATATACTGCTGGGCCTAATTTGAGGTTAATAATTTAGCTTCTTGTATGACATTTAGGCTTAATCCTATTTTTCTAAAACAAAATATTCTTTTGATCATGCTTTAATTTGAAACAAAATCTATGTGGTGTTCTGAAAGGTTAATTTATATTTTGTTTTGTTTCATGTCATAAAATGCTGCAAACTTTGTATTACCCATTATACAAATGGCCAGAAAAACTGTTAATTGCTTCACAACTCCAGAGCTAATTCCATTCAAGATCAAATAGAGGCACTCAGTGCTTTCTAACTATGTTGAAGCAGGAAAAGTTGAAACAGACCAACATTTTCAGTGTTAAACAGAATCCATTTGGGGAGGGGAAGGAGGAATAGAAATTGTCAGCAATTTTAAGGACGTCATCTGTAAAAATGGCCTGGAATTTGCAACAGGGTGAAACCATGTTTTTCATCATTGACCTTGAACAAAACTGCACATATAGATCTAAAGAACTCTGTGGTGTAGTTTTATCTTTTCCTGGCCTCAGTTTGAAACTGGTGCCAAATCACCTCAAACTGCAGGCAACCAGAGCAGTGATGTCATAAAGTAAAATGAGCAATCGATCACATTGAAGCATTCCCACAAGCAGCAAATCAAGAAGAAAAATATACTAAATCTTTCATGTTTTAATAAAATTTTATGGATAGCTAAAAATGATTGTGACATATAGATCGGATTAAAATAAGTCAAACTATCACAAGCATAAACTATTAAAAATGTGTGAATGTATTCCCATAATAGAGTTATATGGCACTTTAAATTAGAGATGCATCTTCTTCAATGAGGTCCAATGTTTCTAAAAATTTTTACAGGGAGACTTTTTTTTGTAGATGGAACAAACAAGGACATCCTGTACGACCAGGTGAGGCAGAGTACAGTGGATCCCCTGTTTTTAACCTTCTTAATTGGCAACAATAATGTTTAACATTATTTTCATGCACAAGACTCATTGTAAGAAATGTATTTACACCAAATTTGCAGCAACGAACCTTTTTTTTTCTCTACGGTGAAGGGAAAACCAATTTTCTGAATCACGGTGTTGCTAAGCGGCTGAAGGAGACTGTTTGGCCCAATATATCTGTGCCAGCTCTCTGAATGAACATTGTGACTTGGTGCCTCCTTCTGCATTTTCCTCATCATCCTGAATAATATTTCAATTTAACTAATGGTCTAATGCCTTCTTGAATATCTCAACTGAATCTGCCTTCACTGCACTTCTAGGTACTGAGTTCAGACTATAACTACTTACTGTATGAACATTTTGTTTTTCACATCACGTTTGCTTATTTTGCAAATTTACTTATATTTGTGCCCTCCTGTTCTCAATCTTTTTATGAGGGTGGTGAGTTTCTTCCCCATTTGTTCTATTTAGGCTCCTCATGATTTTGTAAACAGCTACTGAATCTCCTTAAAGCCTTCTCCTCTCCAAAGCAAACAGTCCCAACTTTAATCTATCTTTGTAAGTCTCACATCCCTGGAATCATCATTACCATTTTTCTCTTTTGCACTCCCTCCATTTCACTCATTTTCTTCCTAAAGTGTGGCCTCAGAACTGTGTGCATTACATGAGCAAGCTAGTGTTTTATATAGGTTCAATATGACACTATTAATAAATACTAAGCTACTAATACTTTATTAGCTCCTGACTCTGCCCGTCCTGCATCTTTCGTGACTTATGATTTTATACATCCTTTATATTAATGCCTTTTATTTTATACGATATAGAGGCACAGAGTCATAGAGATGTACTGATGACATGTCCATCCTGGGCCTCAGACGACATGTCCATCCTGGGCCTCCTGCAATGCCACAGTGATGCCAGCCGAAGGCTGCAGGAACAGCAACTCATATTTAGCTTGGGAACCCTGCAGCCCAATGGTATCAATGTGGATCTCACAAGCTTCAAAATCTCCCCTCCCCCAACCGCATCCCAAAACCAGCCCAGCTCATTCCTGCCTCCCTAACTTGTTCTTCCACCTATCCCCTCCTCCCGCCTCAAGACGCATCCCCATCTCCTATCTACTAACCTCATCCCGCCCCCTTGACCTGTCCATCCTCCCTGGACTGACCTATCTCCTCCCTACCTCCCCACCTACACTCACCTTTACTGGCTCCATCCCCGCCTCTCTGACTTGTCTGTCTCCTCTCCACCTATCCTCTCCTCTATCCATTTTCTATCCGCCTCCCCCTCTCTCCCTATTTATTTCTGAACCCTCTTCCCCTCCCCCATTTCTGATGAAGGGTCTAGGCCTGCTTTCCTGCTCCTATGATGCTGCTTGGTTGGCCTGCTGTGTTCATCCAGCTCCACACCTTGTTATCTCGGATTCTCCAGCATCCACAGTTCCTATTATCCCTGGAATATTGTGTGCAGTTTTGATCTTTGTGTTTGACGAAAGATGTTACAGAGAGAGCGCAGTGAAGTTTTATCAGACTGATTCCAGGGAGACCAGGACTTACGTATGAGGAGAGGTTGATTCAGTTAAGTTTATATTGACTGGAGTTAAGAACAATGAGGGGGAACCTCATAGAAACCTATAAAATTCTAACAGGACTAAACAGAGGCAGATGCAGGACGGATATTCCAAATGACAGGGGAACCCAGAACCAGGGGTCAAAGTTTAAGGATAGAAGGTGAACCATTTAGGACTGAGATGAGAATAAATGTTTTCATCCAGAGAATAGTGAGTCTACGGAATTTGCTACCCCTGAAAGCCAAAACATTGTATTATTTCGGAAAGAAGTTGGTTGCAGCACTTGGGGCTAAAGGGATCAAAGGATATGGGAGAAAAACCGGAACAGGCTATCGAGCTGGATGATCAGCCTTGATCATAATGAATGTTGGAGTAGGCTTAAAGGGCCAAATAGCCTACTCCTATTTTCTATGTTCCTATTAATATACAGTACATTATCGTACAATTTTGTATCAATTTATAATGTCTCAGTTATTCTATGAGTTATATAATTCCTCACAAGTATCTTGTGATGCATTCTATTGAAAGCCTTTTGAAAGTCTGTGTACACCTCATCAGCCCTGCATGTCACCTCTTTGAAAAACTCCAGCTATAGTTATTGAGTTATAACCAGTCATAACAATTATTCAACCACAATATTTCCTGAAGAAATCCATGCTATTCCTCCAAATTTAACCGTATATTTCCATGTGAGTATCAATTCCTGAATAATTGATTCAACAAGTTTAAGGCACTGAAGTTAAACTGACTGATATGTAATTGCCTGGTTTAACTTTCAGAGGGCAATTAAAAATCAACTGCATTGCTGTGAATCTGGAGTCACATGTAGGCTGGTCCAGGTAGGGTCAGTAGCTTCCTTCCATAAAGGACTTTAATGAGCTAGATGGGTTTAATACAGAACTGTTTTTAATATCAGTTAAGTCCAAATAAATAATAAAGACACAACATGTAACATGTATGCACCTAGGCGCAATGTTAATGAAGGAAAGTGCCCGTTACAATAGCAAAATTAAAAAAAAAGCAATTAAAAGTACTTAGGACATCCTTGACCTATTCCATTTTTAATCTGTGACTGTGGTTGTTTAATCATTTTCTTGTGTTTTCAGCAATAGTGAATATTGCAAATCTAAGTTTTCGTAGTCCAATGTTTCTCTCCAGTATGTGCTGTCACTGGGTGTTTTGTCCCCTGAGAAGTAGACGGAGAAAAAGAGAGAGAGTTTTCTCCGGTTCTGCAATCACAAATCCATCTCTCCTATTCTGCCAAAAGCAGTTCCCTGGAGTACAAGCTGCTTTGTGTATTTCTATGCCTGAGTTCACTGTTTCCAATCTTGATAATTACAGGTAATGTCATTCATCTCCAGTATGCGAAACGTATGCCAATATAAATCAAGAATAGGAGATGGAGGATATTCATGCCTGGCTGGATTGATTAGCTTCAATAAAGATGTCAATTTCAAATCACACAATTTTGTTTATTCCATGTTGATTTCATGAAGTTTGTCTTATTTCTGTAGTCAGCTAATTGTTGTGGCCATTTTAGATCGTGTTTTCACTTTATAAAATATTTTCAGTCCATGAAAATCCCAGCTGTTAAATCAGATGATGGAATTTGGAAATCAATTGTCCATACGTTGACACGAATGTGACAGGCTTTTTTACAATGTTGGGTTGATGTCAGTGTCATTGCTGTACTGGAACACCTTTTCTAGAAAGAAAGCTTGTCTAGAGCACAAGTTGTTAGCATTATAGCAGCGATATTGTCAAATCTGGTAACTGTTTTTCTGATTAGCTCAGTAATTCAGCATCCATCAATCTTGTATATATGACATGGAATAAACTGGCTCAAGTATGACTTTCTGAGACGGACATATTAGGGAAATCACAGTCTTTGCAAACTTAGTAGACCTCAGCCAAGCCAATTATCAAGGCTCTGGAGAGAGAAATCTACAGATGTCTGCTTCTGATCTCCATCTACCAACTGCTACTGAACATTGAGAAATGGCAGAATCAACTTAGTGGATTTCCTGCATTACTTGTTTACACTCAGCAGCCCTTAAGCATATAAATTGAGATAATGGAAAGTGGTGCAACATGGAATCATAGTCATGAATTGAATTCATGTCTCAAGGAGGGAGAAACTCAACATGTAAGCCATCAGGACAATATAGTATGTGGCAATATGGCCTCACTTTCAACTGACACTTAAAGAAAACACATAGGCACAATGGGTAGACTTTAATGAAAGTGGCACAGGGTTGGACTTTGAACTAATGAACTGGCGTCCCCACTGATGCAAACACCAGGACTGCTAAGGAGATTAAGTACCCAACTGGTAATATTCTATTGTCCATTTTTCTTCATCTGAGTATTGTCCACCACTGTGGTTGACAGAGCCTTCAACCACGTCCAAGCCATTTCCCATTCTTTCGCCCTCATTCCTTCACCACCCTCCCAGAACAACAATCAACTTCCCCTTGTAATGATGCTCATTTTTTTGAAGGGTTAGTGCAGGCATGATGGGCCAAGAGGTCTCCTTCTGCACAATAACAATTCTGTGATTCTCTGATTGTCCTCACATTCCACTCCATCAACCTTCACATTCAAAGCACCATCTTCCTCTATTTCCATCACTTCCAGCAGGATGCCACCACCAAACCCATCTTTCCCTTTCCTCCACTGTCAGCATTCTGCAGGGACTATTCTTTCTGTGACACCTTGCTTCACTCTTCCATCAGTCTCAACACTTCACTGCCAAAACACCCTTCCATACAACCTTTTAAGATATAACAAATGCCCTTTTACCTCCTTCCTCCTCACTGTCCAAGGTCAGAAATGCATCTTCCAAATGAAGCAGCAATTTAATCCTACTTCTTTCAATCTATTTTACTGTATTCACTGTTCACAGTGCGGTCTCCTGCACACTGCTGGGACCCCAAATGCAGACTGGGTGACCACTTTGCAAAATATCTCACAAGAATAGTCCTGACTTTCCAGTCACCCGCTATTTCAAAGCACCATCTGATGTTTATGCTACCATTTCTATCCTAGGCTTACATCAATATTTGAGCAAAGCCCATTTCATGGTAAGGGAACTACATCTGATTTTATGCTTAGGCACTTACAGTCTTCAAGACTCAACAATCAGTTCAACAACTTCAGAGCTTGAATACTGTCCTCCATTTTGATTGTAACAATCCTCAATCCCCAGGGATTGCTGTCAGCACAAATGACCAATTTTCTGTCTTATCACTTATGATTAGTATCTACTTTTCATTTCTATCCCTCCTCAAGTTCAGCAGAAAGTCATTCACACAGGGTAAAAGAAAATATCCAAACTAATCAACAAGTTGAAGCAAAGACTTTACATGCTTCAACATATCTGTGATTGAGAGTAAAGATTCTGAAAGAGCTAATGTTGAAGTGACATTAACTGGATGCAGTCTGAGGATGTCATACAGTCTTTGGGTGGAGAATAAAGCTAACCTGCATCTACTGCTCTCATGCAGTGACCTACTTCTTCTGTGTAAGACAAATGCCTTTCTTGTTAATACTTACAGTGGTCTACCTGCTAATAGTGATCATTGAACAAACCCTTAGACTTGCTATAGAAAGGAAAATTAGTGGCTGCTCTAGATCTCAGATACCTACAGCCTGATATGATGAGTGCACCACAGTCAGAGACAAAATCAAATGTTTTGCAAAAGGGTGTTTTAATCATTATCTAAAGAAACAAAATTTGTTGGATATGAGGAAATGGTGGGAGAATGGCATTAGCTGAGTTGACGAAAGCTGCCATTAACTCAATTGGGTGAATGATTTTTTTCTGCGCTGCAATCATTCGTAGATTCTATCCTGTTGTGGATGCCATACAATTTCATCAATTAAACATTTTTAAGATTGAGGTCAATCATTGTTACAAATATTTTACACTCTGTACACCTCAGGAAGAATCAATTTGTTCAATTTGACCTTGATGTGAAATTTAGCTGCCATTTTCTCTCCATCACAAAACCCAACAACTTCCATTTTCATATATTATCTGTCTCCATCCAGGCATTCATTTGCTGTCAAAACTGCCATTAATGTGTGTGGCGGGCTCCAATGCTTTCTCCACCATGTCTCATTCTCCATTCTCATTATATTTTATTTGACTCGGGCATGTGCTGTCTGTATCCTGTCCCACACACAAAAAAATTGTACCCGTCAACTCTGACATTTTCTAATCTACAATCTAGCCCTCCAGAGTCTCAAATTAATTTCTTGTCTGAACGTTCAATTCATTTCATTTTCTGCTCTTCAATTTCTCTGTAAATATCTCCCATCCCTACAAATCTCCAAGATCTCTGCATTCTTCCAACTTTACCACCTGCATTTCCCTTCCAAACCATTGATGGTCATGCTTTCGACTATTTAGAAATTCAACACTCTGGAATTCTCTTGCTAAACCTTACTGCCTTCCAATTTCCCTGTTCTTTTAGGATACTTCTTATAACTCATCTCTTTAACCAAGCTATTGTTCACCCTGTTAATATTTCCTTCCTGAGTTGGAATCCATTCTTTATTGATCATGCCTCTAAAGTATATTCCAAGAGGTAACTTATCAATGCAGGTTTTCATTTGTACTAATTGGACTTAATTTGTACTTATTTGTATTTTTAATTGTATTTTCCTCCCAAAACAATTTAAGCACTTCGAATTTTGGCAAAGATCTGTAGCTTGCGTTGTGGATGAGTATATCAACAACCTCACAATTTAAGCACCTTGTATATACTCCAGTGTTGGGCAGAATTTTTTTTTACTATTTATTTTGTTAGAAACTCTGAATGTCTTTTGTGGTATTCCCAGAGAAACCTCGTTGAACGAAGTGTCTAATAAATGCAGAGAAAGCTTTTGAAACAAATGGCAAATGTCTTCATAGCAGTAAAAGTTGACTGATAGTGTGTTCAGGAGTCAAACTCATACTTGCATGCAAATGTCTTCATCAGCCATTGAAGCACCAATCACATTGTTTACAGTGTCAAAATCTCTCAGATATGTTTGTGCTTATCAGCAGTTGTTCTTAATATGTTCAGAAAATTCACATTCAAATGAAAAGTGCTTTGTTAGCAGTTTGAACAATTACAATGTTCAGAGGTCTAGAGGAGGTTTACAAGAATGATCCTGAAGATGAAGGTCTTGTCATATGAAGAGTGCTTGAGGACTCTGTGCTGTACGCAATGGAGTTTAGAAGGATGAAAGAGGATCGGATTGAAACTTACAAAATACTGAGTGGCCTGGATAGAGTAGACATGGCAAAGATATTTCCACCAGTAGGAGAGACTAGGATCTAAGGGCACAGCCTCAGAGTGAAGGGACAACCCTTTAGAACTGACATGAGGAGGAATTTCTTCAGCCAAAGGATGGTTAGTTTATGGAACTCATTGCCGCAGAGGGCTGTGGAGGCCAAGCCACTGAGCATTTTTAGAAGAGAGGTAGATACATACTAAACAAAGAAAGACAAAGAACTGGATGCTGAAAATCAGAAGCAAAAGCAGAATTTTCAGGAAAAGCTCAGCAGGTCTGCCAGCATCTGTGGACGGAAAGCAGAGTTAACATTTTTGGTCCAGTGACCCTTCTTCAGAACTGATAGCAGCGATCAACAGGTACTTAATTCATAAGGAGATCAAGGGTTATGGGCAGAAGGCAGGAGAACAGAGTTGAGAAGCTTATCAGCCATGATTGAATGGTAGAGCAGTCTTGATGGACTGAATGGCTTAATTCTGCTCCAATATCTTATGGTGTTATTAACTCTGCTTCTTTCTCCATGGATGCTGTCAGACCTACTGAGTTTTTCTAGCATTTTCTCTTTTATCTATAATTTCACTGGTCTACAGCATTTTTATGTTAAATTTGATGCTAGCTCTCCTTGGACAAAAAGGCAACATAACTTAAATTATGTATAAATAAAATTTGGAACTAACCATTGACTTTTTCCAAAATGGAGTAAGAGACACTGGCAAAACCAGCATTTATTAACCATCTGTAATGAATCTTGAGAAAGAAATGGTGAGTTTTCTTCTTAAAATGCTGCAGTTCATGTGCTGTAGGGAGAGAGGGAGTTCAAAGAATTGTGACTAATGACAAGAATGAATTGCTGCATGTTTCCAAGTCAGAATGATGTGTGACTTGAGGGTGAGTTTGCAGGTAGTGGTGTTACCATTAGCCTGCTGTCTTTGCTCTTCTACGTAATCAAGTTCAAGGGCAGATGCTAACACCAAAACCTAATTGATGAGTAGCTGCATCGGAGATTGTACACACCGCACTTAGGGTGGTGGAGGGAGTAAATGTTTAAAATAATGGGATGCCAGTGGGGTTCCTGTCACATGGATTGCCTTGCCCAAGATTGTGCTGAGCTTCTTGTATGTTGTTAGAATAACTTCAATGTAGGCAAGTAGAAACTATTCCATCCCATCATACTCCTGAATTGAACCATGTCGACGTGCAGACAAGCGATAAGTTATTTGCTGCAGGATTTCCAGACTCTGACCACGCTGCAATTGTAGCCTGAGTAATTATACAGCTGTTCTTGTTAAAATTTTGATTAGTAGTGACTCCTAAGATGCTGATGGAAGGGAATTCAATTAATGGTCAAGTGGTTAGACTTGTGTTTTAAGGTGATATTTATTGTTTGGTGCCTGCTACTTCCACTTATGTTATGATTTCAGGTGATGTCAATACTGGACAAGTGAGATTCCAGAATGAATCCTGACTGGATAGATCTTACGTCCATTACCATTATGATTTGTTGCTGAAACATATTCATACAAGGCTGCAGATGCTTTTTAACAATATATATACACACACAAAAGTTAGGAAAATATTAGTATATACAGCAAATCAACACTTCAAAATTTTTCCTAACGCTATCCTTTTACATCTACGGAATGTCAGAGAAAATTCACTACTATTTCAATTCTTTATGATTTCTCTTAACTGGCACTTTCTTGTTACTTTTCCTACAACAGCAGGGACAGCTTTACCATTTTTTACTAGTCCACTGATGTGAGCCTTCACACTTCTGATGACTGAAGTCTTTTCAGTTCTGACAATTTAAAGATTTCTATTCAAACTCTCCTGGCTTTGAAATTCCAGAAACAAAACACATGAGCTAAGGTGATTGCTTCTCTTAAATGAAATCTTACCTGGCCAACTAAGATGTTCTTTCTTTTGAATTGAATTCAAATTGGAATAATGGTTTTGTGATTTGTGGGAAGTCAGCAGTAAAATAATCCATCCATTAATACTACACAATTTCCACATGGTACTTAACTAAAGCTGCGTATTCCCTTAGATTTGTTACACTTAGGTCACTGCTCCAAATAACATTCTGACCTGCTTTATAGCAAAAACATCTTCACAGAGCTGATCCACATCCACATCCACATCTTAGAGCTGCCCAGCCACTCAGAGGTCCTGTGCACAACAATTAGCAAACCAATGCCTTGATTTCAGCATGCAGAGGTCATTGCTGTGCATAGACTTTGGAGACCTGAGCAGCTGAAAGGAAAATTAGATTCCATTGACTTTGTTTTGAGATGGATTAATTGCAGGTAACATTCATTCCAATGTGTAACTTACAAATGGTCCAAATACAGAGCTGAGTTTCAGTGCCTCGTATAGTGATGTTAATTTCAGCTCGGCCTGACCCTTCAGTATTGATATTTTCATGACTTTGGCCAGGTGATCATAAAGGTCAATATTTGTCTGCTTTTAAAAAGATCACAACGGTCTCTGGTATTAAAATAGGTTGCTAGAAGTTGAATATTGATTTTCAGTTTTCAACTACAATGAAAACATATGCCATCATAGAGCTCTGTTTTCAAAGTACACCTGATCATAGAGTATACAGCATGGAAACAGACCCTTCAGTCCAACTTGTCAATGCCGACTAAGTTGACCAAACGAAACTAGCCCCACATGCCTGCATTTGGCCCATATCCCCCTAAACCCTTCCATTCGTGTACCAGTCCAAATGGCTTTTAAATGTTGTAACTGTACCTGCATCTATCAATTCTTCTGATAATTCATTCCACATACAAACCACCCTCTTTTGAAAAGGTTGCCCCTCAGTTCCCCTTTAAATCTTTTTCATCTCATCGTAAAAATATACCTCCTAGCTTTGAACTCACCCACTCTAGGGCAAAGACCTTTGCTGTTCATCTTATCTATGTCCCCCATGATTTTATAAACCTCTATAAGGTCACCCCTCAAACTCCTACGGTCATACAAGGGTTATTCCCAGGCTCTCTCAGGTGATTAAAAATCAAGACCTACATTTGAAAATTGTATAAAATCTTTTGGCATAATTGTGATAATCTACTGTGTTTCTGTATTCTTTGATTGATTTAAGCTATGACCTTACAATGTCTTGTTGCGTTCATCTTATATTTTCAGTATGTTGGACTGCAGGAGTATTGATTTAATTTATATCAGAATGATTTGAGCTGCAGTGAAAAGGTGTGCTGCAGTATTACAACGTCACTCATTCTTCAGATAGGACTTACTACAGCATTTGTGGACAATGCACAATTATTTGCTATTCAAAAAGTATTAGGAATGAACAATGTAAGAGCACATAAAACAAGGAAACTTGACTGGAAACTCAAAGCCTATTCTTTTCACAGAATATTTCATGGAGCTACTAGCTCTCTACTAATAAATAATTTGCCCTTTTAAGACCAATGAGAATTTGTTCCACGAAATATTTCAAATTCTCTCTGTGCACATATCTCAGTTATTCCAATTCTTGTTCCAACATTGATACACAGACACTTTCTTTTGAAAGGCTATAATTTAAATAATTTAGTAAGGCTCCCATGTGCTTCAAGTGGGCCAGACCATTAAATGGCCTTAGCAAACTCATGTGAGGAATTAAATGAGGCACTGCAATTTTAGGGGGACTTCTACTTCAATCTCAACAACAGGAGTGAATTAAAACTGAATGTTTCATCATTTAACAGCAGTAATGTAGACCTATGTTCTTTTCTGTGACAGATGGAAGAATTTTCTTGCAGCAATTGAGCTTAGAGGGTGGTTTTATCTGGATGAAACATGCCAACCTTCTATAATGGCCCAAAATCTGCTAACTATACTCAAATAAACAATCCTTACAGAGCAAACTATAATTTCATGATGCTCTTTCCTACAATGTTACTTCAGATCTACAATTTCAGATCTATCATTTCTGCCAATAATACCTGTTTGGATTTCATCTTTAACTTTCTGTACTGTCGAAATGATATTCATTATATTGCTGTTCTACTTTTACCGTTTTACTCACACCTGTTTTCTTGTTTATAATCTGTTATTATTGATCACTTATAATCCTATTATTTACCAGCAACTATAATGTTTACTGGAAGCCCAAGTTTATTTTCACACGAAATTCAAACTGTTATCCAACCCATGTATAATTTGAACTTTAATTTGTAACAAGTATTGTATTGATCACCAGAGCCGCTAATACATTGTTTTTATTCAGATGAATGTGATGATCTAAGTTTATAAGACAATGTTTATTTTTGAGGTTTATTTATACAGTTCTTTAATTGAGTAGGGAAAGCACATTTGTTCGCATTTAATGTCTTTGTACAGAGAAGCATTTACATGTAAAGTTGTAAATTGGGAGATGTTGTGTGGGAGCAGAATATCCCTTCTCTTGTAAGTCCATTAAAGATTTTTTTGTAGTAGCTATAAGGGTTCTAATTTAAACTAATTTTGACAATTTTATTTCATTAACGCAATGGGCATCCGTTCATAGCAGAAACTGTATTTGAATACCGACTGGCAATTGTACTTATAGTCCAAAAAGTTGGCTGGTTTTTAAATGTCAAATGGGGAAGAAATAGGTCTTGTTGTGACATTGTCTGAAAGCCAGTTGATCATGGGCGTGTTCCAGGAAATTAATGTTGCATCTCACCAATGCTTTATTTGACACATATAAAATTGAAACAACGTTAAACAAGGTATTAACATGTTTGATTCTTTGAGTTGATGAGTGCAAAATTTGTTATATTGAGGTGTGCTGCAATCTTGCTCTGTAATTCACCCATATAGAAACATTGAAACATACAAAATGTGGGGGAATACATCAAACAAATGCAAGAAAGGAGAAAGACGGCGTAGCTTCTATCTTGGCACATTGCATTATGCAGATAGACCAATATAAAAGGGAATTAATAATCAGAGGAATTATTATATTGAGTACTTAATTTACCAAAATTTGAACATGGATGGATATCATAATTTAGGGATATGGAATATGAATTGCAAAAATAAAAAAAGTACTGAAAAACACAGGAATTCCCCAGAATATATTGCCTCATTAAGATGATAAACAGAGCCTGTGGAAATAATTTGTATTATTTATTCTTGCTCTTCCTCTGAGAGTTAGTTACGTCCATACAACACAAAATTCAAAACAGATTTCCACTAGTTTGCAGTAGAACTTCAGTATTGTAGGCAAGGGTCATCTTCCACAGATCACTCTGGGAAAGTAAGTGAGCCTGTGGAAATTGTGTAAAGTTAACAGCACATTTAGCTGCAACGTCCCATGTGGTTGCATAGCCTGCCACCACACACTCTCCAGGCCACTACACAGAAGATGAACACTGAGAAGAAGTAGCTGATGGCTTCCAGCAGCATCAGTATAACAATGCCCCAAATTGAGTCACCATTATCAAGATGGAACATTACAGGAAAAAGAATCATGTTTCAATAAATAGAATAGAGAACACTAATTTGGATATTTTCTGTTCCATTTTCCTCAGGCAACTATTTTAAATAGTAGTTACCTCCTTCCCCATTGATAAGAACATTTTGATTCTTCATTCCTTGCCCTGTTTCTGGTCTGAGCATGCATAGCTGAGGGATACTGGGATAGTACCTCTTATGCAATATGTAATTGAGTTTGCCAGGGCAGTGCTGAACAGTAGTTCCTTGGCTCATCCTGCAGAAGAAATTGCGTGGACTCTACTTTGCAATCCCTGAAATGGGTAGCATTCCAATATCTTATTGAGCAGCTCATTCAAAGAATACATTTAGAAATACAACATTTAGTTATTAATATAAGCTTATTGACTAACCTGTCTGTGAGAAATTTTGCACTACAGTAGTGCACATGAAGAAATGGTAGGTGCTGTCTTGAAGGATAATAGCGAAAAAAAACAAAGCTGTGTACATTTGTTGAACTGTGCATGTCATTTGACAAAAGTGCAGTATGTTCAAGAGCCAACAAACTGCACCATTAAACCCCCATATAACAAAATTATCATTTTATTGGATTATGATGTTGTGTTTACAATCTATATTTTATCATTATTCCCAATTACATTAATGGCTATGTTCATCAGAATAATCATAGTTTTTAACATTCTTTCTATCTCATTCTGCCTCTTTTATTCTCCTGTGATTCTGCATTATCTCTTTTTATATCCATACATAGATGAGGGTGTTGCTGTGGGATTTGAACCCAGGTACCCAGAATGTTAACTGGGTCTTTGGATTAATAGTCCAGTGATAATACCATTAGGCTGTAGTCTCTCCTAATGTAGCAACAAACATATTTGAATTACAGTCTTTGAAAAACAAGAACTTTCAACTTGTCAGGAAGAAAAATAATTGTCAAAACTATTATTACAAATTGATATAGAACAATAGCTACCAGGCAGTGAGCTACAAGGCAGGAATCCAACTGAGTGATTTTGGACATGTCACAATCTGTGAAAATAATTATTATTCAATCTATGACCGTCAGCAGAAGAACAGTATTGATTTGCTATCTTTAATTTGCTATCTTTCATTTTTAAATTACCTTTTAAGTTTTCCTACTTGTTTATGCATTCGTAAGGTTTCATGCTTCCAAGGTTCTTGTGTGAGCTTTGATAATAATTGCTAATGGGTTATCTTACATCAATGAGACAGCAATATATGCAGACTGGTCTAACATCTAACACATACAAGGATGACCAGTATCAGTGTCTTGATCGCAAGAAGGATCAACTGACACTTGATAACCTGTCAATTGAATCTGATTCATATGGACCCATCAGTTCGTGAAAACATAACTGAATTATCAGGGGAACCCCTTCATTATTCATTTGTTATTTATATTTTTGAGTATGTAACATAATGCTTCTTCGCCTATATCTCTTAACCAACATCAAAGAGATTATCTGATCAAAATTGTCTCACTGTTTATGTGGCCTTGCTGTTTGCAAATTGATCACTATGTTTCCCACATGACAACAACTTACTTCAAAATCTAATTGTCTATAAAGTGTTTGCTATGTGCTGAGTGACACTATGGGTAGGATTTTCCTGTAGTGTCTGAATTGCACATCTTTGATTGACTTGCATTACACTTCTGCTCCTCAGTGCTGCCCCTTGGACTGCACTGTACATTCAGGGGCATTGACCATCTGGATGAGTACATGAACAGGAAGGGGTAAGAGGGATATGGGCCAAATGCAGGCAAATGGGACTGGATTAATTTAGGATGTCTGGTCGGCGTGGATGAGTTCGACTTCAGTATCTGTTTCTGTGCTGTACAATAACTCAATGACTCTATGACTATATGATTCAGTTCATGAACTGGATCAGGCTGCATATCTGGGCTCTTTGCTGGCTTTCACTATGCTCACACACTCTGAACATGAATAGATGCTCACCCTGCCTTGCATTGCCTTTTCTGCTTTTTGCCCCTTCAGCCAGAGATACCCAGGCAGTGTTTTTATATTGCCTTGCAGTTTAGCACAGACACAGAGACAGAAAGCTAGTCATGGTTGTCAACAACGTAAATCGTGTCAAGGGAGATAGCCTTAGCTCAAGGGATCCTGGCACAGTAAGTCAAGGGTAGCCTCTGATACAAGTTCAGGGGCTTAGACATGGCAGTCTACAATTTGCAGCAGTCAGAGTCAGGATCTTTTCTTTTTAAGGTGAGACTAGCCAAATGTCCACCATCCATGTTGACACAGTGTGCCCTTGAGTGGGCTGTTTTCATCCGGAATGAGAGAGACAGGCAGGTATTACAGGGGATGAAAGTCGTTGTCACAGTTTTGGTGCAAGTGTGGGATGTTCCAGTTAATGACCAGGCAGGGCAGAGGGTATCAGAGATAAAAGGTACTGCAGATGCTGGAGAATCCGAGATAACAAGCATGGGGCTGGATGAACACAGCAGGTCAAGCAGCATCATAGGAGCAGGAAAACTTGACATTTCGGGCCTAAACCCTTCATCAGAAATGGGGGAGGGGAAGAGGGTTCTGAAATAAATAGGGAGAGAGGGGGAGGCGGATAGAGGATGGATAGAGGAGAGGATAGGTGGAGAGGAGGCAGACAAGTCGAAGAGGTGGGGATGGAGCCAGTAAAGGTGAGTGTAGGTAGGGGGGTAGGGAGGAGATAGGTCAGTCCAGGGAGGACGGACAAGTCAAGGGGGCGGGATGATGTTAGTAGATAGGAGATTGGGGTGTGGCTTGGGGTGAGAGGAAAAACAGGTTAGGGAGGTGGAGATGAGCTGGGCTGGTTTTGGGATGAGGGGTTTTGGGGGAGGGGAGATTTTGAAGCTTGTGAAATCCACATTGATGCCATTGGGCTGCAGGGTTCCCAGGCTGAATATGATTTGCTGTTCCTGCAGCCTTCGGGTGGCAAGGGGAGTTGAAATGGTTCGCGACTGGGAGGTGCAGTTGTTTGTTG
>JAHRHZ010000144.1:68734059-68743369 GCA_024137785.1 Ginglymostoma cirratum
ATAGAAAAAGAAAAACAAAGAACAATACAACACAGGAACAAGCCCTTCGGCCCACCAAGACTGTGCCAACAAATGATGCCTTTCTAAACTAAAAACCTTTTGCCTCGGCACAGTCCATATCTCTCAATTCCCTGTCTATTCTTATATCTGTCAAGATTCTTCTTAGACACTGCTATTGTATCTGTCTCCACCACCTCCCCTAGCAGCACATTCTAGGCCCTTAACACATTCAGTGTAAAAACCTTTGCCTCTTGCATCTCCCATAATGTACGTGGAATAACCTGCCAGAGGAAGTGGTAAATACAGGTACAATTACAAATGTAAAAGACATTTGGATAGGTAAATGAACAGGAAAGGTTTTGAGGGCTATGGGCCAAACACAAGCAAGTAGGACCAGTTTAGTTTGGGAAACATGGTCAGCATGAACGAGTTGGATCAAACAGTTTGTTTCCTTTCTGTATGACTCTGTGCTCCCTTGTCATTGTCATTTCTATCCTGGGAAAAAGACTCGATTGAAACATTCTATCTATGCCTCCTGGAATTTTGTTAACTTCTATCAGGTCGCCCCTTATCCGGCAATGTTCAAGTGGAAACAAACCAAGTTTACCCAATCTCTCCTCATAGCTAATACTCTCTAAATGAAGCAACACTCTGGCAGACCGTTTCCGTACCCTTTCCAAGGCCTCCACATCCTTCTGGTAGTGTGTCAACCAGAATTGTATGTAATATTCCAAATGTGGCCTAACTAAAGTTCTACACAACTGCAACATGTTTTGCCAATTTTTACACTCTATACCCCGACCGCTGAAGACAAGCATGCCATATGCTTTCTTGACCAACTTATCCTTGTGTTGCCACTTTCAGGGAACTGTGGACCTGTACGTCTCAATCCCTCTGTATGTTGATACTCTTAAGGATTGTTCCATTTAGTGTATACTTCACTCCTGCATTAGATCTTCCAAAATGAATCACTTCATATTTGTCCAGATTAAACTCCATCTGCTATTTCTCTGCCCAAGTCACCAGCCTATCTGTATCCTGCTGTATCTTCTGGCAATCCTCCCCACTATCCACAGTTCCCCCAATCTTCATGTTGTCAGCAAACTAATCAGGCCACCTACAATCTCCTCCAGATCATTTATATATTGAGCAAACATTTTATTAACCAGCACCTTTGGAACCAGGAGTAAACTGGTTAATCAAATATTCCGGTTGATCAAGAGGTCCACATAATCAATGTAACAATACACACTAAGCAATAGAAACGTAATGCAGGAGGTATACACATCACTGTTAAACTTTATTTACAGAATAAATCATTTAAATAGCAATGTAACTTTACCTTAAATAAACTTGCTGGCAGACAGCCTTCTCATTCACATTCTCAACTGACAACTTAAATGTCGCGGAGTTCATGATAATAAAAGAAACTTCTGACATTTCAGGTATGTAATGTTTGCTGGTTTAGTGACAGTGCTGGTTCATAAGATGCCAGTTAAAACAAAGTTTGTTGTATTACAGGGGTCCCAGCACTGTCCCCTGAGGAACACCTCTGGTCACAATACTCCAGTCAGAAAAACACCCTTCCACTGCTACTCTCTGCCTCCTAATGACTAAGCCTCCATCTTACCAGTTCACCACGGATACCATGTAGCTTTGCCATTTGTATCAGTCTGCCATGAGGGGCCTTGACCTTGTCAAAGGCTTTGCTATAGTCCATACATACATCTACCTTCTTGCTCTCATCATCATCTTTGGCTTCTTCAAAAAAAACTCAATCAAATTTGTGGGACACGATCTTCCCTGCACAGAGTCATGCTGCCTATAGCTAAACAAGTCCATATTTTTTAAAAGTAAGTAAATCCTACATCTAAGAATCCTCTTCAATTATTTCCCAACACTGACGAAAGGCTTATCAGCCCATAATTTCTTGGATTATCCCTGTTACACATCATAAACAAAGACACAGCTTTGGCTATTCTCCAGAGCTCTGGGACCTCTCCTGTGACTAAACAGGTTACAATGATTTCATGCACGGCCCCAGCAATTTCCTCACCTGCCTCCCTCAGCATTCTGGGATAGATCACATCAGGTCCTGGGAACTTGTCTACCTTAATTCTTTTCAAAACACCCAACATGTCTTATCTTTTTATATGGAAATGTCCTAGAATATCAAAGAACCCCTTCCGAGACTCACCATCCACAATGTACTTCTTCTTTGTGAATACTGATGCAAAGTATTCATTTAGGACCTCACCCACTCCCTCCAGCTCTATGCATAAGCTCCCTCCTTTGTCCTTGAATGGACCTACCCTTTCCATAGCTAACTTCATGCTCCGTTTATATGTATAAAATACCTTGGGATTTTCCTTAATCCTGTTTGCCAAAGAATTTCATGGCCCCTTTTAGCCCTCCTAATTCCTTGTTTGCGTTCTTCCCTGCTTTTTTTGTATTCTTGGAGGCCTCTTTCTGTCTTCAGTTTCTGAAATCCTACATTTGCCTTCTTTTTCTTTTTGACTAATCTCTCAATAACTCTTGTCATCCAAGGTTCCCAACTTAATACTTTCACCCTCGGACTACATCTGTCCTTATCCATAAGTGATTTAAAACTTACAGAATTATGGTCACTGTTCCTGAAATGCTCCCCCACTGAAACTTCAATCACCTGGCTGGGCTCCCTCCCCAATACTAGGTCTGGTATGTCCTCTTAGATAACAAAGTGTAGAGCTGGATGAACACAGCAGGCCAAGCAGCATCAGAGGAGCAGGAAGGCTGACGTTTCGGGCTTAGACCCTTCTTCATTTTCTGAAGAAGCATCTAGGCCCAAAACATCAGCCTTCCTGCTCCTCTGATGCTGCTTGGCCTGCTGTGTTCCTCCAGCTCTACACCTTGTTATCTCAGATTCTCCAGCGTCTGCAGTTCCTACTATCTCTGGTATGTCCCCTTCCCTGGTTGAACTATTCATATATTGTTTCAAAATAAAATCATCCCAGACACACCTAACAAATTCCCTCTCATCCGAGCCCTGACACCAAGTGAGTCCAAGTCCATATAGGGGAAGTTAAAATCACCCACCAAAACAATGCTGTTATTTTTAAAATTTTCCATAATCTATTCACATATCTGTTCCTCTATCACTCACTGGCTTATGGGAGGTCTGTAGTACAAGCGCATCAAAGTAATTGCACCCATCCTATTCCTGAGCTCTATCTCAAATGGTCTCATTGGATGAGCTCCAAGGGTCCTCCTTCAGTACAGCTGTGATGTCCTCACTCATCAGTAATGCACCTCTTTATGCACCCTCTCTACCATGCCTGAAACATTTAAATCCCGGAGCATTAAGCTTCTTGTCCCTTTCTCAACCAAGTCTCTGTAATTGCTACAACATCATAGTTATATATATTAATCTGAGCTTTAAGTTTATCAGTGTACGAAGTTTGTCTTGAAATTAACCAATTTCACAAAAGAGCTAATGAAAATGAAAAGACATTGTTGTGCATTTTCAATTGATTTACAATGAGAAACTAGTGAAGGGTTACCAACGGTTTAATTATCAATTTGAAAAAGTTAAAATACAAGTGCTGTCAATCTTGTACAGTATAGCATCCATCAGAATAAGAGGGGCTCAATCTCACCGGGGGTTTTGCTGTTGTTTTTGCATCTCGGACTCAGGCTCATCCTCTCTGAGTCCCTGATTCAGGTTCATCCTTATGGTGGCACAATGGTTAGCAATGCTACTTCACAGTGCCAGGAACCCAGGTTCGATTATAATGTTGGGTGACTGTCTGTGTGGAATTTGCACATTCTCCCTCCCTGTGTCTGCGTGGGTTGCCATTGAGTGCTCCAGTTTCCTCCCACAGTCCAAAGATGTGCAGGTTAGGTGGATTGGCCATGCAAAATTGCCCCATAACAGGCTAGATGTGTTAACTTTGGTAAATGTGGGGTTACAGGGATAGAGTGGGATGTTCTTTGAAGGGTTGGTGCAGACTTGATGGGCAGAATGGCCTATATCTGCACCGTCAGGATTCTATGGTTGTCTCTGACTTCCCGATTCAGGGTTATCCTTCTCATAAGTGCTGTTGGTAGATTCTCATCCCTGCAATTGACTTTTAATTAAGGTTTAAATCCTGTTTCCAAGACACTTATACTCATAAGTACTGATGCTGCTCCACTCAATCTTAATCTGTCACTATTAGCTCCTCAGTGTTCTCACTCTCTCCACAAATTCATGCTCCATTATTGGCAGTACCATCTATCTTTTATTCAAACAGATTCATGATTTCTTATTTCAGTAATTTGTGACCACAGCTGTCCTAATTTGTTTACCACACCAGAATGGCTTAACAATATTAGTTCATTAAAGTTCACAGATGTATACAAATGGTTAAATTGGGGATCATGCTTCTTGATTTCCTGCATTGCAATTTGAACTTCAATGGATGTGAGAGATATATCTTCATAAGGTGTTCCAATGCTTTGGGACCTATTGGCACCAGCTGAAGATTCCAGGCATTATAGGCAAAACCTCATGCATGTTACAAATTCTGGTCTAGATTCAGTACTATTGTATTAGCAAATTATTTTGTATTCTTGTTAGATAAGTAGGAGTCATCCAAGTGGATAAAATCAATTGGACTGACTTTCTACTTTTGTTTAAATTTGACTTTTAATGAATTTGCTTTGTATCTGTAATCTGAGTCACAGTCTAATAATATATTTATTTTTTTCTCAGCTTCTGCTACCTAGAAACTAGGAAAACATGCTGCACTCATGTCAATCCTGCCTGATGATTATAGTTATAAGGTTTTATTTTCAACCTTGTGAGAAATGCAACATTATTAAATATGGTACATAAAGGTCACATTATGATTCATGGGCAATGAGATGGAATGGGCTCCTATTTATAATTTACTGCTCAAGATAATAAGGTCTGCAATATCAACTGTCAGATGTTACAGATTTATTAAACATCCAATAATTAAATGTACATTTAACAGTAGCAGTTGCAGAAAATAGCATCATCATATGACTACAACTGGCTGGTGATGGAGTCCATCTATTATTTATTCACAAGGGGCACCTTAGTACCAGTTTGAGACCAGCATCACTGGGGAAGAGATCTCACTGAGCAAATAGAAAGAACCTTGCTTCTACAAAGGATGTTATCTCAGCCAACAAAGAGGGGCTAATCTGTTTTATCAGCAAACTATGTTTCTTCATTACAGAGACTCAACACATTTTCAACTCACAAGCCAGGAACATCCTACCTCCATTTATCGTCAGGCAACCAAGAGAGAATGCTTCAAGTTTGTAATGACTTTGTGTGTGTGTGGTGTGTGTGTATGTGTGTGTGTGTGTGTGTGGTGTGTGTATGTGTGTGTGTGTGTGTGTGTGGGTGGGTGTGTGTGTGTGGGTGGGTGTGGGGTGTGTGTGTGTGTGTTGCACTTACATCTCTTGTGATGTGATAATACACTTCATTTTGCTTTAAAATTTATAAGAAATGTGTTTGAATTTGTCCTTTAAAGTTACAAGAGTCTGAAGTAAGTCTAAAGAATAGATTAGAACTTTCCTTCTCGAAAATTTATAGTGTTGCAGTTAGTCAGAGGTTGGAATAAGGGAGAAATTATTTCAGATCCCATCTGGTCTGTAACAGAGGGAAGTCCTTATCTCCAAGCCTTTTCTTGAGTGAGTAAATTAATCCTCTTTGCCATCATATAGTTACTATGATGTGTTTTAATGAGGCTAAACTGGCCATTGCATTAACATCAATCTTAATTCAACAGTTCAGTGGTCCTTGAAACTAAATTGATAGTAAATTGTTAAAGGTTACTTTTACTGCAATTTATATAGAAATCCATGAAAGTCGAACATTGACAGATTTCAAAGCACTCTCGTTAACCTCTTCCTTTCAAATAACTGCTTGCCTATGGGAATGATCTATATCAGTTAAGTGTCTGGTGAAACCTGAAATAAAAATATTCTTGAAAGCTTTGAGTTAAGTATTACTTTGAATTGCTATACTGACTGAAAATACCATCATAATGCCACTGGAACCTGTCTGAGAACAAAACAGAGAATGCATTGCAGACAAGAGGTAGAAGATGTGGCATGTTACTTTCACATGGGGTCAATAGGAAAAGTTATAGAGCAAAGGACAATGCTTCTTCCTTGATTGTCAACTCTCAGATGTTTCAGTGTCTCCACTGGACTGGTCCAGGTAGTGAGGTGCCGATTGCCGGGTGACCTATTACAGTTGTGGCTCTCTTAGGCTTGTTACGGATTTGGCTGTTTGCACTTAACTTCAGAGTATGCAGGTCATTAATCTTCCTGCTGCATTGCTGGTTGCTCCTCTGAATGTCTGCAATCTGACTGACCTAGTTGGTGGCCTTGGATCAAGCTGGCAGGGTTTCTCTGATAGTCCTAAGATAAGAGAACACCCCTCTGATGCACTATTGCATCCACGGAGATCTCCAGATCCCTGTCTGCAATTTCTCCTCTTCTGTAATGTCTTGGGCAATTGTCTTGAACTGTGCAGAGCAATTTGATATGGCGAGCACTTGACTGGATCCATAACAATCTTTTAAATATGGCTCTTTTGTCAGGGATCTATACATGTCCCAGCAACAGTGAATACATTCACCTATTGCGATTGTGAGAAACAGGCTAGCATTGGACAAGCAGGGTGCCATAGAAGTATGGTATTTAATTAATGAGATGAGTCTGGGATGATAGCACAGGAAAATTCATGGAGTGAAACCCTTCTTGAAACTCAATGAAAATGGCTCATCCAATTTTGGGTACAATTCAAACTGTTGTTACTGTTTGGAAGCTATGGGTCAAGACAAAATGGGTTCATGAGAGCACAGCAGAGCCACAGGCCTCTGATTGGTTCTTACAACTTAACACAACGCTGTGAGGGGAGTGAATCAAAGAGAAGAAGGAAGGAGACCTCATGAAGTTAGCTACATTAATCTACATTGACTATGAAGTTGTAATCTCCAATTAGCTGTTGAAAGAGCAGAAAACAACTGTATTCCAAATGTTGAAAGAAATAATTTTAAAACCCAAAGGAACAGGAAAGATGCCAAGTCCAATCAAGTAACCAGTGAACTTTAGACTGACCGTTGCCGTGCACAGGAAGGCATCTTCGAAGAATTGACAAATTGTGAAACCAGCCCATCTAGTTTGTGATTTTAATCTGACAGTACCGTATTTCTCTGATTTCTAATATTTGTGTTTGTCTGTTTCTTTTCTTCATGTGTGTGTCGGAGTTTTGATGGATTGGGATTGCAGAGGTTAGATCTGATTCACTGGTTGTGTGATTGCTTAGCTCTGTCCATGCAGTAATCCCATTTTGTAGCTTCACCAAGTTGACACCTTATTTTCTAGTACGCCTGCAGCTGCTCTTGGCATGCCTTCTTTGAGTCTTTATTGAATCAGGGCTGATCCCCTGGTTTGATGGTGATGATAATAGTAGAGTGGCGGACATAGTGGGCCATGAGATTGCGGATTGTGTTTGAGTGCAATTCTGCTGCTGATGATGATCCACAGCAAAATGGATGGCTGCTGCAGTGTCAACCACTTAACTGGCTGCTGCTGATGAGCTGTGGCCTGGGGTCCTGTAGAAGGTTAAAGGAGGGTCACCCCTTGGGCTTATTGGTGGGATTAATGTCCATAGTTCTATACTAGATTGGATGTGAAAGACTGTCTTAACTTAATACAACATGCAGAAGTTTATAGAGATAACAAGCATGGGGCTGGATGAACACAGCAGGTCAAGCAGCATCATAGGAGCAGGAAAACTTGACGTTTCGGGCCTAAACCCTTCATCAGAAATGGGGGAGGGGAAGAGGGTTCTGAAATAAATAGGGAGAGAGGGGGAGGCGGATAGAGGATGGATAGAGGAGAGGATAGGTGGAGAGGAGGCAGACAAGTCAAAGAGGCGGGGATGGAGCCAGTAAAGGTGAGTGTAGGTAGGGGGGTAGGGAGGAGATAGGTCAGTCCAGGGAGGACGGACAGGTCAAGGGGGCGGGATGATGTTAGTAGATAGGAGATGGGGGTGTGGCTTGAGGTGAGAGGAAAAACCGGTTAGGGAGGTGGAGATGAGCTGGGCTGGTTTTGGGATGCGGTTGCGGGAGGGGAGATTTTGAAGCTTGTGAAATCCACATTGATGTCATTGGGCTGCAGGGTTCCCAGGCTGAATATGATTTGCTGTTCCTGCAGCCTTTGGGTGGCATCACTGTGGCATTGCAGGAGGCCCAGGATAGACATGTCATCTGAGGAATGGGAGGGGGAGTTGAAATGGTTCGCGACTGGGAGGTGCAGTTGTTTGTTGCGAACTGAGCGCAGGTGTTCTGCAAAGCGGTCCCCAAGCCTCCGCTTGGTTTCCCCGATGTAGAGGAAGCCACAACGGGTACAGCGGATGCAGTATACCACATTGACAGATGTACAGGTGAACATCTGCCTGATGTGGAAAGTCTTCTTGGGGCCTGGGATTGGGGTGAGGGAGGAGGTGTGGGGGCAAGTGTAGCACTTCCTGCGGTTACAAGGAAAAGTGCCGGGTGTGGTGGGGCTGGAGGGGAGTGTGGAGCGGACAAGGGAGTCACGGAGGGAGTGGTCCCTACGGAAGGCAGATAAGGGTGGGGAGGGAAAAATGTCTTTGGTGGTAGGGTCGGATTGCAGATGGCGGAAGTGCCAGAGGATGATGCGTTGGATCCGGAGGTTGGTGGGGTGGTATGTGAGGACAAGGGGGATTCTTTTTTGGTTATTATTGCGGGGACGGGGCGTGAGGGATGTGTTCCGGGAAATGCGGGAGACATGGTCGAGGGCGTTCTCGACCATTGTCGGGGGGAAGTTGCGGTCCTTGAAGAATAGGACATTTGAGATGTACGGGAGTGGAATGTCTCATCCTGGGAGCAGATGCGGCGGAGGCGAAGGAATTGGGAATAAGGGATGGCATTTTTGCAGGAGGGTGGGTGGGAGGAAGTGTCTTCCAGGTAGCTGTGGGAGTCAGTGGGCTTGAAATGGACATCTGTTTCTAGGTGGTTGCCCGAGATGGAGACAGAGAGGTCCAGGAAGGAGAGAGAAGTGTTGGAGATGGTCCAGGTGAACTTCAGGTTGGGGTGGAAGGTGTTGGTGAATTGGATGAACTGTTCGAGCTCCTCGTGGGAGCACGAGGCGGCGCCGATGCAGTCATCAATGTAACGGAGGAAGAGGTGGGGTTTCGGGCCAGTGTAGGTACGGAAGAGGGATTGTTCCACATAACCTACAAAGAGGCAGGCATAGCTTGGGCCCATGCGGGTACCCATGG
>JAHRHZ010000144.1:68748369-68780941 GCA_024137785.1 Ginglymostoma cirratum
AAACCCTTCATCAGAAGGGTTTAGGCCCGAAACGTCAAGTTTTCCTGCTCCTATGATGCTGCTTGACCTGCTATGTTCATCCAGCCCCATGCTTGTTATCTCGGATTCTCCAGCATCTGCAGTACCTTTTATCTCTGATGCAGAAGTTTATGTTCACTTTACTAATAACTTCTACAGTAAAGAAAGCAATGAGTCTGATACCATAGCACCTCTTCAGTGTGGAAGCAGGCCATTCAGCCCAACAAGTCCACACCAACATTCTGAAGGGCACCCCTCCCAATCCCTGCAACCCGGAAATTCCCGTGCTAACACAACTAACCTACACATCTGTGGACTCTATGGGCAATTTAGCATGGCCAATCCAGCTAACCCGCACATCTTTGGACTGTGGGAGGAAACTGGAACACCACGTGGAAACCCATGCAGACATGGGGAGAACATGCAAACTCCACACAGACAGTCACCCAAGGGTGGAACTGAACCCAGGTGCCTGGCGCTGTGAGACAGCAGTGCTAACTACTGAGCAACCATGCTGCCCCTTAATCTTAATTATCTGTTAACAATTCTGTAAAATTAGAATTTGATGACACATATGCTCCTGTGTCATAGGTGGAAATTTTTTTTAGTAAAATGGATTGCTATTAAATGGGCAGTGATATATTAAATTACCAGGAACCTGTAAGCAGGAATAACTAATTGCTTTTCTCAAACTTCTTCAAACGCATGATGTAAATAACTTCTGAAGCAAACATATTCATGGCGTGTTATCTTTTGCTTTCACTGGTACGAAACGTACGGTGGGAAAGGCATTTAATTAGGGGGTGTGCCAGTGTACCTGAATCCCATTGTGTTTCCATATCAATCCAGAATTAGATTCTGGGTGAGAAAGCCCACTGTTGACCCACTGTTGACCTATTGCCCTGCTTTCAATTGTGAGCCAACCCCTCCAAATGCCCTTGCAGCTGACCCCCTTGCCTGCCTCTGCCCATGAATCCACCCTGAGAACCCATCCCATCATTAATTACCAGTGGCTGGTATTATTCCACAATCCTGGGATTCTGGAGCCTATTGTTTTGGCCATTACCTCCTGGGTGGCACTGCATAGCACAAGTGCTGCCAGCTTCAGATTGGACTGATGCTCTTGGTGGGTGAAGCTTCCACCTCCAGGGTCTTCATTGCAGAAGACAACTCGCCACTGACCTTGTCTCTGCCTGACTGGTCCCTGGTTCAGCAGACCCCTTCCAAAAGGAGTCAGCATGGATCAGTCACTGACCTTCCAGTGAGACCTCTGACATCTCAACTAGACTCAGTCCTTGATTTCTAGTGTAAATTCTCTGAGTAGAATTCACAGAACACTGAAATAAACATTTGGATGAAAAAAAATACAGCAACAAATCACCTTCATTAATGGTTTTCGCTAATCTGTTCTACTTACTCTAGTTGACAAATAAAGCATGCTTCCTGCTCAATAGTTCAATAAGAATGATATAGATATGAACTCCCACCCATAGTTGGCATCAAATGACCACTCCAAATGTTGTATTGCTGAAAATCTAGAAGCTCCATTTTATTAGTAAGGTTTATACACATTGTTCCAACCGGGTAAGAAGGGAGAATTGTTTCTCTTTGTTTCAGACTCCTCAGTTAGTCACACCAAAAACTCAAGTTATTTTAGCATGATGCTATGACTTTCTCAAATTAAAATACAATTAACTATTTGTAAGCGAAAGGAAAGAATCATCAGATATCAAGGTATGGAGCTGGAAGAACACAGCAGGCCAGGCAGCATCAGAGGAGCAGGAAGAAGGGTCCCGACCTGAAACGTCAGCTTTCCTGCTCCTCTGATGCTGCCTGGCCTGTTGTGTTCCTCCAGCTCCACACCTTGTTATCTCAGACTCCAGCATCAGCAGTTCCTACTATCTTGGAAAGAATCATCAGGTTTTCTTGAAGAAAGAGCATATTTATTACCTGCTAACTCCAAGAAAAATAATGAAGATGCAACATCAAGCATGCAGCCTTTGTGCATGGACGGACACACACACACACACACACACACACACACACACACACACACAAAACTGGGATATCTAGTAGAAAGGAAGATAAACAATTCATATAGTTCAGAGATCTTTAAAGAGACCTTGAAGCGTAAAGTATTAACCTGAGGCCAAATTTGATTAGTTGGTTCTTGGATGTATGGTGAAGATCAGCGAGAAGCTATTAAAAACTAGCATTGGACAACATAAAAAGCAATGAACAGGCAGAGGATGAAATATGAGGGCAAGCTAGCTAGCAATGTAAAAGAAAATTGCAACAGTTTTTTGAGATATATGAAAGGTAAGAGAGAGGCAAAAGTGTACATTGGACTGCTGGGAAATGAAACTGGAAAAGTAGTAATGGTAAATAAATAATTGGCAGAGGAACTGAATAGGTACTTTGCATCAATTTTCACAGTGGGGGAAACCAGCAACATATCAGAACTTCAAGTGAGTCGGGGCAGAAGTAAGTATAGTGGTCATCACTAAGGAGAAAGTGCTGGGAAGCTGAAAGATCTGAAGGTGATATGTCATCCAGACCAGATGGACTACACCCTGGAGTTCAGAAGGAGATTGTGGAGGCATTGGTGGTGATCTTTCAGGAATCACTGCAGTCAGAGAGGGTCCCAGAGGAGTGGAAATGGTTAACGTAACACCCCTGTTTAAGAAGGGAGGGAGGCAGCAGACTGGAAAGTATAGGCTGGTTAGCCCAGGCTCGGTTGTTGGTAAGATGTTGGAGTCCGTTATTAAGGATGAGGTTGCAGAATACTTGGAAGTGCATGGTAAAATGGGCCTGAGTCAGCGCGGCTTCATCAATCTGTTAGCATTCTTTGAGGAGGTAACAAGGAAATGAGACAATGGGAAGCCCATGGACATGATCTATTTAGATTTCCAGAAAGCCTTTGACAAGGTGCCGCACAAAAGACTTCTAAGTAAAATAATACACTATGGTGTTAAGATCACAGTACTGGCACAGATAGAGGATTAGTTGACTGGTAGAAGGCAGAGAGAGAGTATAAAGGGGTCATTTTCAGGTTGACAGCTGGTGGCTAATGGAGTCTACTAGTGGACTAGTGCAGAGGTCAGTGTTGGGTCCTCAACTATCCATTTTATACATTAATGATCTGGACCAAGGGACTGAGGGCATTGTTCCTAAGTTTTCAGATAAAACAAAGATAGGTGGAAGGGACAGGTAGTGTTGAAGAAGCAGGAAGGTTGTAAAAGGACTTTGACAGGCTAGTAAAGTGGATAAAGAAATGGCAGATTGGATTTAATGGGGATAAGTGTGAGGTTATGCACTCTGGTAGGAAAAATAGAGGAGCAGACTGCTTTCTAAATGGTGAAAGGTTTGGGAAATCTGAAGTACAAAGGGGAATTAGGCATCCTAGTTCAGAATTCTCTTAAAATTAACATTCAGGTTCAGTTAGGAAAGCTCACTCAGAGATAGTAAGAACTGCTGATGCTGGAGTCTGAGATAACACAGTGTGGAGCTGGCGGAACACAGCAGGCCAGGCAGCATCACAGGAACAGGAAAGCTGACATTTCGGGTCAGGACCCTTCTTCAGAAATTTCCAACCCAAAACGTCAGCTTTCCTGCTCCTCTGATACTGCCTGGCCTGCTGTATTCCTCCAGCTCCACACCTTGTTATCTCAGTTAGGAAAGCAATGGGTAAGTGTCAATTTCAGCTCAGACTGTCTTTGCTCCAACTCAAATCAGATTGATGAAACTTGGGTAAACTCTAGGTGATTCTTGTGACCACTTGCAGTTAGTGCTTTCGTCCCTTTTTTAAAAACTGGTTCCAGACTTGAATATTCCAAGTATTAAGTCAACTGTGGAATCTGAAGATTAATAGTCTTTTTTTTAATGTTGTCATGATTATCTTACTCTCCTTCCCCCTCTTACCTTACTAATATTTTCATTAAAGAATCAAGACTATTTTGAAAATAAACATATGTTCATTTGACTACAAAGCTGTCCACATACAAGTTTTTGTAACACAGCATCCGTCTTCCTGACTCAGGATACTGCAATGATCTGCAGTTACCCCATCAAACTCCCTAAGAATCTTAAAATAAAACAAAGAACTGCAGAAGCTGGAGATCTGAAACAAAAACAGAAATTGCTAGAGGAACTCAGCAGGTCTGGCTCTTCAAATCACTGCACTCAAAAAGTTAACTCTGCTATCTTCCCACTGATGGTGCCAGAACTGTTGACTTTTTCCAGCAATTTCTGTTTTTGTTCCCTAAAATTCTTATACGTTTCAATAAGCTCAGTCTCATTCTCTTAAACTTCAATAAGTACAGGCCCAATCTATTCAACTCTCCTCAGAAAAACATTCCTTAATCTCAGGACTGCCTCCAATACCAACATATCCTTCCTTAGATCACGAGACCAAAACTGTTCACAATATTTCAGCTGTGGTCTAACTAGTGACTTGTATAGTTTTATTGAGGCGTCCCTATTTTGTTGAATTTTCGTCAAAACAAAAACCAAAATTTCATCCCATTTCCTCATGCCCACTGGATTTGGATGCTTGGATTTTGTGATTCATGCACAGGATCGCCCAAATCCCTCTTTCCTGCAGTTTGCTGCCATCCTTCTTCATTTGAATCATATTCAGTTCCGCCATTCTTCTTGCCAACTTGCAAAACCTCTCAATTTCCCAGAATATTTTTATCTGCCACTATTTCGTTTTCCCACTCACTTAACCTGTTTGTATCTTTCTGTAGATTGTTTGTGTCATCCTTGCAGCTTGCCTTACCACTTATTTTTATGTCAATCCACAAACCTGGTAATAGTATATGCACTTCCTTCATCCAAGTCATTAATATATATTGCACAGCACTTTGCTTTCCAATGACATAACCCTTAATGATAGAAACAACAAACTGAACACCAGATATTCAAATTACTGAAAAATATTAATTCCATTAATAATACAATGCAATGCAGTAGATTTGTAGCTCGGGTTGTGGGCGTTGACGTTGTTGAGGTTGATTGGCTCACCGAGCTGGTTTCTTGTTTCGCAGACGTTTTGTTACCATGCTTGGTCCTGGGACAGGCTAGGCAGAGATAGGCACAAGAATTCCTAGAAGCATGGCACTCCACGAAGCATGCTATTAATAAACACATTGAACTCAACCCCTTATGCATTCCACTACGAAGGAAGACCGGAAGTGAGGCAGTCCATCTCAACAGACCCCAGAATTTAAAAACTAGGCGGGAAAATTTACCGACGCTTCATTGGAGGCTGCACTGAGGATGTTACCAAGCATGGTAACAAAACGTCTGCGAAACAAGAAACTAGCTCGGTGAGCCAACCAACCTCAACAACCTCAACACAATGCAATACAATTTACTTTATTCAAATTCAACTGAGTACAAGACAGAAAGAAAATAATTTTGCCACTTGACTTGGAATATGCATTACTTCAGCTTTATGAACCTGCTTATCCTTAATAATCATCACAGCTCTAACATATTTATACATGTTTAGTTCCCAAGAATCAACAACTTGTAAGAATGATAGCTGTACTTCAGGGATTAAGTTTTGAGGAGAGATAATACAAATTAGGCCTTTTTCTCTCGAATTTAGAAAGTTCATATTTAATTGGGTTTTAGAAATTTAGAAAGTTGAGGGGTAATCTGACCAAAGTCTTTGATATATTTACAGGAAAACACAGGATCAAGATAAACAAACCATTTCCACTGGTTGGAGATTTTAGAACTAGGGGCATAGTCTGAGAATTAAGGGCTAGACCATTCAAGAGAGATGTTAGGAAGCACTTCTACACAAAAAAGGGTGGCAGATCTTCCGCAAATTGCAGTTGCTGCTAGGTCAGGTGTCAATTTTAAATCTGAGATAGATTCTTTTATAAGCAAATGTATTAATGGATATGGGCCAAAGGCAGGTATATGGAGTTAGGTCACAGATCAGCCATGATCTCATCGAATAGTGGACAAAAGCCAAGGCGCTGAATCGCCTACTCCTATTATTTTATTGTATTAAAATTCTGTGAGCAGATTTTGCTGAATCTGTTTTATTCATATTAATAAATTATACCAGAAATTATCAAATTCTTTCTTACAAACCTTTTAGGCATTTGTAGCTGATGATTACTGAGGCGTCTGATCTTAGTCATGGGCATTGTGACTTTACTAATGCAGAAAAACATGCCATGCTATCGTAAGTATATTTGAAAAATATCTGGATGTAGTGAGGTTTCTTAATCCTTAGATGATGTCAGGGCAGGGGAAATGATTGTCTTCATGGATCATTTTCAGCTCATAAGAACATACAACCATCATTCCTTTTCTATTGAAAAAGCTGTCGAATGCTAAAGTAAACATAAAAATCATAGTAACATTGCTCTCAATATATAAAGAAATGCCATTGGAAAGGAAAGGAAACGCGAGGCCTGGAGAGAGATTCTCAAGGCCAATGTACTGGTCTGAAGAAGCGCCTTTTCATGGTCCATAAGAATTATTCATACATTTATAAAAACATTCATACTACAAATGGAATAGTGAAAACATAATTGTCGCAGGGTTTGCAGTCAGCAGTGAAAGAACTGCACTTGACATCTGCAATGCTGACAGCTCTTACAGAGCTTTTGTTGAAGTTTCAGTGGAGATTTGATATCATTCAGGCATCTGATTCAGTGAGCTATCCTCGGTGACATCTGTGGCATTTGTGAGCAGGCAACAACATGGATTTTTTTTTCTGGTCACGTGATTCCTTAGTTAAAATGCTGTCACAGTGTTGATGGCATCATTACTTTACAATGTAGTTACCAGCTTTCTGAGATGATGTTGCCTCGAATATGGTATAACCTATCCCAATTCCCAACTTAATGCTCTGCCTGCACCATCAAACTGTTGTGAGTAATGAAAATCTCTGACAATTTTGATTGGGGTTTCACATGGTTTGATAAGGAGGGTGTAAACACCTGAGGCAAAAATAAGCATTAAGCATAATGCCATAGCTAACGGTTATGCTATTAGTGTTAAGGAATCTTGTGACTCTGCGGGTAGTGCTCTCAACTCTGAGGCGTGAAGCTTTGGGTTCAACTCCCACTCCAATACCTTTTGGCCAAGGAAAATGCATTCATGATGCAGTCAGATAAATTGAGAATAAACGTGTTAATGCTTCTGATGTACTCACTGCAGACAGTAAGGGGAGGAGAGAATCTAGGTCAACTGACCTTGATGCAGGGTGGTGACCTTCAAAATATAACAGCTTGTCTTTCTCAAAAATAGAGATATACTTGCTGTGAATTATTGTTAATTTCAGATGGATGAATGATAGGAGCACTTAGTGTGATTGTGGTATATCTTAGTGTGCTAAATATGGATATCTAGGTCTTGCAATCAGAGTTATTCTTTTGCTCCACGGCTATGCGATACCATTACCTTGTTAGTGCACTGTGCTTTGATGTACATGTTAAGGCATGAAGCTTTTATACTTAGCCACAAGTTACAAACTTTCTGTGGCAAAAATATTTGGGTTAGTGTATTCAGTGCAATGGAAGTTTCTAATTCCTGGAATCATTCGTGTAAATCTAATCTGCATCCTCTCCAATGCATTTGCATCTTTCCTGTAATGATATACCCATAACTGTACACAATAATCCAGCTGAGGTGTAACATATCTTCTTCAAGTTCAACATTACCTCGTTCCCTTACTAATAAGGCTGAGAACACTGTATACTTTATTAACCGCGCTCTCCACCAGTTCTAACAGTTCACTACCTGTAAACAGATACACCCAGGTCCCACTGCTCCTACACCCACCTTGATATTGCAGCCCCTATTTTATGTTATCTTTCAACGTTCTTCCTACCAAAGCAAATCACCTCCCATTTCCCTGCATTGAACTTCATCTGTCACCTATACATTCACTCTACCAAAATATATATGGAGTTCCATACTGTCCTCCTCACAATTTACAATTCTTCCAAGTTTCACGTTATCTGCAAACTTTGTAATAGTCCCCAGTGCGCCAACTCAGACAATGCAGGACTCCCAAAACCACCTCCTTGGGAAGTTTTATGTGGCACTGTATCAAATGGCTTCTAGAAATCCATATAAACCACATCATCTGCATTACCTTCATCCAGCCTTTCTGTCACCCCATCAAAAATTTCAGCAAATTAAACATGCTGTCCCATTTAGAAATCAATTTGACTCTTCCTTATCAACACAGTTCTTCCATATGATTACTAATTCTATCCTGAATAATAGTTTCTAGAATTTTCCCAACCGAAGTTAAATGAATTGATTTGTAATTGCTGAGTTTCCTCGCAACCTTTATTAAACAAGATTTAATCTTCTTGTCTTCTGGCATCTCCGCCGAGTCCAGGGAAGACTGAAAAATTATGTCAGTAAGCAGAAACCCAAGCCACAAATGTTGAAGCGGAGGCAAAAGGTGTTGGAGGTCACAAAGCTAATTATTCCACTTTGATAAGAGGAGATTGAAATGATGTAGTATACTGCATTGTCAGAGAAATGAGAGATATCAGAACAAATGTTTAAACATCCATTGGTTCTCAGTACTCTATACTGAGCACACATTCATAATTAGTCCTCGACATTGGATTAAGGCTGATTCAGGCGGCCAAGAGCCAGAAAACTTGCCAATTAAACTTCTTTAACGTTGTGTGATAATAAAAAGAGGCTTAACAAAAGCTATTCTAATTAAACTCCTGCTGTTTCTGTATACAAGTCACAATATTTGGAAAGTTACGGACAAATAAATTCAATGATCCGATTTTCAAGATTCATACTTGCAAATCCACTAATAGATTAGATGCACTTCAACCTTTAAACTTCTTGTCTAAATGAATGATTTTTCCATTAACCTGCATGGACAGTTAAATTGTTTGTCCCTGACTAATACTTTCTTTAAGTGAATGTTCTCATTAGTAGGATACAATCTGTCTAGAAGGGAAAGGGACGTTTCTTAGTGCAAAACATAGCTAAATTCCCTTTATGCCTTCAGTGCGAGAGTTTAAATCAGAGCAGCAATTACCAGAGACAGGTCAGAACTACATTTAATTACTGTCAGAATATAGAGTCAAGTGAGCCTATTGTGGTTCCTGAATGATGGTCTTGGTCATAGCTTTATCATTGTTATGTCCCTCGACTTCATTAGTGGACAAGTAACGACAAACTGAGAGTCAGAACACAAAAACAACATTTTCACCAATTTTCTTGTGAATAATACACAGGTCATGGTCACAAATATTTATATATGGATTTCTCATCTTCTATCTCAATTTTGTCAGTGCAGCTCTTGAGTTATATTTTAAAATTGAGGTGAGAGGAAATAAGTAAATTTTCTTTCCAATATAAAAATAATGTTTATGTGCAGGTAACCTTTTATTTTCATCTTTCCAGATGTTTCATAGTGCTGTATTTCTTTGAAGGAAATAAAATTGTTCTCAGCAATGATAGCTTTTAAACTGTGACTGCCACTGTTCAACTATAAAAGCTGGCAATACCTGTTCATATTGAGAATTTAAGAAATTTAAGAAGAATTGAAAGACACACATTTTTCATCCAGGAGTATCACAGAACTGCATTGTATGTAATAGAACAATAATACAGTCAATCAAAAAGGAAATGATAACAGTCTAGAAATGTTCTATGTCACGGACAGTACCAGTGAAAGGATACAGATGGCTCAGATTTCATAGTCAATTATAAAATGATAGTATTCACCACTGCTCTTGATGAAAGCTGCCCACAAAAATCTGGTGAGGTCTATGGCATTGATTTCTCATTGCTCGCTGTTACTTTCATTAGAGAATCAGCACAGTAGGTCACTGGTACTCAGTAATAGTGATGGCATCCAGAAGGCTAAATAGCCAATTGCTTTGAAGAATTCTCACAGACAGCAAATCAGAAAGTTAAAAACCATTGATTTCTATGTTACTTTTTAATCATTTAAAGAAATCAGAATATAAATCTGGAGATATGTGTAGGATTACCAGTATAGCGTTAAGAAATAAGTTATATTAAATATTAAAGATTATTTGTCATTTGGAAGAGTCTGACACTACAAATCTAAAATTAGCTACTAAAACCAGAAAGGTTGTTCATAAATAATTATGAACTCAGTATGGTGTTAAGAATGTATTCACACTTCATTTAACTCTTTAAAGATATTTTACTGCAAGATTAAAAGCGTAGAAATGGACATTCACATCAAATAAATGATTTGAGAAAATTTCTGTCTGTGAGAGTTTCAACAATGCAGGCCTTGATTGTGTAGGAAGTTGTCAACAAGGCTTTCTGCATTTCTAATGAATAACTGTGCACATATGGAAGTCTAAATTTGCTGTCAATTTCACAGTTGTAACACTGATAGTTTCATTGTCATTACAGCCACAAACCTGATCTTCAACTGAGTTAGTATCTTACAGTACAGGTAGCAGTAACTTCATTTTAAATGGATTCTTTTCTTCAGAATTTCCACTGGGACTAGTATCTATACAATATGGCATTGATTTCTCAAAACACATGAGTCTGAATATTCATCTTAATTACATTTCCAAATTCAATGTCGTTGGCTAGGATTTATCAGGGTTGGTCAAGCTTCCTACTGGAATTTGAGAAATATACTGGAGAGCTGTTGAGGAATCATTTTTTTTCCCCATCCTGCAGCAGGCCACCTTTGTTCTGCAGGTGGATGAGGAACATGTTTTCAGGCAGCCTTTCAGGCCATGCATCAGAAATGTCTGGTTGACGATACAATGTTTATTTGCTGAACATGATCACCATGCATTGATATTCATTCAAGATCCTTCATTATGTATTACAAGATAACCACACATGGACTGAATGGAAGCCTCTGTGGTTGACACAAACCATTGGATTTCCTTTGGATACTTTTGTCCTAATTTACCAGTAAGCAGCATTCAACATTTCTGAAAAGGTAATAATGATACAACAATACTGCTGCCACTTCAACTTTTGGTCTAGCTCTTTTGAGGAAATGGAAATAAAAACCTATGGTGCCTTTGAAACAGTAAGTAGTTATTCCTATAAACATGTCAATGTCTGGTTGTGGCTAACAAAATAAGTTGCAGCAATACAGTTGAAACAATCAGATAGAGTTGAGTGGAATGTAGTAGACATGTGTTAATATATAGTAGGTTTTGATAGTATGTACTAGGTCTAATCTTACCACTTATCAGGAAGAGCATAACCACAGGCCATCACAGGCCAAAATGGGCTCATGAGACCCAATGTCAAGAAAAAAAGCTTCTTTGGCAAAGGATCGGTGAGAGTGTAGAATTTGTTATCGCAGGGAATACTCAAGCTGAATAGTATAGATGCAATTTAGATAAGCATATGTGGGAGAAGAAGGCTATATCTAATTTAAATAAAACAAGGAAGGAGCTTAGAGTCAAGCATAAACAATGTCACAATTGGATCCCAGGTGATGTCATGGTGAATATTGATAACACCGGATACAAGCACATAAGAAATAGGAGCAAGAGTAGGGCACCTGGCTCTTCGAGCCTGCACTGCCATTTAATAGCATCATGGCTGATCTTTTCATGGGCTCAGCTCAACATATCCACCCACTCACCATAATCCTTAGTTCCATTACTATTCAAGATCTATTTATTCTCACCTTAAAACCATTCAGCAAGGTAACCTCAACTGCTTCAAACATTTTCAAATATTACGAAAGCATGATTTCCATGCAGAACATACTTTGCAGAATTAAAAGTATACACAATCATTCCTTTTTATGTAGATTTTAGCTTCTTAATTAGTAAATATGTTTGTATTAAGTTCTTTGGTCAGTCATGGATCTATATTTGCAGTATTCTTTGGGCAAACTTATCCATGATAGTATTAGTGCGTAATTTTAAGCATATTTTATTCAGACATGTTATGACACACTTCTGTAGCAGGTTGAACTTGAATTTGAGCCCAGAATTAGGGACACTACTGCTGTGCCACCAGACCCCAGTGTTGTGGAATGATATGTTGACAGGAGAGTTAATGTCACAGATCTGATTTCTGCAATAATGTCTGTAGGAGAAGATGACATCTTTTGTCATCCAAATTATCCACAATAAAGATATGAGATAGCTTTTCCTCATTTAAATATTGAAATAACCAATTAACATATTGTTATTTCTGACAGTAATGTGAGTTAAATAAGAGCTGGGCCATTAAACAGGAACAAATTTTTAGCAAAAAGCCTCATTTTACATCTACACCTGTTGTTTGAACAGTATACAAACTGACATCACGTAGCATTTGTCAATTGACTTTGGTTTGATTAACCTTGCAATATAAAATGGATTCACATAACTATGATCATGCTGCCAAACAGGTGTTGTATACTACAGAGTGGTTAGATAAATGCTTAGTCTGTTAGAAGTGCTTTGAATCAAATTACTATTCTTTTTGTCACAATCAAAATATCTCTATGAGTCACACTTAATCTTTTCCGTATTGTCACATTTTACTTGATAACGAAAATCTATCGAAGCAACTGCACTGTTCCTATAGTTTTCTAACCTTGATCCTTTGACTCCAATTTTAAAAAAATTCTTTAATAAAATGTTGCCTTAGCCAATATTTGTGCCCATCCCTAATTGCCCTAGAGAAGCTGGGGCAGTGAGCCTTCTTGAACCACTGTTCTAGGTTCTGACCCAGCAGCAGTGAAGCAACATTCATTTTGTTCCAGGTCAGGATGGTGTGTGGCTTAGAGGGCAAGTTGGAGGTGATGGTGTCCCTACGCATCAGCTGCCCTTCTAGGCGGCAAAGGTTGTGAATTTGGAACATGCTATTGCAGGACCCTTGATGGGTTGCTGCAGTACGTTTGTAGTTGGTACACACCACTGCAACGAAGTGGAAGATGGTGATGGAAGATACAGTTATTGTGATGACTGGAGTGCAAATCAAATATCCTTTGATTTGTCTTCTATTCATTCACAGAATGAGGGCATCACTGGCTAGGCAGCATTTATTGCCCCTCCCTAATTGCTGAGAGGGCAGTTAACTGTCAACCACATTGCTGTGGGTCTGGAGTCACATGTAGGCCAGACCAGGTAAGGATGGCAGATTTCTTCGCTACAGGACATTAGTGAACCAGATGGGTTTTTCCAACAATCGTTTCATGGTCATTATTAGATTCCTAATTCCAGATATTTACTGAATTCAAATTCCAAAATCTGCCATGGTGAGATTCAAACCCTGGTCCCCAGGACATTGTCTGAGTCTCTGGGTTAACAGTCCAGCAATAATACCACTAGGCCATCACCTCCCCCACATTCATCGATGGGGCCATGTGGGCCATGTAGGTATTGGGCCTGGTTCTGCCTGTCTTGTGGAAGGAATGTATGTCTGCAGAGCTACAGAGATAAGTTTCTCCCCCTAAATCTTGCAATTTATATGCCTGGTTATGGTTCTATTGTTTATTTGTTAACTACGATCTTATTAGATTGCACTAATGATCAATACTAAGTTCAATTAAATAGTACCGCAAATGTGAGGTATGGCAGTTTTCACAGTTCATATAAGTATTGATTTCAAAAAGCAGAGCTTTTCACATTTTAACTCATCTCTCTAAGCTGTCTTCTCTAATCTTGCTGCTTAAATTTTAAATGATTAAGTACAGTCGACGCATGGATGTCAGGTACAGTCAGGGTTAGTTTAAGCTGTCATGCTCTTGCAGACAAATATACCCTTGTTGAAAATCACTCGGCTCGAACACAAAGAACAATCTCATCCATGAACCATAGTCCAGAATGATTTACCCTTTCAGGGCAGGTCTAAGGGGAAGCTGAAAAAAACAAGAGGGCAGTTAACCAGCTATATGCCTTAAGAGAAAATAATCTGTATGTTAATTATCCTTCTTAACATTGCCAAATGAGGCAACCAGCTTCAGTACAAATGTTTTTATTTTGGCACACATATATTCACACAATTGGGGCAGAATTTATAAGCCTAATGGTGCTCAAAATTGTTTATGGGTAAATGCTACAGCAACTTCAGGTTGCAAGCAGATATACATTTAAAAGTGAATATCCAATAGTTGCCTTGTCAGTTCTGGCACTCTGTCTCACAGCATCAGGCTCCCTTCTATTTAGAACTTACCATATTTGCCCATTAATTGCCCAATATATTTGCCAAAAGAAAATCAAGACGAGTCATTACATGTGGAACCTTACATAGGCCTGAGCGACATAGTCTATGCTGAAATTTGTGGCAGAAGAAGATAAGGAGTCCTCCAAGGTCCATCTCAATATTGGGGGCATCACATTCCATTTTTTATACTTTTCACAAGTTGCATGAATAGTTTGTAACCAGGCAGCAACAACTTGCCAATTAAGAACACCGCATGTTAAACACATTGCTGATGGTCTAGCTCACTTCATTAAAGTGTAGCTTCCTATCTTACCAAACTCACCAAACAAGCTAGATGTCAACGCATCTCGACGTAGAAACCCGGGCAGGTACTTGACGGGTTTAGTTCACCACTCGCTCTGAATGACCTCCATGTTCATTTGATCAAAGTGCAATCCACAGACCCCAGCCATACATACTTCTCATTGTTTGACTTTGGTATCTGGCATCTGTCATTGCCTGAGGATCACTCACGCTCACAAACACTAGTAGTGGGTAGGACAAGTGACTCAACCTGTGAGGGTCTTTAAATGGAAGGAATATTATACATAGACCAATGCATTGCACAGAATACAGACACAACCACCTCGAGAGTGGAGACATTTGGGGGTGGGGCTGGGTGTGCTGCAAGGGGTTCTTCCTCATGCTGAGGGCCTCCTGGAACTGCCCTGCCTCCTTAATAGGATGGGGCATCTAGAGGCCCTGTCTTCCTGTTGCCATGCCTTTGGTACTGAGGACCAGTGGCTGAAGCTCTGGAGTAAACCAGACAGTCACATAACTCACTGCACTGCTGCAGCTTTTGGGTAATGAGAATCATTGCTTCCCATATCCCTGTCTACTGTTCCTGTTTCTCCCTGTACATGAGATAATGTCCCTGACTGCTGACACTATAGCATCCTAGATAACAAGGCGTGGGGCTGGATGAACACAGCAGGCCAAGCAGCATCATAGGAGCAGGAAAGCTTGACGTTTCGGGCCTAGACCCTTCATCAGAAAAAAAGCATATAGCGTACTATAGCATCCTCTCCTGCTTCAGCTTCATCAAGTACCTGGTCTCTGGCAGTCCTTTCAGTGCTATGGGCATGGAATGTTTCTTCTTCAACAGGTGCCGGAACTGTCGCAGTGAGCTGCTCAACAGATTGTGGTTCCCACACTCTCCAAGTCTGCTGTTCCCACCAAGGTGCCCCTATCTGGGCTGGAAGTGCAGGAGACAGCCTTCCAATGCTGCTCCTGAGGCCTCAGTCAGAGGTTCAGGAGATCCTTTCTGGAGAAGCTGGGTGTTTCTCCATGAAGGTGGTGGCGATGCTAGCTGCACCTGAAAGACACAAGAAAGAGAAACAGAGAAGGCATCATGATCAGTGTTAAGAAATAGCATGCAAAGAACAAAACTGACAGTGGAGTTAACGTCAGAGCTGCAGTTGAATGAAGTCTGGTACTTGCTTGGTTGCTGGAACATAGATATCTCTGCATCTTCACAGGAATGGTACTTTTTGAGGACCAGGATGTTCTCCTTTTATGCAGCGAGCAGCCTAATTTTGGGCACTCATCCACCCATATGAGTTTGCTCAGCTATGTTTGTCTTCTCCCGTATGGATTGAGGGGATGGAAGTAGGTGGAATGCCTGTCAATCCCTGTTTTAGGTCGTCAAAATACAGTGAGGTGTTTTAAGATCATGAAGAGGCAGCACAGAGGCCATGCAGAGGTTACTGATGTGGAAGGTTAGGGTGGGGAAAGGTAGCTGAGTGAAGATGTTGTAGTCAATAATGAGAAGGATGAGAATGAGCCTTGATGGGAGGTGGGGGCCTGTAGCAAAGATAGAGTGAGTATGATGTAGGTAGATGATGGTGGCACTCACCCTAGTGCAGTGGAGAAGGTTATTGACCTTCTTATAGGCCCATCTACTGGCTGAAACTCCGAACTGTGGATCTAGCACTGAACAATATCATTTATGTAAATTGTAAACTGTTTCCCCAGCGCTGATCCTATGACACACTCATTACTCATTACATCTTGCCAATCAGATAATTACCCATTTATGACTACAGTTTGGTTCCTATAACCTAGCCAATTTTGTTTCCATGTTAATTTGTTAACTGCAACTCCATGAGCCTTTATTTTCCTTAATAATTTGTTATGAGACCCCTTTTTAAACACCATCTGGAATTCTAATAAATCCAACCATTCCTTTTCATCTACCATATATATTACTTATTCAAAGAACTCCAGTAAATGGTTAAAACCATGTCAACTTTTGACTACTTCAACCTTTCTAAGTGTTCTGCTATAACATCTTTAGTAATGGCTTCTAAATGTTGTCCTGTAACAAATGTTAACCTAACTAGCCTGTAGCTTGCTACATTCTATTCTTTTTCCTCATTAAGTAAAGGAGTTGCATTTGTTATCTTCCATTCGAATTAAAATTTCTCTGAACCTAGGAAATTTTGAAAAATTAGACCCAATTCATAGACAATTCTTTTTAGATGCTAGGATGAGGTTCATCAGGGTGAGGGTCTGAAGTTTGTGGGGACAAGTCTAAACAATGGTGAACATTATCAGGATGCATTGCAGCAAGAAATTCTCTCTCATTATTTACTTTTTGAAGGACAATTTGTCCACTTGGTGTTTCCTATTTTAATTTTAAATAGAGAGTAATCCATGATCAATTAAGGAGAGTCAGGGGGCAGAGTTGAGTGTGGTAGGCATTACAAAAGAGAAAGTGCTAGAAAAGCTAAAAGGTCTAAAAATTGATATATCTCCTGGCCCCGATGGGCTACATCCTAGAGTTCTGAGGGAGGTGGCTGAGGAAATAGCGGAGGCATTGGTTGTGATCTTTCAAAAGTCACTGGAGTCAGGGGAAGTCCCAGATGACTGGGAAATCACTGTTGCAACCCCTTTGTTTAAGAAAGGATCAAAACAAAAGATGGAAAATTATAGGCCGATTAGCCTAACCTCAGTTGATGGTAAAATTCTAGAATCCATTGTTAAGGATGAGATTTCTAAATTCTTGGAAGTGCAGGGTCGGATTAGAACAAGTCAGCATGGATTTAGTAAGGGGAGTGCCTAACAAACCTGTTAGAATTCTTTGAAGAGGTAACAAGTAGGTTAGACCAGGGAAACCCAGTGGATGTTATCTATCTGGACTTCCAAAAGGCCTTTGATAAGGTGCCTCACGGGAGGCTGCTGAGTAAGGTGAGGGCCCATGGTGTTTGAGGTGAGTTACTGGCATGGATTGAGGATTGGCTGTCTGACAGAAGACAGACAGTTGGGATAAAAGGCTCTTTTTCAGAATGGCAACAAGTGGTGTCCCACAGGGTTCAGTGTTGGGGCCGCAGCTGTTCACTTTATATATTAATGATCTGGATGAAGGGACTGGGGGCATTCTGGTGAAGTTTGCCAATGATACAAAGTTAGGTGGACAGGCAGGTAGTACGGAGGAGGTGGGGAGGCTGCAGAATGATTTAGACAGTTTAGGAGAGTGGTCCAGGAAATGGCTGATGAAATTCAACGTGAGCAAATACAAGGTCTTGCACTTTGGAAAAATGAATACAGGCATGGACTATTTTCTGAACGGTGAGAAAATTCATAAAGCCGAAGTACAAAGGGATCTGGGAGTGCTAGTCCAGGATTCTCTAAAGGTTAACTTGCAGGTTGAGTCCGTGATTAAGAAAGCGAATGGAATGTTGTCATTTATCTCAAGAGGGTTGGAATATAAAAGCAGCGATGTGCTTCTGAGACTTTATAAAGCTCTAGTTAGACCCCATTTAGAATACTGTGTCCAATTTTGGGCCCCACACCTCAGGAAGGACATACTGGCACTGGACCGTGTCCAGCGGAGATTCACACGGATGATCTCTGGAATGGTAGGCCTAACATATGATGAACAGCTGAGGATCCTGTGATTGTACTTATTAGAGTTTAGAAGGTTGAGGGGAGACCTAATAGAAACTTACAAGATAATGCATGGCTTAGAAAGGGTGGACGCTGGGAAGTTGTTTCCGTTAGGTGGGGAGACTAGGACCCGTGGACACAGCCTTAGAATTAGAGAGGGTCAATTTAGAATGGAAATGAGGAGACATTTCTTCAGCCAGAGAGTGGTGGGCCTGTGGAATTCATTGTCACGGAGAGCAGTGGAGGCAGGGACGTTAAATGTCTTCAAGGCAGGGATTGATAAATTCTTGATCTCGCAAGGAATCAAGGGCTACGGGGAGAGTGCAGGTAAGTGGAGTTGAAATGCTCATCCACCATGATTAAATGGCGGCGTGGACTCGATGGGCCGAATGGCTTTACTTCCACTCCTATGTCTTATGGTCTTATGGTCTTATGATGCTTAATAGAAGAAAATGTTTGTTTTAAAGGGCAGCTGTTCTGTCCAAAGTAAAATCATAAGATTAAAGGTCCTCTAGATATTACAATCAATCAATTGTCTGTTTCAGCATGAAGATTCCTCAATAAAGGAGAAAAACGTCCTCCAAATTAAAGTGGATTTCAAATGGCCAGCTGTAACTAGATGAGCATCACAGCAGTCATTGCTGGGGCCTCAATTATTTAAAATATATGTTAAAGACTCGGATGAGGAAAGTGAAAGTGAATAACCAAGTTTGTGGGTGATACAAAAATAAGTGAAAAGGCAAGTAATGAAGATAGTGTAAAGAATATGCAGAGGGATACAGATAGGCTGGTAAGTGGGCAAAAACTTGGCCAATGGAATATATTATGGGAAAATATTATGTTATGCACTTGGGCAGGAAGAATAGAGGAGCTCATGTTATTTAAATGGAGAAAGACTGGAGAAAGCTGCAGACCAGAGCGATTTGGCAGTCCTCATTCATGAATCACAGAAAAACTAACATCCAAGTTCAATAGATATGAAGGGAAGGCAAGTTGAATGTTGGGCTTTATTTCGAAGAAAATAGTGCATGAAAATAGGAAGGTTTTGCTAAAACCATGCAAGACACGAGTCAAGCCTCAGCTGAAATACTATGAATTCCAGAGCTGTACACAAAGGCATTGGAGGTGGTTTTATGGTCAATGGTTTTACCCAGTAATCTACCAATCTTCCCAATCAGAATACAACATGCTTTGGGAGAACAGTGAAGCCTTCAGACTGTCTGAATTTGTGAAGTCAGAGACTTGGGGGGAGATAGGGTAACAGTAAAAGTAATTATTACACAGAACTGTGAAGTTTTATAACAAAACAAAGTTTTGAGGCAAATGTTGTATAACAAGATAATGTACTTAAAGAGTTAATGCTGAGGAAGGCCTTAGCATCAGCCACTATATTGGTATCATGTGAACATAGGGAGGGAAGACAGCTTAAGATCTCAAAGGAGTCAAAGTCTTCTTCATAGTTTCTATCCAATCTGCCCTATTTATGTAATATGTAAGTAGTTGCAATCATGCAATGAACCACATTTTGTTTCAGACAAGAGCCTCCGCTTATTAGATCAGCAAGTGATTTTCCTCGGCCACATTAGACAAAAGGCCTTGTAGATCTTTGGCAGGAAAGAGGATTGTAAAGCAAATCTAGCCAATGGCTCATACAACATGATGAGCAGTGGTGAGGATTCATCTTACAATATGTCAACCATAAGTCTGCCAGCCATAAAGTCGGAGAAGTTGAAAATGCAGCAGGTTCAGTTATATCATCGTCCCACCTAATTAAATGCCTTTCCCCCTCCAATTCATGACCAGAGAGAGCAGATGATTCTGCCCATGGAATCGAGAAGGAAAAATGATATCCAGCATGTAAGACTTTGGGGACAACTCTTATTGGTATCAAATAAATCCACTACATGTGTTCACTTTGCTCCACTGTTGGGAGGACATTATCAATTCATGTGAATACTTTGTCTGCCTTTTGCTAGTCACTTGTTAATGTGTAATCTCCTTGAATGCACCATGTCAAAGGAAATGGAATGTTTAAAGGTTTTTTTTTCTAAATATATCAAAGGAGCAGAAAGTGAAGTGCAGAATTAGGTTTTGAGCCTGAATGATTACACACAATAAAGTGCAATCTGGTCATAGTAAATGCAGAGTGAGCAGTGCATGTGGTGGCACATTACCTTCTGAATACACAATGGAAGCTTATCGACTTCTAATATTCTGATAAAAGGAACCTTTTTTTTCTTTAATAAGTTGTTTGACATCATCCTTTCATAGAACACTTCCAATTTAAGCTAGTTTCATATTGACTGAATCATATATAAATTGACATTGAGATTGATGCTATAAAGTTTTATTATGTCTGGCTGTATTGTGAATGTGAGTTTTTACTCATTCGCAGAATGTGGAAGTCACTGGCTGGGCCATCATTTATTGCTCATCCCTAATTACCCTTGAGCTTCCAATATGTCTCGTCAGTATTGAAGTTTTGAGGTCCCGTTACTTCTGGTTGGTCTTAAGATTGTGAACACACAAAAGAAAATTTTGCAAATACTGGAAATGTTCAGCCGGTCAGACAACCACTACAGAGAGAACAGACTAGATATTTTAACACAGTGTGGAGCTGGAGGAACACAGCAGGTCAGGCAGCATCAGAGGAGCAGGAAAGCTGATGTTTCGAGTCGGGACCCTTCTTCAGAAATGGGCCTTGACCCGAAACATCAGCTTTCCTGCTCCTCTGATGCTGCCTGGACTGCAGTGTTCCTCCAGCTCCACGCTGTGTTATCTCTGATTCCAGCATCAGCAGTTCTTACTATCTCAGACTAAATATTTTGTTCTGTCCTATCCACAGATGTTACCTGACCTAATAAGTTTTACTAGCATTTTCTATTTCTGTATCAGTTTGCGTAGCTCTTGACCCTCCTTCTTCCTCTTTCTAATCTATTGCTATCCGCTGGAAGAAAAGTCCAAAGACATGTCAGCTCCCCATGTACTTTGACCTCACTCAGCTTTATTGCACTGCAATATCTCTTGACTCCTTCACTACCTCTCTGTTGTCAAACCAGTCTGCTTCCAATCCTGGTTGAGTTGAAATTCCATCAATTTAACATGAGGAAGGCCAGTTTCATTGAGGTCACCAAGACAGCCTACATTCACTTCCATAATATCACTCAACTCACCCCAGTTCAGTTCAGCTGATGCTGTAATCCTCATCCAAACTTTGAGTATCTCCAGTCTCAACTATTCCAATATACTCCATCTAACACACTCTATAGTCTTAAGCTCAGCTACATTATCTTCAAACTAAACCAAGGTCAATTCAGCCATCACCTCTGTGTTGAAATGCTTTAGATTCTGGACCACAAATATCTCCAGTTTAAAATTCTTATTCTCTGGTTAAAATGCCTCAATGGCCTCACACCTCTCTTTTTTTTAACAATCTACCCCACCACCCCTCAGTTGGATAAATTCTGTGATCTGGAAAAGTGTAAATTTCTCCATCCTTTTCTTCTCTTTTAAGAGGCTCATGAGGCAGATGTTGTGGGGAAGATGTCTTCAGAAAGGAAGACATGGAGGACTGAGATATATTGTCCTACAAGGAAATGGAAGATGATGGTGGTGATATTCTGCCACAGGAAGGATGTTGTGAAACTTGAGAGTGTTCAGAAAAGATTTACAAGGATGCTGCCAGGTTTGGAGGGTTTGAGCTATAGGCCAAGGCTGAATAGGCTGGGGCTATTTTCCCTGGAGCGTCAGAGGCTGAGGGGTGACCTTTTAGAGTTTATAAAATCAGGAGGAGCATAAGTAGGGTAAATAGACAAGGTATTTTGCCGAAGTGGAGGAGTCCAAAACTAGAGGGTGTAGGTTTAAGGTGAGAGGGGAAAGATTTAAAAGGGACCTAAGGGGCAGCTTTTTCATGCAGTGGGTGGTGCGTGTATGGAATGAGCTGCAGTGGAAGTGGTGGAGGTTGGTACAATTACAACATTTAAAAGGCATCAGGATGGGTGTATGAATAGGAAGGGCTTAGATGGATATGGGCCAAATACTGTCAAATGGGCCTAGATTAATTTAGGATATCCGGTCGGCATGGATGAGTTGGACTGAAGGGTCTGTTTCCGTGCTCTATATATCTGTGACTCTATATGGACCAAGATGGGTGACTTCAACTTTCCAAATATTGATTGGAAACATTTTAGTTGTAATAGTTTAGATGGAGCAGATTTTGTCCAGTACGTTCAGGAAGGATTCCTGACACAGTATGTAGATAGACCAACACGAGGAGAGGCCACTTTGGATTTGGTGCTTGGCAACGAACCGGCCAGGTGTTAGACCTGTTGGTAGGAAAGCATTTTGGCGACAGTGATCATAACTCTGATTCTTTCATGATAGTCATGGATAAGGATAGGTACATACGGCAGGGTAAAGTTTATAATTGGGGGAAGGGTAATTACAATTCAGTTAGGCAAGAACTGGGTAATATAAATTGGGAACAGATGCTGTTAAGGAAGAGCACCACAGAAATGTGGAGATTGTTTAAGGAATGCATACTGCATGTGCTCGATATGTTTATCCCTAGCAGGCAGAGAAGGTGCGGTCGAGTGAGGGAGCCATGGTTCTCGAGAGAGGTCGAACGAATGGTTAAGGGGAAGAAGGAGGCTTATGTAAGGTTTAGGAAAAGAGGAACGGAAAAGGCTCTAGAGGGATACAAGTTAGCCAGGAAGGAGCTGAAGAAAGGGCTTAAGAGAGCTATAAGGGGGCATGAGAAAACCTTGGCGGATAGGATCAAGGAAAACTCCAAGGCTTTTTACACGTATGTGCAGAACAAGAGAATGACCAGAGAAAGGGTATGGCCAATCAAGGATTGTAAATGCAATTTGTGCACAGAGCCTAAAGAGATAGGAGAGGTCCTTAATGAATACTTTTCTTCAGTATTCCCAACTGAGAGGGACCGAGTTATAGAGGAGGACGTTGTGAAACAGTCAGGTAGGCTAGAGGAGGTTGATATTAGTAAAGAAGATGTGCTAGGAATTCTGAGGAAGTTGACGATAGATAAGTCCCCCGGGCCTGATGGGATTTATCCAAGGATTCTATGGGAAGTGAGGGATGAGATCGCAGGGCCTTTGGCGATGATCTTTTTGTCCTCACTGTTCATGGGTATAGTGCTGGAAGATTGGAAAGAGGCAAACGTCATTCCCCTGTTCAAAAAAGGGAACAGGGATAACCCCAGAAATTATAGACCAGTTAGTCTTACGTCATGGTGGGCAAATTATTGGAAAGGGCTCTGAAGACAGGATTTATGATTACTTGGAAAGGCCCAGTTTGATTTGTGATAGTCAGCATGGATTTGTGAGTGGTAGATCATGCCTCACAAACCTTATCGAATTCTTTGAAGGGGTAACCAAACACGTGGATGAAGGTGGAGCAGTGGATGTGGTCTACATGGATTTAAGTCAGGCGTTTGATAAAGTTCCTCATGGTAGGCTCATGCAGAAGGTAAGGAGGCACGGGATAGTGGGAAATGTGGCAGATTGGATTCAGAATTGGCTGACCATTAGAAGACAAAGGGTGCTAGTGGACAGAAAATATTCAACATGGCGCTCAGTTATGAGTGGTGTACCACAAGAATCTGTTCTGGGCCCGCTTCTATTTGTGATTTTTGTAAATGATTTGGATGAAGGATTAGAAGGGTGGATTAGCAAGTTCGCGGACGATATGAAGGTTAGTCACGTTGTGGATAGAGCGGAGGGCTGTTCTAGGTTACAAAGGGACATTGGTAGGATGCAGAGCTGGGCTGAGAAGTGGCAGATGGAGTTTAACCTTAAAAAGTGTGAGGTGATTCATTTTGGAAGGACAAACTTGAAAGCAGAATACAGGGTTAACAGAAAGATTCTTGGCAGTGTGGAGGAGCAGAGGGATCTTGGGTTTCATGTTCACAGTTTCCTGAAAGCTGCCACCCAGGTGGATAGAGTTGGTAAGAAGGCGTATGGTGTGTTAGCTTTCATTAATAGACGGATTGAGTTCAAGAGCCGTGAAATTATGCTCCAGCTATACAAAAGCCTGGTTTGGCCACATCTGGAGTATCGTGTCCAGTTCTGGTCACATCATTACAGGAAAGATGTGGAAGCTTTGGAAAAGGTGCAGAGGAGATTTACCAGGATGTTGCCCAGAATGGAGGGAAGGTCTTACAAGGAAAGATTGAGAGAGCTAGGGCCTTTCTCTTTAGAACGACGAAGGATGAGAGGTGACTTGATAGGCATGTAAAAAATGATCAGAGGTATAGATAGAGTGGACAGACAGAGACTTTTTCCTAGGGTGGAGGTAGCTATTACGAGGGGGTATAGTTTTAAAATGAGGGAGGTAGATATAGGGGAGATGTCAGAGGTGGGTTCTTTATTCAGAGAGTGGTAGGGGCGTGGAATGCATTGCCGGAGCGGGTAATGGAGTCGGCCTCATTAGGGGCATTTAAGCAGCTATTAGATAAGCATATGGATGACAGTATAAGGTGGGGTGGACATTAGATAGAGCTTAGGCTTAGGGTAAAAGTTCGGCACAACATCTTGGTCCGAAGGGCCTGTACTGTGCTGTACTGTTTTATGTTCTATGTTCTAGGATGATCATAGATAGGAAGCAAGCAAAGCAATGGTCAGGTGAGGCAAACAGGCTGGTGAAAACCTTATTGTCAACAGATTTCAGTCCAAGTGAACTGCAGGTAAGTGTTCTTTTTGGAATGTCTTTCACAAAATCATCTGGCAATAGCCCACTGCTTTCTCTTTGGGGTACAGATCTATGAGTTAATAATATTTCCTTTTTTTCATTGCATAAAATACTTTATGCTGGAACTGTGAACTCCTAGAAGTGACAAACTTAGCCTGAGCACTAATTTTGTGCAACTGTATCTGCACAGCACTGTGTACTCAGGCTCCTGGAGGGATGCATCATTATGGGTCATGCTTCAAGCAAGCCCTGTATTGGCACCTTGGAATACGTTCCGTTGGTCTAATGGGTCCTTCTTGCTATGATCTTGGGGAAGGGGATCTCCCTTTTATCCTAGATAGCTTGTACCAGAACTTCTGGCAAGGCCTTTTTAAAGGATATGCAGCTGTTTCTTTTTGTCTGTTGTGAAACATTTGTAGCAGGTGCACTGGTGACAAATCTAGATTCCAGTGATCCATGGGCTTTCAGTGAGTGAATGATTGTCAGTGCACCTTTAAACATGATGGCTAACCCTTTGACTAAGGAAGGTCCTAACAGGAACAAGAATTTTCTACGAAACCTTGCCTCATAAGATTCACCATTGTACTCATGTAACATCTTTCATGCATGAATGATGATCTGAAAATCATATGATCCTGAGTGTAAATTCCATATGCCCCTAAATAGAAATGACAAACACAACTAACACATTACTTAGATGGCATAATGAAAAATTCTACAAAATGAGTTGGTGGTGAGTACTATTGTTAAAGGCATCAGAATTTGCAAAGAGATTAAACAGGATGATGGGGACTAGGGTGCCCTAGCTATGCCATACAGAATATCTTTGTGACTTTGACAAGAGCTGTTTCAATGTTATTTTAGTAAAGCCATATAAGCTCCTCACACAACTATGCTTCTAGTCATCGCCCCATGTCTTCTCTTATTGCTCTGTGGGATTTGTTTCTGTCTTTGTGCCATAGTTTGGGATATCTCCAACATTAAAGATGTTGTTGTGTAAGGTGTTAAACTCTGAAAGGCTTAATGGTGAGCAGTATATTCAGTTCCAGCAAATAACATGATGTTACAGAGACTTGAGTTGGAGTTCTAGACCTCAAAGAAGACATACCTATGATTGATATCTCCCTCATGGTCTTAGTAACAATGTCTAATGTACTAATGTAAATTGGAAATCCTGGTTTCTGGTACCATATAGGAATTGAGCTTTCCGAGGTAAAAGGCCAGAGGATGGGGTCCAGGTGGAGGGAGAGTGTTAGAAATGGGCAAAGGGGTCTGTGGGATGGGAAGAGGACTCTTGTTCAAAGAAATGAGCACAGAGGTGAAGACAGCGGAAGAAGAGTTTGGCATCATGTCGTGCCCGAACTTCCTTAAGGTGGGGACGCAGAGGAATAAAGCTGAGGCTGTTGCTGAGTACAGAGCATTCAGCATCGGAGAGTGGAAGGTTAGGAGGAATGGTGAATACCCGACAGGAGGCGGGGGTGTTGGGGGAGGGGATGGAGTCAGAGGGAAGGGGAGGGGAGAAAGGTTCCAGAGGGCCATGGGTATCTTTAAGTTGTTTCATCTTGTGGGCCTTGATGCCTGAAAGGAAAAGAAAAAGTTTCTTGTTAGCACGACGAATAAGCCAGCAGATGAAATAGAACTGCGGAGTAGTGCAGCCCTGAGCCAGCGTGATGTGATGCTGTTGAAGAGAAAGGTTGAGAGTGCGCATATGGCACCGCATGGCACAGAGTGTGGATCTCAGGATATGGCGAGAGCAGCTGTCCGTGGAATGTTGAACTGTGATTCTGAGATGTGATTGAACCTCTTTTTTTAGTTGAAGAAGCACATGTTGAGGAGCATGTTAGAGTGGCTGCACATCTGAGAAGAGTAAAAACAATGTTCCTTAATGGGTTCTGCCGTATTGATCTCTCCATCAGTGCAGGAACAATTTTGGTCTTTATCTTGCAGCTGGAATGCATCTTCCTGAAAAACAGTGAGGATGTGGAGTTCAGGAACCCCGCTACTGGTCTGGGCCCTCTCTTTGTTATTTGTCCTGCACTGAGAGAAGGTGAAGGGTTGAGGGTGATGGCAGTGTGTTCATGAGCATTTGTCAAGTGTGCATTGCACTGCCAGATTCCCCCGACGAAGTGAATAGAAAGCACAATGTTTGGATAGTGTTAGAAGATTGGCAGCATAATGCTGATGTGACCCCTGGATGTGCGAGAACTTCTGTCTGCCACTCGTAGGTTGTTTAAGTCTTGTCCTGTTGAGAAACTAACAGGATTGTATGAGATAACAAGCATGGGGCTGGATGAACACAGCAGGTCAAGCAGCATCATAGGAGCAGGAAAACTTGACGTTTCGGGCCTAAACCCTGAGATTCTGATTTTATTTCAATTCCAATTTTGTGCTCCAGTGGAGTCATTATTATGGATTTTTCATGACTTGATTCTTCCTCCACTCAGAGAGAATGATGTAAATGTAAAACTTAATATCAGGTACAAAGAAATGAGAAATATTAGGGAGTACACTTTCACAATTTATTCCATAAAAGCATTAGTAAAACACTGTCTAAATTGGATTCACCTCACTTGCATGTGAAACGAACTGAAAAGCAAATGATCATTCCAGAAATCTCACCACAGATCATAATGGATGTGATATTGCCTAAGATGCTTGCACCATACTTTAACTCCAAAATGGAAACTCCTGTCTGCTTTCTGATCCACCCACGTGGAACTATTGTAGCGATGATATCAGTCAAATTGGATTGCTGAAAATTTGTGAAGTGTCTTCCAAAGTGCAGCAGTCATATTCTTGAAATTGTAGGAGTGAGCAAAAATTCCTGTCATTTAGAATACTGGACCAAAACCCTTGAATTTTTAACAAAACTTCTAAAACAAAAAGAAATGCAGCTGGGCTATGATCTGGAATTCACAATCATGGGGATAGCTGATGGAACCATGGTTCAGTTAGAAATCCTATTCATGCCTCAGCCCTAAAGGAACAATAAACTAGACCTAAGACAACAACTCCAGACATCTTGGATTCTTCAGAGGTAGCAAGGCATTCAAAAACAAAAGTTGCTGGGAAAAGTTCAGCGGGTCTGGCAGCATCTGTGAAGAAAAAATCAGAGTCAACATTTCAGGTCAGGTGACCCTTCCTCAGAACTTCTGAGACCTTCTGAGCTTTTCCAGCAATTTCCGTTTTTGTTCCTGATTTACAGCATCCGCAGTTCTTTTGGCTTTTACCAATAATATTCATTCACATTCCATGCAATCGAAATATATTTACACTTACTCTGATCAGGAAACCCATTCACTTCTGATTGAAAGACATTTTTGCGCCTACTGTAAGGATCAGGAAGCCAATTCACCTCCAGAAGGGCAACAGTAATATTATTGCCGAAGCCAAATTTGGTGCCAAGATAAGAGACCTGCAATTTAGGAAAATTGCAGGTCCCAATTTCATGTAGAGGGAGAGAAAAGGAAAGAGAGAAGACAGAGGGAAAAAAGAATGATCCGCCTCAAGAGATTTTCCCTGCAGCTACCAACAGGGTCAGAGTTGAGCTTGCAAGATGGATTAAAATGCTGTCTCGGTCATAGAAGACAGAGGGTAGCAGTGGAAGTGTGCGTTTCTGAATGGAGGGCTGTGACTAGTGGCGTTCCTCAGGAATCTGTGTTGGGACCTTTGCTGTTTGTAATATATATAAATGATTTGGAGAAAAATGTAACTGGTCTGATTAGTAAGTTTGCAGATGACACAAAGGTTGGTGGGATTGTGGAAAGTGATGAGAACCATCAAAGGATACAGCTGGATATAGATTGGTTGATGACTTGGGCAGAGAGATGGCGGATGGAGTTTAATCCAGAAAAATGTGAGGTAATCCATTTTGGAGGATCTAATCCGGATGGAAAATATACAATAAAAGGCAGAACCCTTAAGAGTCCTAATAGGCAGAGGGATCTGGGTGTACAGGTACACAGGTCACTGAAAGTGGCAACGCAGGTGGAGAAGGTAGTCAACAAGGCATATGGCATGCTTGCTGAATGGAGCTTTTTCCCAGGGTGGAAGAGTCAGTTACCAGGAGTCATAGGTTTAAAATGCAAGGGGCAAAGTTTAAAGGTGATGTACGAGGCAGGCTTTTTACACAGATGGTGGTGGGTGCCTGGAACTCACTGCTGGAGGAGGTGCAGTGGAAGCAGATACTATAGTGACTTTTAAAGGGCGTCTTGACAAATACTTGAATAGGATGGGAATAGCGGGATACAGTCCCCGTAAGGGTAGGGGGTTTTAGTTTTGATGGGCAGCATGTTGGCGCAGGCTTAGAGGGCCTTCGGGCCTGTTCCTGTACTGTAATTTTTTTTTGTTCTTTGTTGGGAGAAGGACTCCAGAGAGCTACCTCACCGAGAAAGACTCCTACAGCCATCTCCAAAAACCGGCGACCGACCACGACCTGCAGACCAAACAATCAACGACCTCCAAGAACCAACAGCCCTACCAACACCGCAAGGCCTCAGACACATCCTGAGGTGAAAACCTGCTCGCAAAACCCACCAAAAGGAAGAAAACCAAAGTACTCATCCGATACATCCATAATATGTCTCACTGCATCAGTGGACTCAACCCAGACTGAAGGCCCACACCGTCCGAAGTCTTCAGCAAAGCACCAGTGATGGCAAGCGGGAACACCCAGCTGTAATTCAAAACGCATTTATCGCCAGAGGTGAACTTTTTTTTCTTTGAGATCCAAAGATATCCAACCTAGTTAGCAGGGAGGGAAAGGTGGGTTGGTGTCATTGCAGGGCACTCCAAGGTCAGGAAGTCTGATTATAGTGTCTGTGATTGAAACTATTGCTTAGTTTATGATAGAAATTGGCCTGTGTTAATAATTAATAACTGATAGTGTCAATTTCACTGTTCTGCATTTGTTTTTGTTACCTCTTGTAAATTATTCACATTTGTATTATTTCCCTGGTTATTACTTTTGCCTTTTCACTTCTTGTGAGATATGCACCTTTATATTTAATAAACACAGAAATTCTTTGCCCCGAAACACCGTCCTCCTGATTTATTACTCCACCGTCACTAATTTAAGTCTTTTGTCAGAACCAGGGACCTGGTGGGTGATCCAGGCTACCTGAGAGTTCTGGCAGGGTTATTGAGCACACAGACCAGAACTGCAAATATTCTTATTATTTCAATACAGCTTTGCTGGCCGGATAAGAAAGGGTTTATTATATAAACGTTAACAATTCTGTTTCTCCCAGTTGAACACTCAAATTCAATTTAAAAGCTTTGAATCGTATACTTCTATTTTAACTAAGGTCTTTTCTTTTCAAAGCATTTTTTTCATATCTAAAGCGCAGATCATTTAAATTTCATGCCTATTAATGTAACAAATTTCTTTCTAGACCGAAATATATTCATTATTTTGCAGCTGGGAGTACTGAAAATGAAATTCTGGAGCTCCATGTTCTGCACTAATAATGTTCTTCAGAACCATCTTCTGAATTCTTTGCCCTTTATTCTCTTAGACCCGTGTCCTTTTTGCTTGAGATTTATAAATGAAATGTCAACAGAAGACATAGTTTCAGCCCAGTGGCGCAGTGTTTGTATGCTTTATTTAAAATCCAGAAGCTGCAGGTTTGATTTCCAGGGATGAATGTCACTTAAATGATCCAGTGTCAGAGCAGAACATTTAGAACATAGAACAATACAGCGCAGAACAGGCCCTTCAGCCCTCGATGTTGCGCCGCCCTGTGAACTAATCTAATCCCATCCCCCTACACTATCCCATCATCATCCATATGCTTATCCAAGGACTGTTTAAATGCCCCTAATGTGGGTTTCTTAAGTCTTTTAACACCATGCATTAATTCAGGGTAAACTAAGCATTACCACCTCATCTGTTTGAAATGGTAAATACCCCACCAGAAGTCAATTTTCTTTCTTTGTCAACAGTAGTGTCACATTTGATGATCTTTGACCATATTTCCACAGAAAGGCATTGGGAGAAAGAAATGATTATCTTTATATTCAGACTATAAGAAACTATGATGTGGAACAGTTTGAGTTTTCTGGCTCAATGGGGCTTCATCGTGTGATTTAGAGTCATAGAGATGTACAGCACAGTAACAGACCCTTCGGTCCAACTTGACTATGCCAACTAGATATCCTAAATTAATCTAATCCCGTTTGCCAGCATTTGGCCCACATTCCTCTAAACCCTTCCTGTTCATGTACCCATCCAGATGCCTTTTAAACGTTATAATTGCACCAGCCTCCACCACTTCCTTTGGTAGCTAATTCCATACATGCACCTCCATCTGAATGAAAGAGATGCCCCTTAAGTGTCTTTTAAATCCTTCCCCTCTTATCTTAAACCTATGCCCTCTAGTTTTTGACTCCCCTACCCTGGGGAAAAGTAATTGACTATTCACTTATCCAAGCCCCTCATGATTTTATAAACTCCTATAAGGTCACCCCTCAGCCTCTGATGCTCCAGGGAAAATTGCCTCAGCCTATTCAGCCCCTCCCTATAGCTTAAACCCTTCAACACTGGCAACATCCTTGTGAATCTTTTCTGAATCCTTTCACATTTCACAACAAGTTTCTTATAGCAGGGAGACCAGAACTGAATGCAGTATTCCAGATGTGGCCTAACCAATGTCCAGTAAGCAGCAACATGACCTCCCAACTCTTATGTTCAATGCACTAAACAATAAAGGCAAGCATTCCAAAATGCCCGTCGGAGACTCCACTTTCAAAGAATTATGAACCTGCATTCTAAGGTGTCTTTGTTCAGTAATGCTTCCCAGGACCTTACCATTAAGTGTATAATTCCTGCCCTGATTTGCCTTTTCATAATGCAGCACCTTCACATATAATTAAATTAAACTCCATCTGCCATTTCTCTGCCCATCTAATCAAGGTCCTGTTGTACCTTGAGATAACCTTCTTCACTGTCAACTACACCACCAAATGTAGTCTCATCTGCAAACTTACTAAATATACCACCTATATTCGCATCTAAATAATTTATATAAGAAAGAAAAAGCAGTGGACCCAGCACCAATCCTGTGGCACACCATTGGTCACAGGCCTCCAGTCTGAAAAGCAACCCTCCACCACCACCCTTTCTTTCCTACCTTTGAGACTTTCTTGGAAATAAAAAAAACCTAGCAGGTAAAAGATAACTTTGTATTATCTGTTGTTTAACTGAATAAACAAGTAATGTTTAAGGTTAAAGGTTTAGGTTTAAGGTTAATGTTTAAGTTAAAAAAGAATGCCAAGAAAGCTTTTAAGAGAGATAAGAAGTGGATTTTCCTCAGTTGTGGAGAAGAAGACTTGGAGACGCCTAGGATCTGTGCTGTTCATTGCCTAGTAGCAGTGTCCAGGATCAGGTTGTTACATGTTTTCACGGGCCGCGAGGTGAGTTGTTGAAGAAAGTTGCAGCGGAAAGCATCTGTCTTAGGAGCAGCATATTGTTTCAGTGGCAGGGACCTAAGTTCAATTCTAGTCTTTGGTGATTGTGTGTGGCATTTGCATGTTCTCCCCATGACTGCGTGCATTTCTGCTGGGTGCTCTGGTTTCCTCCACAGTCCAGAGGTGTGCAGGTTAGGTGGATTAGTTGTGGAAAATGCAGGGTTATGATAGTGTGGAGGGCTGGTCTGTGTAGGATGCTCTTTGGACTTTGGTGCAGACTCATTGGACCAAATAGCCTCTTTCCACACTGTAGAGAGAGACAGAGACAGAGACAGAGACAGAGACAGAGACAGAGACAGAGACAGAGACAGAGACA